>OX596362.1:11800000-12182500 GCA_951394395.1 Colostygia pectinataria
AGATAATCTAATACTGTACATATAATCAATAAGCAACCTCTATACATAGTTATGAAAGAGGCTGCATCTAAAGATTTCTCAACCTCCAAGGGTGGGCTGTGTTTATCTGACCCTCGAAATACTTGAAGGGGTCAAGGCTTGCGGGGGCGGTACCACTCATCCACACTTACCATTCGTCATAAGACAAATGAATGACACGCAAAAGTTACAGTCGAAAGAGCAGCTCGATCGTACTCTATAAGATTTCTAATGCAATGAAGTGGACATCCAATTTCTTTTGTCGGCAGTTAGAATCGTGCTTTGATCTGCGTTTTTGTAGATAAAGACCTAGGTTACAGAATAAAAAGCATAGCTAGTAAAATTCCCCGCGACTGGAAGGACATACATAATACCTATGATGTTATGTATGTACCACGCGAGCTAATTATCGGCCGGCAGGTAACTAAATGCTTTCTGTCTAAGGAGGATAGATACAACGGAATTCTTTCTTTTATTATTTCTTTATTCATAAAAAAACTGTTATTCCAGCGGCTTGCTAAGTATTGTCTTTTCTTGTCATTCTTATGTCAATGAACAAAGACGATGATATTCGTAAAACACTTCAGATGACAGAGGTTTGAAGTACGATTATGAATAAATGGACCGTAATTCAAGTAGAGTAAGTCAAGTCTCAAATGCCTCAGTACCGAGTACTATTAGCGTCGCTTGTCAATCATTTGTATAATATTATACTTACTTATTTAATTAAATAATTATTAATTCTACCAACAGTCAAATGATTAGGAATTACGCACATACCTACTTTCATTTTGTAAGCGGATGTTAAAAGTTGTCTCAAATATATTGCCCCAACAACAGGTCAAACTCGCCTCGACTCTGACGACTCATTTTCTAAGACTCTACACTGCAATGTGCACTAAAGTAAGTAAGTTCGTATGAGTCAGTGGTCAACTCTGGTGACAAGAGTTTCTAGGCCGCCCGAAGGCTTCTGTCATGGCCTAACAACTTTGAAAAAGCCGGGACCGACTGCTTAACGCGCTCTCCGAAGCACGGGAGCGCTCAGTTGAAATTGCCACTGGAGGCCACTTATCCAAATGATGACTACGCGGAACAGTGCCTAACTTCGTTATCTGTTAGGGACAACTTAGCCAGCTACGTCACGAGCGCTCCGCAATGTGCACTAATCAACATGGATATCGACATCATTGACACACGTACTAGAACGTGTAGCGATGAGTGGCCACCTCATAGACGCTTACTTTAACGCGCTCAATTGCGTGCGCTCTACTTCCCTGGGTTTACGAACTTACATTGCGTGACTAGCGGGCGAGGCGAAGCCGATCTGGGCTGATCCCATTCGTCAGCTTCGAACTTTACTGATTCTGCAAGTTAAATAAATAAATATGCTTTGATGAAACGACGACGCACGGGTCGCTGATTTTGAATTTATTTTATATGATGAATATTTTAACAAAGGTTGAAATAAATAATGACAGGTATATTGTACACCTAATTGGTGAAAGCATCGTAAAATAAGTACCTAGATGTCGTGATTTATCTGTTTCGCAAACAAATGCTTGCGGTTTTGAAGTATTACATCTTGCGCATTGTTTTGTTTATGTCATCAATGCTGTGGTGCTTGAGACAGGTAACTTTTCAAGCAATTGTTACCAGATAGAATGGAACAAGGGTTGGATGGAATAATGACTAGAAAGTTAACTGCACTAATTATAAACGTCTAGTGCGTCCTGTGACTTTGTCCGCGTTGAGTTTTTTATACAAACTTCATCTTTTCGCTGCGTCGTCTAGGAGTTGAGTTTCGGGAGTTCTTTACTTATTGCACCCCTACGTCACAAGAGCAATGAACCCTCCTGAGGTTTCTAGGACTCATTTGGGAAACGCCTACTAAGAGCAAATAGAGTTATTCATGATAGAGCTAGTCTAAAGTCATACCCTTTGACAGGGTTCATATGTGATACTACCTCCTAATTATATAACAACTGTAAATGTACCAATCATATGAGAGCAATAAATTGAGTTAGTATTTTCGAACCCATATTTCTGCCCACGAGCAGAAATAATAAAAAAAAATTGAAAAGAAATACTGGTACATGAGACTTTTGATCTACGTCTCAAGCTGGCAACGCGAGAGTGATATGCCTGGTATTGCAAGCATCCATAGGTTACAGTAACCGCTTCCCATGGACCGTAAGCATGTTTATCACCTAGTAGTATAAAAAATACTTTTTCTACGATCTTGTCGCAAATCTTGGAAAGTAAGTCTTATTTTCATCGGATTAGGTTACCGAGCATTCAATCAATATTATATGTCACATGTAAAAAAAAGTCAATATTAAACATTTTGACATCTTTTCGGTAGAACTTAGACTTTTTTTTTTCTTTTTATACAACTGAAGTGGCAACCAAGTGTACGGCCCACAAGATGGTAAGCGGTTACCGCAGCCTATGGACGCTTGCAATACCAGAGGTATCACTCGCGGGTTGCCACCTTGAGGCTAAGATCGAATGCCTCATGTGCCAGTAATTTCACCGGAAACCATACCCTTCACACCGGAACACAGCAATGCAAGCATTACTGCTTGGCGGCAGAAATAGGTATGGTGGTAGTCCTTCCCCGGACGAGCTCTATCACAGAGAACTTGACTACTAGACTTGCTGTCGAGTCGAACAAAATTTCTTAAACTTGACATTTAGGGTACCTTGTACTTTTCGATATAATCCGTTTTATCGTTGTCGACATCGGCTCGGGGCCGTCCGACAATACCGGCGTCGTCGGCGGCGTCTTCCATACTTTCCTTACAATAATTATTTAAAATCATGCAATGATTCATCAGTAATAGATTGTGATTACTCCAGATACAGTCAAACCTCTTTCTACATTTCCCGCCATCGAATGCCATGCTGATTGGGGTCGGACGTGCCGCGGAGGCCTGGGGCTTCCGATTCAGTTTAAAACGAACGCAATTACAATAATTATGTAGTTTATGTCTAAGTTATGTCTAAGGAGTGATGACATTACTAAGATAGTAGGCAAAACATGGAGCAGAGCAGCGAGAGATAGGGAGAGATGGAAGCAACTGGAGGAGGCTTTCACCGCTAATAGCGAACCTAACACTGTAAACAATTAGTTTAATATTTATGTCTAAGTTAAGCGAGTACATCAAGCTTTTATATCATACAATGAAATGTTTTCAAAATTAAGAAAATGATTCAACGAGATTGCGTAGACGTAATGGTGACCTTAGAGGTATTTCCTACAAATGGGTGACCGCCAGTGGCAAATTCAACTGAGCGCTTGTTCCCGGCTTTTTCAAAGTTGTTAGGCCATGACAGAGGCCTTTGGGCGGCCTAGAAACTCAGTCACCAGAGTTGGCCACTGACTCATACGAACTTACTGAGCGCTTCCGTGCTTCGATCCAGGATTTTTCAAAGTGGTTAGGCCATGACAGAGGCTTTCTGGCGGCTTAAAAACTGTCACCAGATCTGGCAAAAACAAAAAATAATTAAGAAAAACACTGTTGAGTAATAATACAAGCCAAGATATCCTAAAGCTTTATCTCATCAAATCAATATTACCAAAAATATTTTTTTCCAAAAATTCGGTTCATTGTTAAAACACTTTTTTTGTAAAAATAAATAATCTAGACAATCAAGTTTTTTTAATAAAAAATCAGTCGGGTAACAAAATTATATCGTAAATTATTAAAAATCCTTTTTGAATTTAATTATTTTGGCGATTCATCTGTCTCTCCAGCAGCCAACCGAGAGTCTTCGCCAGAGCTGCCGTGTCCTCGCACCGGATCCTGTGACACTGCTTCCACTTGTGAGGGTATGATGGAGAGCTGTCAAGGAAACGAGATTTTTAGAACTATACCATTTCCTATTTCTGCTGCTCTGAACAGTAATGCTCGCATTGCTGTGTTCCGGTTCGAATATGGGTATAATTTCCGGTGAAATTAAAAGCGCATGAGATTATGAGACTGTTTAGATCTACGCCTCGGGGTGGCAACACTCAAGTGATCTTAGATTTTGCTAGCATACACGGTAACCGCTTACCATCAAGTGGGCCGTACACTTGATTGCCACATTAATGGTATTAAAAAAAAGTACTTATATACAATAACCGGTGACGACCGGTGTGGCGCAGTAGGCGCAGGCCCGCCTGCGACGCAGAGGTTGCGGGTTCGATTCCCGCCTCGGGACAAATGTTTGTACGATCTACAAATATTTGTTTCGGGTGTTCTGGGTATTTTATATATATAATAAAAAATATCTATCTATGTATTGTATTGTATTAAGTATATATCAGTCATCTAGTACCCATAATACAGCTCTGTTTAACAGCAGCTTACCTTGGGGCTAGATGATGCTGTGTGGATTGTCCAGCATTATTTATTTATTTATTTATTTAATAAAAGTATTAGATACTTAGTCGATTTATCATTCGCGTTTCACGCTCCACACGTGCAAATGCGCAGAAAGTCGTCTTGAGTTATTTTGTGTGTCTGGGAAATATCGTTTTAATTTTTAAGTTTTTTAAATCTAACACCCTTCTCAAAGATATTCAAATACTTACCTTTATAGGTTTATGTTAAATGTTAACGTTTTTGACGTTTTCTCCCTAGGACTGTATAGTCCTAGGGAGAAAACGTCAAAACTTATTACTTCTTTGTGAGAAATTTTTCTTGGTGAGACGTCGTTAGTATGTATATACTAATATTTTATTGGCGTTTCATTGGTTCGAACATACTTTTTCACTTTCGATCCTTAATTATAAAAGTCAGTAAGTAATATAATTATTTACTTTTGCGGAGGGTTGTAGTTTTTCTCGTTGTGGAGTTCACAAAGAAGCCTTCTCCTGCACCTTTCGCTGATGGCAGGGAGCTCTGATGGGTCATCAGTTCTCCGGTAGATGTTTGATGGATATCTGAAAAAAATATCTGCATTACGACCATAAATTTTTACAAACGAAAAGTCTCGTCGCATCTACCCGGTTGCAACGCCAGCCAAATTCTAACTCAAATTAAAAGTTTTATTTGAAAAAACAAAGATCACATTGAAAGATCTACAAGCTATTTATGTAGCTATTATGTAATTTATATCCGTTCCTAATATTAAACAACGCGTCCACGCCGTAAAAAAAAATCTGGCAACCACAACGGATGGTAGGTACTATCGTTTTTATGACATGATCCTACATGTACCTAATTCAGAAATAAATATACTTTGACTTTGACTTTGATCCTTGTGAATTCCGCCCATGCCTAACCGAGCTCACTGCAAAACTATTTGTGAGAAAACTAGTGTGGCAAGACATTTTATACAGCTTCTCTAAATATAAAGGTAAAAGACTAGAGTCTACACTATCATCATATCACCATTAGCTTTATATCTACTCTATAGCTAAGAAATACGACCGTTTTAACTGTGCTATCATAGAAATAAAGACTGCTAATGTCCCTCTTTAGGATGTCATAATCATAGGTTTCCCTCGCATCAGTTAAACCATAACATTTATTATTATTACAGAGCGAAAAGTATAATTTCTATTTGCCTAATCAACGACTTTCTTCTTGCACAACGGCGGATGTTCGTGCGCAGGTAAATACCTCTCCCGCACGAGAGTTGTGTAAAGTTCGTGTAGCCAGAGGCCAACCCTGGTGCCGGAGCTTATAGCTAACCCAAACTAGTCAGTCTTACCAACATAACAACTGACCGGACCGATAACTTGACGTGTCCCAAACAAAGTACTACCACCATACCTATTTCTGCTGCAAAGCAGTAATGCTCGCATTGCTGTGTTCCGGTGTGAAGGGTATGGTTTCCGATAAAATTACTGGCACATGAGGCTTTCTATCATAGCCTCAAGGTGGCAACCCGCGAGTGATACCTCTGGTATTGCAAGCGTCCATAGGCTACGGTAACCGCTTACCATCTTGTGGGCCGTACGTAAACGTAATACTAGATTGATCCCCACTTATTTATATTCACCTTACTAAAACAGTACAAAAAAGCATTGAGGAATAAGTTTTATATTGTATATCTGAAAATTCTGTATTGAAATTTTTAAACTACTCGTATTTGCAGTTTGCACTCGCTAAGCGATACCTAGTAGAGATGTTGTAGAAATTTATTTAAATTATTGTCAGATGATGATATTGGGGTTATTCCTCAATATCTTACCTAATCTTATTATTTTTTAAACGGTGAAACTTGATTATAATATTGCTTTATGAATAGAGTTACGATATTCAAAATGTTTGCTTGTTCATCACTTTCTTTCAACGATATTAAACCAAATGTCGCTTGATAATGTAAGAAAAGCAAATTGTGTTGATTCATGAAGAAATTTTATACAAAAGAGTGTGCCCATGCGTTTTATTTTTTTCTAAGGTAGGTAATAAATAAATAAATATAAATAAATAATGCTGGACAATCCACACAGCATCATCTAGCCCCAAGGTAAGCTGCTGTTAAACAGAGCTGTATTATGGGTACTAGATGACTGATATATACTTAATACAATACAATACATAGATAGATATTTTTTATTATATATAGAAAATACCCAGAACACCCGGAACAAATATTTGTAGATCGTACAAACATTTGTTCCGAGGCGGGAATCGAACCCGCAACCTCTGCGTCGCAGGCGGACCTGCGCCCGCTGCGCCACATCGGTCGTCAAACAATGGTCGTCGGTCGGTAATCAACATCGAATCGTGCAAAACAGATACCAAATTTGAAAAAAACCTAATTCAATACCTATAATATGTACTGAAATCGGTTTTTTCAAGGGTTAAGTTAGTGTCAAAAGCCAAAATGTGGTACTAGGTCAGTATACCAATCGGGATGTTTACAGTGTGTATGTTATCTGTGACAGTGTTGACTCACGTGTTACCAGGTCCAGTGTTCTCGATGGTAATGATGCTTGGAGTTAAGGCTGAGATGATGAGACCCACCGGGATGAATGCTGTCAGCATCCTCAGGATACCTTCCCAGGGGTTTTCTCTGGAAACGGCTTTTTTTTTAAACCAGCATTTAAGAGTAACAGAGTTCTCTGTGATAGAGCTCGTCCGGGGAAGGACAACCACCATACCTATTTCTGCCGCCAAGCAGCAATGCTCGCATTGCTGTGTTCCGGTGTGAAGGGTATGGTTTCCGGTGAAACTACTGGCACGTGAGGCTTTCGATCTTAGCCTCAAGGTGGCAACCCGCGAGTGATACCTCTGGTATTGCAAGCGTCCATAGGCTGCGGTAACCGCTTACCATCTTGTGGGCCGTACGCTTGGTTGCCACTTCAGTTGTATAAAAAAAAAAAAATACTACTAAAAATTCAAACACAACTGCAGAAGGCTTTGGCCTTTCGTTGGAGGTCATAAGTCAAGTCGCTATTCCACTACTCATATTAGCAGTTCCCAGACATCAATCTTCATAAAGACTCGCTCATCTTCCGAAGCCAAAACAACATCTAATCCATAACAGCATCACGATAGCTATCAAAAAAGTTATAAAGTGTTGCATGTTTGTTTATTTTGGTCATCAGCTTATCAGATTGATGTTAGACTTTCACCTGCTTATCTGTCGATAATGTTTCTGTTATGAAGACCTCTCGGAGAGAGCGGTGAGGGAGCACTTTGACGTGGATACCACCATTAGAAGGCAGTACCTAGAATCATCCCAATTCCCACCCACTACGTAATCACGGGAGTGGCATAAAGCTGAGACTGGACCTGTTTGACCGCACTCACAAGGAGAGAATATTACGAGTATGGGACTTCGGGTAGGTCTTTCTTTCTTTTTGTGTATAAAGGAGTTGTTTCTCGATGTATGGAGCCGGGCCTGGGTCCTTTGTAGGGGTCTATATTTAGATATTCAATAAAGAAACCATTTTAAGCTGTTTATTTAATTTATTTTAGCTTCTTTCACAATCATACGTAAGTTTATCTTTGTGAAGGAGTGCAACACAATGCAAAACATCATGGCGGGTTTAACGAACAACTGGGTTATTAGGTACTGTCAAAGTCAAGATGCGTCACGATTATTGGCTAATAGCTGTCATGGCGGACCTCCAGTGTTCCCGTTTTAGGAAACTCAACACAACAAACATTTTTCTTAGAGAACTTTGTTTGTCTACATAAAAATAAAATTGTATTATAATGTTAGTTTTATATTTTTTTCCAATTTCTCTATGGTGTTACTAAGACCTAGGCCACTATGAAATTGGTTCTTTATATGTTCATGTTTTTGACCTTTTTTCTTGCCATTTTACTGTACCGCTCTTCTAATTGTGTGTCAAATAAACAAATTCTTATTCTTATTCTTACTACCATTTCGAAACCTTGTCCACAAACATAGTGATCAGGAAAGACCAGAACCCACTATAAAAACACGTGCATGAACTAGAGAGCAAACTAGACTGATGTCGGTGAACCATTGTGACATTTTTCGGCATACCAGAAAAAAACTTGAGTAAGCTACGGTCCAATGTAAAATCTGTCGTTATTTTGAAACCTGAGATGTGCTAATTACTTTACGACTAGGAATGCAGCATTTAGTCTCCATTGAAATCTCGTATCAAAGCTCAAAACAAAACTCAAACGATATTCCATTTAATGAACTATTTTTAATCCAGTCAAACGCAGGGATGCCGTAATCGACTCATTTTGAATAACGACCAACGCGTTAGCATGCGCTTGCGCATGTCCGGCTGCTAGTGAAAGGACATGAGAGCTATACCTACTTCACCTACCTACCGAGTAGTAGCAAATTACATACCACACATTTTACTTTCCAAATTGCCTTATTCAAGTTTAATTATATGTTTATGTTTGTAATTATGTGACAGGCATCGTGTTGTTTTTGGAAAATGATTCATGTATCATGTAACACTACTTTACTTATCACCACATTTTTTACCGGTTGGTACATGGAATTTCGAACAGGTTTTGAGATGATCGGTAATTTTGCATTCCTTTTGGCAAAAGACTTACTCATCGGCTAGCAGACTGATGCCGAGGCTACGAGTAAATCAACAATTTTCTACTTTGTTCGTATTGTTCTGTAAAACAAAACTTACCGTTTCTTAACAGCACTCTCTTTCACGTCATTATTCAACTCTGATCCATAGTCCCCTTCATAGTTCACTGGTTTCCCTTTAAACGGGTCAGGGTATTTGTACAGTCCACCAGCTGGAACCATCACTGGTGATTCCACCGTTGGCGTAGGTTCCAGACCATCGAAACCCCAATCTTTTGGCCTCTCTCGAATACCATCAAATCCTGAATCCACACCCCAAAACTTACTAGGTTGGTCTCCGAAGCCTTCGAACCCTATATTGCCCTGATTGCCTTTCCAAGGTCTTTCTAAGCCACTGGTTTCAGTATTCCCTAGACCCGATCCTTTTCCAGGTAGACCTCCTAACCCTTCAAGGCCTGGAGTTCCTTGAGGCCAGGGTTTGTGTCGGTGTTGTCTCCAGCTGTCTTTGGCCCTGGTAAATATGCTGCTCTCGAACTTGTAAGGGTACTCCTTGTGTGTACGGAGTAGTTCTTTGGGGAGTTTGTTGATGGAGTGGTATCCTTCTTTCAAGCTGTAAAATTAAACAATAGAAAACATAGCGAAATATAAAGAATCGTTGCGTTTGTGACTGACTGATTGATTGGCTGACAATCAACGCATAGCTTAAATGGTAAGTTCTAGATGCTTAAAATTTTATGAGTGTGTTGAGTTCCTTTTAATGTGGATAGCCAGGAGTGCTCTAAAAAATGGATTTCCGAAATTAAATTCTATAACACAGCGAGACAAGTCGCGGAGCTTTCCATTAGTTTACTAGAACTAACAAAAGCATTGAGTGAGCTTTGATAAAGACATTAAATGATAGGGATCTGCCACGCATTGGATGATGTTTCAAATCAAAAGCTATTATTTTAAACTAGCAGTCCGTCCCAGCTTTGCGCGGGTGCAATGATACTGCACCCGTGCGAAGCCGGGCTGAGTCGGTAGTAATAATAATAATAGCACTTTAATAATAGCACTTTATTGAGGACACAAGAGTACAAAGTGTAAACTATACTAGGTATGTAGTCCTACAATAAAGGTGGTCATATCGCAGAGAGCGATTTCTTACTGACTACCTATTTAGGGCACAAAGGCTGTGCCAGTGGTGACAAGGTTAACAGTGTGCATAATCGCCTTCCCCCGAACTAATGTAGAACTGTATTTCGGGATCCAGTTGTTAAGCTCATCGCCGTCCCTGTCACCACAAAGGCAGAGCCCCTGCGTTCTATGATTCGGCTACGTGCAGTATTAGAATAGCTTAGGACATGCTTGAACTAATCTTAAGGCTAGAAGTATAAACTAGGAAAGGTAAGAGAATAGTGTGTTTATAACAATCACAACAAAACTATTTATGTATGTAGGTAACTATAGCAAATTGAGGTAGAGGATAGTAATAAATAAAATATATAAATATAATTACTCAGTGTAGCATTCTAATGGTGAAAGTAATGTAGCATTCTAATGGTGAAATAATTTTTAAAATCGGATCAGTAGTTTTTGAATTTATTAGTAACAAACAAAAATACAAATCTTTCTGCTTTACCTATAAGTATAGATTTAACCTACCTTACAAACCCCGAAGCAGGTTTCTTGATAACCGGTGTGAAGGAGTCGTAGGTTTCTCTCGTAGGACCCACGTTGTCATCAAGAAAACTGCCAAGATGTTGACTGGGTCTGAACTCTTTTGTCTCTTTCTTCTGTTCCACATCGGTGGCAACTGTCGTAGCATTGTATTTGTCTAGATTGGATTCAGCATAAGAAGCTTCTATTTTCCAAGATGTAGTTTCTGATGATGATTTTTCCTGTTTCTTTTCTGTTTCATCATTTTCGGTTTTATTTTTATTAGTATTATTAATTATTGTGCTGTTGTTTGTTTTCTGGTTGGCTATCGGGTAGAGAGTGGTGACGTTGGCAAACGCTTCTGGTCCGATGTCCTCGGTGCTCTCCACTACCTTGTGAGCTGATGCTGCGCCAGTGAGGAGTAGACCCCATAGTATTATCTGAAAAACGTTCAATTTAATGATCGATTCATTGAGAGACTCAGGGTGATATGAAATACATAATTACTAGCTAAGTATTTTTGTTCTGATTTGAATATTTCAGCAAGAAATTAGTTATGTAGTCTTTAAGAGTAGCAGAGTTCTCTGTGATAGAGCTCGTCCAGGGAAGGACTATCACCATACCTATTTCTGCCGCAAAGCAGTAATGCTCGCATTGCTGTGTTCCGGTGTAAAGGGTATGGTTTCTGGTGAAACTACTGGCACATGAGGCTTTCGATCTTAGCCTCAAGATGGCAACCCGCGAGTCCTCTGGTATTGCAAGCGGCCATAGGCTGCGGTAACCGCTTACCATCTCGTGGGCCGTACGCTTGGTTGCCACTTCAGTTGTATAAAAAAAAAGTTATGGTGTGGCGTTTAATAAATATTTTTCTATTCTATTCTATTCTATTCTATTGTTGTCATCATTATTCGTCATATTTAGTGGATGACAGAAAGCATATTTTGGATATTGTATATTGTGTGTGTATTGTGTGTTCACAATACATAATAAGGCAAACCAAATAACTAAATAAAATAAAAATAAAATAACAGACCATGCGAGTTTTACAGGGAGACGCGGGATATGAATAGCGGATACGCGGGATACGGCCGGCAGGCACGTTTCCTGCGGCTAAGGATTCAAGCCAACTTCTGGTAAGTACCTATAACTATCTTATGAACAATGTGAAGTACCTATGTAGGTACCTGTAATACAAGTAAGTAAAATGATTTACTCTGATTTATTCTGCGAATAGTTTGGAATTGTTGAATAGAGTATGATCTCTGAAAGGTGTTTGGTTCGTGCTTAAATAACGCTCTCGTAATGCTTATAATATCCGTCGCAGAAAGAGACAGCGCGGCCTGTGCCCTTTACCCTTCGCCCCGGGCCCGGGGTTGCTTTCTCGATCTCTATCGCATTGTCTCGTGGCGACTGGCAGGCTGGAAGGCAGGCACAGACCCTACGCGGTAATAAAACGTATGATAAATTTTATTGATTATCCGATTGCCGATGGTAAATTACACTACGTAATAAGCTTTTGAAAACGTTTATTACCTACAGATTTAATTTAGCTAATAAGCAATGCAGCTTTTTCGAACAAAATTGTCTTTGCGCATCTCAAATGGTTAATTTCAGGATAGCCAAAATCCGTCAGCATTAGGTTCTACGTACAGTACTGAGTGCTCAGCACGAAAAACTCGTTTGACAAACGTAAATGTAGACGTAAATTGTCAAACAATTTTGTCTTCTTCTTCTTCTTCTTTTGTTTTATGGCCTCTGTGGCTAGTTTGCCACAATTTTGCCATTGTCAAGTGTATTAGTTTGAGTGTCGCTTAGCAACGTAAACAAACGAAATTTGGAAAGAAACGTTGACTTTTTTCTTTCAAAATTCTCCTGGAAAGTCTTAGACTAAATTACCAACCAACATTACCCGTCCATTTCAATTACTAACACTTGTGCTAAGTAAACAAGTTAAATTGGATAAACTGCCACCAAATTTACGCAATAAAACTTAAAACAACACGAGAAAAATAATTAAAACGGGAAGAACCATGTCGTTTTGACAAGATAGTCAAAGACAATCCCAAAAAATTTTGTACCATGATATCAATTAGACAATCATGGTATAAAACATTTTGAAATATTAGTTTAGGTCTTCATTTGAATCGCTTTAAGAGTTCATGGTTGGTTGCTGTCAATTTGTATAGGATTTTAAGCCGCGCTTCTATAGTGCGTTAAATAAACCAAAATTCCATACAAATTAACAGCTGGACGATACGTTTACGTTCACGATTGTCAAGCGAGTTTTTCGTGCTAAGCAGTTTGGTATTAAGGCTAGTACTATTATTTGTTCTGTGCTATGACGCTGCGTGCGTACGTGCAGCTGGGTCACACAAGCCGTAAGACACGTGCAGCAGTCCACCGCCTGCGACGCGGAGGTTGCAAGTTCGATTCCCGCCTCGGGTCAAATGTTTGTACAATCTACAAATATTTGTTCCGGGTGTTGTGGGTATTTTCTATATCTAATAAAAAATATATATCTATGTATTGTATTGTATTAAGTATATATCAGTCATCTAGTACGCATAACACAGCTCTGTTTAACAGCAGCTTACCTTGGGGCTAGATGATACTGTGTGGATTGTCCAGCATTATTTATTTATGCAATGGTTGCATTGCGTTGTCGAGCATGTCTCTCACATGTCCGTCTGGCTGGACGGTCAGTGACTTACTGTTTGGGTGAAAGTGCGTTATGTAAGCGGACATGTAACCGGCTGCTTGCCAGGGTCATTGATAGATGGACTCTAATGCTAACAGCAATATACGACCGTGATAAAGCGGGGGTGCTGGAGATCTGTGATCAGTCTTTGAAGGTTCACATTGCGGAAACACTGGTCTAGTCTCCCGAGCATAGGCCAGAGACCTAAGTCTTTGGGATTTTACTATTATCATCATAACCGATGTAATTACCTATGTTCTTTTGGACATTCCTACTTTAAATATTTGCGTTTTTTATAGCAAATTTTATCTCTATCACAAGGAACTATATTATTCTTCTTGCTCTTATTTCATAGTATTTATATGGAATATTAGTGCTTTCAAAAGCACGGAGTACGAGAATTCATCAGAACTGCAGACGTAACAAACAATAAAAAAACTGCAATGTTTCCCCTGTAGGTGGAGCTATCGGCGCTTCAAGCCGAAAACATCCTAATGATTATTTCAGTGAGATATGTCTCGATAGCTCAATTGGTAGAGCACCCGCGTATCAAGTGGTTGCGGGTTCAAACCCCGCTAGAAGCGAAATGTTTTTTGGGTTATTATAATCTTTAGTATTCCCTTATTATTCCCAAAAATAACCAATTAAGAAACAATTTACTATAACACAATTAGCACACCCAACAGTCATACATAATCTTGACCCATAAAATAATTCACGTGTCCCTAACAGAAGAACAGTATCAAAATCTAAGAGTCCAATGATAACAATATCCAGACCCAAAACAAATACTTGCAAATCTCGCAAACATTTTCCCCGCAGCGGGAATCGAACTAGCAACCTAACGCTTCTCATCCAGGTACTCGCCTCGTCGTACAACTGTTAGGTAACCCGCCATGAAGCCGCAGGTGTGGTCTATGGCCAGTGAAAGTGATGGCACGAGCTGCCCCCCATTCCCCCCTGGCCTGCCGTGGGAATGTCAATGATTCGAGTACATTGGCTTACTTCATTAATAATTTATTTAATTTTATGTCGCAGTTTATTTTCACAGGTGGTGAATTGGAATTGGAAGAAATATCTCTCGACATGGTAATAAACTGTTTTATTATTGTATACTAAGTATGTGATTTTACGGATTTCATTTTTTCTACCATTTATTTCATGCTCAATGTTTTTTTTATACAACTGAAGTGGCAACTAAGCGTACGCCCCACAAGATGGTAAGCGGTTACCGCAGCCTATGGACTCTTCCAATACCAGAGGTATCACTCGCGGGTTGCCACCTTGAGGCTAAGATCAAAAGGCTCATGTGCCATTAATTTCACCGGAAACCATACCCTTCACACCGGAACACAACAATGCGAGTATTACTGTTTTGTGGTAGAAATAGGTATGGTGGTAGTACTTCCCCGGACGTGTTCTATCACAAATAACTCTGCTACTCTTCAGCCTAAGTGTAACTTAATGATAATGATTTATTGGCCTTATGACGCGTCATCCTAGTACCTACCTAGCGTAATTTTATTATCTTTATGAAGTTTTAAAACCAACGAATCCATACAATAATAATTCTATTTAGTAAAATCTCTCTGGCTTTTACCTACTGGGAGTGAAGTATGGAAGCGTCTGAGCTTCCCATGCTTTGTTTGGCTTAAAAAAAAAACTTATATCATAACATACCATGTTTTTCTTATCATAATATCAAGGACTTTTTTAAATAACACTGATAACATGCACTACGACGATAGTATTCTAGTTAATTTTTATTTAACAGATCCCAGCCAGCGTACCTATGTCCTATGCAACTTCCCGGACGCGCTCTATCACAAAGAACTATTTGTTAGATATTCTTCTTTTATTTTCTCTTAGTTAGTTCGTATGAGTCAGTGGCCAACTCTGGTGACAGAGTTTTTAGGCCGCCCCGGAAGCCTCTGGCATGGCTGCCATTTGAAAAAGCCGACTGCTTTAATCCCCTCCTCTTTTTTCTCATTATAATTGAGAAATAAGAGCGAGATAGATTGCGTTTGTTCCTGCAACAAGAGTTTACATACACAGCTTTCATTTTGCAACTCAATTTTGAGAGTTTTCCTTCAGGGAGAGTGAACCACTCCCTTCCGCGTCGCGTTTTCCACAAGGAAAAATATAAAACACCAAAGCTTTAAAAGAAAGCCTACTCAAAATAAACAATGTTAGTAGGTCATCTGCCTTTGGGCGAGGCTAAAGTGCCCCAAGTGCCTGTAACACTCTTACGCAACTAATCTACGATTCCGGATCATACCGAGACCTACCTTGGTGTCATAACTCTACATAACTGGAGGTACAGTTCCTAGATTCGGGTAAAACAAGCTCCTGAGTCGTAAGTGAGTTTCCATAGAAATTGAAAACACTATTGCATTTGGCACGCACACGGCACACCACAAAAAAATACGATCACCTACCAACAAATGACAACTATAAATTGCTACAAAACGACACAACGTACCTGGGTTAGCACAAGCACCGTAGACAACGTTCTGTCCACGGAAATGTAGAGAAAAATTACATATTCTCAAAGATAACTGTCTTTTTTTCCTCACTTCCGTAAAAAAAAGTCGGAGAAAACCGTTGTTTATGATTGCCTAATACCGTAAACAACGTAGACTATGGAAGTGTAGAGAACAATTGCATTTTTTTAGAGAAAACTGTAATTTTTACCGCTGAAAAGTAAAGAAAGAGATAAAAAGGAAAGAGAGAAAGAGATGCTCGTGCTAGCCCTGCAGGTACGGACAGATAATCTATAAGGTATCATTTTGACTACTGGAGCCTAAATTAGTTGGAAATCGCATGTTGACCATTCATTAGAATCTATGAATGGCCAGACGTACCGGTTTTTATGCAATAACTTAATAGTTATAGCATTTGCAAATAATAGTGGACTAATAATCAATTATTTGCACGGGATCTATTATAGTTTCGAAAATTGCTTATTCCTATTTCTGTTACTCGTGCTCTAGCGTAGCGCTCAATACAAAAGAGTAAAACCAGAATAAAATAATATAAAACCAATCAGTTTTTTTTTATATACTACTAAAGTGGTAACCAAGCGTACGGCCCACTTGTTGGTCAGCGGTTACCGTAGCCTATGTACGCATGCAACATCATAGATATCATTTGCGTGTTACCACCCTGAGACGTTAGACGGAAAGTCTCATGTGCCTGTATTTTCACCGGAAACCATACCCTTCGAACCGGAACACAGCAATGCGAGCGTTACTGCTTGGCGGCAGAAATAGGTATGGTGGTAGTCCTTCCCCGGGCGAGCTCTACTACAAAGAACTCTACTACTCTTAATTTTCAATAATTAACAATAATAATTAGATTTTCATCAAAGGGACCAATGTTATTACTATAAACTCAGAACAAGATCAAGCACTCATTAGGGTGGTATTAAAAAATAAAAAATATGTGAACTAATTTAATATTTAATGTAATATCTCACCATGCTTCCCGTAGAGCAGCCATTAACGTCACACTGTGGTCACAAACTGTGGCGCCGTCACCCGCACCGTCATATTTATAAAATATCATAATAATAACTGCATTGTTAGGTTTGTGAAAACGGCGATTTTCCGCAACTAGACATGCTCGTGCGCATTGTACTCTAATCGCTTCCACGTAACGTAACTGTGGGCTAATGAGACTTGTGTTCTGACTTCTGAGGAGTCATTGTCTTTGGTAAGGCTTTCCGAAATTAATGCACAAACATATAATAAGCTTATCTATTGAAGATAAGTTACAGCGTATAGAGGCAGTTACCCACGCTAGATGTGTGAGGTGCCTGGGTCAGGTTTTAGGTGGCTTGCCAAGCACATAAGTACATATTCTATAATGCTCTCAACTAATGTATAATAATTATTTTTTAAGTTTTTAATTTGTTTTTCCAGAATTTTAGAAGTGAGAATTTAAATTTCAATCCAGACACATACCTTTGTACATTGATTTTAGAACACTAAAAAGTTTATTTTAAATACAAAAACTATAAAAAAATTTTTTTTCTAAAATCAACAAAAAGCTTGTTGCAATTTGTGTTTCTTTTGAGGCTGTCTAGTTACTCCATTCCAATTGCGTCAATCATTTATATTTACTGAAATACAAAGTTTGAGATCAATCTCCTAATTGATGGAGGCTGTGTGTGCACTACACGTAGTAATTCGGCAAGGCCTGGTGCTGCATCATCCTTTTCGATGCTGGTGTGTCATTCTCCGCCAGAATTTGCTGCCGGCGACTGTTCACTACCGAAGCGAAGTAAAACAATATCACTGGAAATAACGAAAATAAACAATTAATTTTCAAATTGAAAATTCATTCATAATAACAGTTTTTAGAACTATCATCGTTATTGACATTATTTGCACCAAAAACGGGATATTTACCATGATTTGTGAGTTCTCCCGTGATCATGGTGCATGTTACTGCACTGAACTATCGGAAATCAATAAAACTCACAAATCATGTATCACAATTATTGACTTAATTAACTTATTAAATAACTTTAGCTAAGTGAATAGGTGCATAGTAATAAATAATAAATAAATAAATAATGCTGGATAATACACACAGCATCATCTAGCCCCAAGCTAAGCTGAGCTTGTGTTATGGGTACTAGTACAATACATAGATAGATATTTTATATTTGTAGATCGTACAAACATTTGTTCCAAGGCGGCAATCGGACCCGCAACCTCCTGCGTCGCAGGACCTTCGCCCTCCGCGCCACATCGGTCGTCACAAATAAATAACACCATCGCAATGATAAAATATAAACAGATAAAATACATATCTAAAATACACTGCTAAACGAAAAGAGTAGTAGAGTTCTTTGTGATAGAGCTCGTCCGGGGAAGGACTACCACCATACCTATTTCTGCCGCCAAGCAGTAATGCTCGCATTGCAGTGTTCCGGTTCGAAGGGTATGGTTTCCGGTGAAATTACAGGCGCATGAGACTTACCATCTAAGGTCTTAGGGTGTAACACGCAAGTGATATCTATGGTGTTGCATGCGTGCATGGGCTACGGTAACCGCTGACCATTAAGTGGGCCGTACGCTTGGTTACCACTTTAGTAGTATAAAAAGAAAAACACGTTTAACCTTATTTTAGTGATTTAACGAAAAAGTACAAAAAAGATATAGCGTAAATGCATGTGTTATTAGCCGGCAGTATTTAATGGCCACTTCATACTCAAACACTTCCTAAAAGCTACTGATGCTAAGTACAATATCTCCCTTCATTCTAGAGAATAGTTTACATATTTAGCTTTAATATTTGTGCCGATTTGTACCACCTTTCGAATAATTTCGTATAAAAAAAATCATAATTGATTGACAATCGGCAATCCGGCTACTATGGTGGGGTTTTGTTGTGAAAACGGTAAGGATTGTGTTTGACTACAATTCGAATGAAACTTGTCTCATACCTCATATCTCTGTAGTTGATCGTTATTTCGTTACTATTTAAGTTATTTTGTCTTAATTTAAATGTGTTTTATTATTTTTTAACTTGCTAACAGCCTTCTAATGTTCCCACAGCTGGGACACTGGCCTACTCTCGAGCGAGAGTGATTGGATCTTAATTCACCACGCGGACCCAATGCGGATTGGTGAATGGCACATGTCTTTCGAATTTTTAATTCTTGGACATGCCGGTTTCATCACGATGTTTTCCTTCACCGTATGAGAGCACTGGCAGCTTATCCAATTTAACTTGTTTACTTAGCACAAGTGTAAGTAATTGAAATGGAGGGGTAATGTTGGTTGGTAATTTAATCCAAGACTTTCCAAGGAATTTTGAAAGAAAAGTCACCATTTCTTTCCTATCGTTAGTTTACGTTACTAAGCGACAATCAAACTAATACACTTGACACTGGCGAAATTGTGGCAAATGCCACAGAGTCCATAAACTAAGAAGAAGAAGTAGTACCCACGTGCATAAACAAAATAGAAGGCTATCACGGTGCTGAGCCCCGCCGTGGTGTCCGGATGCCGGTTGTAGCTCAATAGCGCCGTGCCGGTGACCGTCAGAGCGAGGAGTGCCACCGCCTGGCTCCAGCTGAGAGCCGTCCATGGAACCGTGTATTTAGGTTTATGCTGAAATATAAGGAGACATACAATCCATACAAGTAACAACTGCCCATTGACACACATTCATTTTAAAACATTTTTGTTCCAAAATCAATTTGACAAGGCTTTTGTTATTTATATTCTTGCTGTTACGTCTACGTTGATTAGGTATGGATAGAAACCAGAAAAAAATGTCTTTTATCACATTTCGAAGACAATTTTATTGTTAGAAGCTATTTTTCACGGCGGCCTAAAAACTTTGTCACCAGAGTTACGGGGAAAAAAGTTATTATTATTATTAGCCTGTGGTCTCCCACTGCAGGGCAAAGGCCTCCCTTTTTTCTCTCCATTTATCTCTATTTTGAGCTACTGTGGACCAATCTTTTAGGTAGGCATCGATCTCGTCTCTCCATCTCCGCCGCGGTCTGCCGCGAGGTCGTTTTCCGTTCAGGGGTGTCCATTCCGTGGTGACTTTAGCCCATAACGCATCCGACATGCGGCAGACGTGGCCCGCCCAATCCCACTTCAATTTTCCCGCTTGCTGACCAACATCCGCGATTTACGTTTTGGAGCGTAGTACACTGTTGCGCACGCGGTCTGTAAGTTTGACTCCTAGAATACTACGCTCCATGAATCGCTGGCAAACCCCGAGTTTGAACTTTTGTTGATCAGTCAGAGACCAGGTCTGCGCGCCGTAGGTAAGGATTGGGAGAATACATACGTCCATTAACTTCCGTTTTAGTGACAGAGGAAGTGTACCTTTCATCAGGTTTTTCATTGAAAAAAGTTATTTTCTAAAAATAATATTCTTCGTAACGTGTTGCCGCGTCGTCAGCATAATTGACAAAAACAAGTGTTAAATAGCCGTTCCTAATACGATAACCGGAGAGCCGTCAGCAGAGAGTTCTGGGTAACAATCGTGTAAATAATTTTAAGCTTGATCAGTGTGATAAGAACCTACCGCAAAAGCTCCGTAGATGAAGAATAATCCGATAGCACACTGTACGAATGAAGTGACAGTCATCGAGGCGTAGAACAGCAGCCTGCTCGGAGGCAGGTCGGAGCCGAGTAACGCTATCCATCCGTACATGAGCATGGATGCCATGGCTGACAGCTGGAAACGATAACTAACTAAGTACGTACATCTATATCTATGTTTATATATTGTATTGTAATAAGTATAACAGTCATCTAGCACCCATAACACTGAAATATATATAGGTATCTTGGATGAGCAATAAAACAGCGTGAATCAGTAATAGATCTAATGCCAGCTTTTATTAATGACGGTACCTACGTATTACAATTTCTAAACTACCTACATTGAGTATTTCTGGCTAAACACCACAAACACAAGCTCTGCTTATCTTGGGGCTAGATGATGCTGTGTGGAATGTCCAGCATTATTTATTTATATATTTATTTACAGATAAACATTGGCGTTATTCATTAAAAAAAAATACTGTAATTTTAGCATGCCAAGTCTTTCCTTGTCATTCTTATGTAATATTTTTTTTTTTGAGTGTAGTAGAGTTCTCTGTGATAGAGCTCGTCTGGGGAAGGACTACCACCATACCTATTTTTGCCGCCAAGCAGTAATGCTCGTATTGCTGTGTTCCGGTGTGAAGGGTATGGTTGCCGGTGAAATTACTGGCACATGAGGCTTTCGATCTTAGCCTCAAGGTGGCAACCCGCGAGTGATACCTCTAGTATTGCAAGCGTCCATAGGCTGCGGTAACCGCTTACCATCTTGTGGGCCGTACGCTTGGTTGCCACTTCAGTTGTATAAAAAAAAACACTGCTAACTTCGTTGATCTACTCTTGCACTCTTGCAGACAAAAGCGATATACGAGTATCGTCACAGTTTTCGTGATTACTATGTCGTGCGTGCTATGAACTAATTGTCACAGACATCGCCATTATTATCGTTGGTCGCTTTCTAGATTTGTGTTAAAAATGGACCATTTTATTTCTTATAAAGTTAAAAGTTGTTTACTTACTGTGGCTATGACGCTGATGATCTTTGTCCCCACTTTCAGGGTAAAACAGCAGCAACAGTTGTTTAAAGAGAGACACATTATTGCAAAACAAAAACTCTGAAGGGCGTGACTGTTGATAGCTGGTTCACAAGTTAACAATCAAATTGATAATGATAGCCTAGTACTCGTGAGGCGCCTAGCTTACTACACATAATGAAAGAGAAGGTATCAATACTATCAGACAATGATTTCATAAGATAAGCTCTAGATTGCAGCCGATTATAAGGGTAGGTTTATACCTACGTTTATTTTAGTTAGGTCAGTATAATTAATAGCATCCCCTAAATAAAAACTATACCAAAACGAATTATTAATAACAATTGTAGATAATAGTAAGTACTACCTCCTATTATATCCACTGTAACAAAAAAAGTTTTTTTTATTTTTATACCACCAAGGTGGCAACCAAGCATACGGCCCACCTGATGTTAAGCGGTTACCGTAGCTTATGAACGCTTGCAATACCAGAGCAATCACTCGCGCTTTGCCGACCCTTTAAAAATTTTAAAACGCCCATTTGAAGAGCCTCATGCTGTAGTCTCCAGAGAAAACCTCAGCAGGGAGATTATTCCACAGCCTAAGTGTTCGCGGGAGGAAGTTCCTCTGAAACCTTACGGTGCGCGACCAGCCTGGCTCTAGAGTGTGTGGATGAATCACCTGCCGATGGCGAGCGGTGCGATAGTAGAAAGAGGCTGTTGGCATTAAATCAAACAATTCTTCAGAACACTGCCTGCCACTGCATTATACAAGCGGTAGAACACACACAGGGAGGCAAAGTCTTTCCTCAGACTTAAGTGCTCAATACCGCTTGCCAGTTTGTAAGTATAATGGTAAGTTTATAAAATAACAGTTTTTTTCATGTTTTACCTACCTATTAAATAAAAACATAGCTAGTAGGTAGTATTACTAATAGTTGCATATCAATAGACGCGTAGGATCTGACATTCAGCTAATCCTTTTATAAAAGCACCCGATCCTCATGAGATTAAGATTAAGAATAAGTTGACTAAGTGGCTAGGTGAACACTGTTTTTATGACATTAATGAATTTATGAACCATTCCAATACTATGTGATGCTAATAACTAATAATAACTTGACATTACTTATATAACTTGTAACATGACATTTGCACACCAGTTTGATGGTAGAATGTATAGGACTTAAAAATTGTAACACCTGTTTATGCACTTACCTACATTCATGCAAATAAAGATTTATGATTTATGAAAATGCATTTACGAGAAAAATCATCAAGTGACATCACCAACACAGTCACATTATCACATTTTCGCCATGCAAACAATGACGTCCTTCGCTTCTTTTGATAACGTAAGGCACCTACCTATTTTGATACGAACAATAATGACATATATTGTATCCACAGTAAAATCATAATCACGAAATCTTTGCTAGTGATAAACTGATAACCGATCACTACAGGCGCGTACGCAACATGTAATCTAGTGTTTGGTTTGTTTACATTCTAGTCATTTTAGTCTTTGATTTAGGAATATCAATGATCTAAATTTAATTTTGTAAGTGAGAAAGGTGAAAATGGGAGTGCCTATTGTGAAAAACTGTTGCTTTTGTGCGACACTGCATGTTGGAACTTTGAGTATTGGATACGTTTATACGGTAGGTGAGTACCGGAAGGTACCTAGGTGCTTTAAATATATTATGTTGGTACTAAGTACAAGTAGACATAATTCTACTAACTGTGAATCTTTTGATGTTGAAGCCATAACAAATAAAATATAAATAAAATACGTAAATATCTTGAGACGCCTGATTTAATTTTTATAGCACTGGCTCGTTGAATATATTGCTTTGGTAGAGCAAGTCGACTAATTCCGAATTTCATCCAAATCGTTTCACCTAGTACCTACCTACCTACGTTCGTACACTGTGTGTGTACCAAAATCAAAATCAAAATTGGTTTATTTATATAAAATCACAAGGATCACTTTGAAACGTCTTACAAGCTAGGATTTACGCCAGTTCCAACGCGCCCATGCCGTAAAAGAACTGGCAACAACACCGGCTGGGTTCCTATCGCTTTTATGGCATGACTTGCTATTGTTATGGATGCCGAGTAGAGTTGGAGCACATTCGTTCCAAGCTTTTGTAGCGTGTCACACGGTAGACTGCCATAAACAGCGCGGTTTATGCTGTCTTTTCTTACTCTATTTGAATCTAATAATTACAGGTGTGGGCACTCCTTGAGCTGACCGGGTACTGCCTCCTCGTGACCCTTCTCCCCCTCGGGGATGGAGGAAACATCTCCACGCACAAGTTTGTGCTCTACGTCACCGCGGCGGTGGTCAGCGGCACTCATCTCCTCTGTTCTTTACTTCTGCTGGTGGCAGCCTATATGGTACGGTACTGACGCCCGACGACTCAAACGCTACTCAAATATTTAACAACTAGCTGTCGCCCGCGACTTCGTTCGCGTGGAACTCGGAAACCGTACTTTTTTTCCGGAATAAAAGTAGCCTATTTTTTCCCGGTCAGGTCTATTTATGTTTAAATTTCAGCCAAATCGGTTCAGTGGTTGTCGAGTTTTAGAAGAACAAATATACAAACATCTAAACTTTCGCATTTATAATACTAGTGTGATTAGTGTGATAAAGTTTAATGGCTGGTGGCGTTAGGCAGATCATTGTTATACATTCTGGAAAAGAAAGGACCCCAAAACACTACCTTGTGGGACTTCAAATCTATTCGCCTTTTCCATAATGCCATACTTATCCAATTTAATTGTCAGTAAATTATGGTCTACAAAGTAAAATGCTTTGCTCATGTCAAGAAAAAGAAAAAAATAGTACCTACAGTAAAGTTAATTTAGACTTTCCAACTTCAGAAACAAGCGTTCCTCACGCTGCCCTGGACGATAGTGACGGGCATTCTGACGGCGCTGTTTTTCGTGATCTCGCTCACCGGCTTCAGCCTCGTGCTGCAAGACTCCGGTGACATGTTGGGGGTGGAGGCTGCCTTTATCTGCGTCAATTTGATCAGGGCTTGTGAGTTCACTTTTGCGAAAACCGGCGGTTGTGTTGTTAGGACTCTTCAGTAGTCCGTCTTGGGTGCCATCGCAGTGCTTATTATTCTGCCTCCAAGTAGTAGTGTACGAGCGAGTATTAAGTATGTTTTACATTGAGTCAGTAGCAAGGTCAGTGCTAACTCCAAATTCGAGCAAAGACTATGCTGACCAGCTAGCTAGTAAAATATACGCTGTCGGGTCAGTACTGACTTCAAATTCTTGCGTCCTAGTGACCCTTTGTAAACAGAAAAAGTCAGTTCTCAAAGTCAGCACTGACTTCATTTGGAGTCAGTAACTGACCACACAAATCACATTTTACCCACTTGAACGTCCGTGGGTACTGTAGTACCACAATTTTTTTTGCCAGGGTGTCGTACTTCGAAGGACACTATAGTAAGTGAAATTACTGACCGGAATCGGAGCGAAGAGCGCAGCAGCAACTGCAACTTCACTGAATGACTTGACTCTTCATTTGCTGACAAAAAAATATTAAAATTTTTGTTTTTAAATATTTTTCTATGTTCAAAAAAGTATTTGTTTGTTGTGTGTGCCTGGCCATTTTGTTCTGAACTTTGCAGCACCTAATTCATTGTTCCAGGTGTTTCAGTTTACTGCATCGTGGTGGTGCACAGCCGGCACAAGCAGATGATGTATGAGGAAGATGAGGCGCGGTTCCAGCACTCTGCTAGACTCTACCCAGGCGGTCAAGACTCACGACAGAACCCAGCCGAATTGTTGCAAGATTCTTCTAGGCACTGGGCGCGTGGAACTGGCGTAAATTCACAATGATCCTAGTGTTATTAATTTTGCTAAAGAGATTTTGACAAGACCAATGCTGACGTAGCGTTTTAATCATTTTAGGACGATGACTTGACGAATTAATTATAGGCAGTATTGTCCGTTTGTTCCTACTATACTGACCAACTTCTGTGACTAATGCTCGGTTTCTTAGACTCTACGTTTTTGAATTTCTCGCGCGTGATTATTTAGTGTCTGTGTTGCCTTAGCCTCATCGCGTTGACGCTAGATCTAGCGCTTTTCTGATACGAATTTATGTAAAAAAAAAGTTTATCTTAAAATATTGTTTCCAGTAGGTAGGTGGGTAGGTACCTACATTTGGAAATAATATGATTGTAATAAAATATTTAAGGCGGTACCTACTTAACTAGTTATTTATTGTATTAGATTTTTACAGGTGACTACAACTTAGGTATTAGTAATAATAAACTTAATATTTGAAGTATGTGTAATTATGTACCTACTAACTATCACAGCACATAATAACTTACATAATAATATTATGTAGGTAACTAGGTACCTAGGTACTAGGTAGTACCTATTAAGTATAGGTACCTATATACCTAGGTACTATTTTTATTGAAACAGGCGCTGACGTAAGCCGTAGCGTTAATTCACTAAAATATATTAGGTAGGTACGTATTTTTTATGGATTTAGTAATCATCATCACCGTCGTCATCATCATCATCATGGTCAGGCTTCCAATCATTTCCACTCCTGGAACACTCTACTCTCTAACAATTGTGTTGGAACTACATACATAAATTCACTTAATTTGTAAGACGTTTCAAAGTGATCCTTGTGATTTTATTGAATAAAATTCTCTTGACTTTGACTTTGACGCTACCTATATAGGTATCTACTTTAGTAAGTGACGGTCGCCTTCGGACGGCCTAATATCTAACTCCGTCACCGGAGTTTGCCACTGACTATAGTTATTTAAGTATAAAAAAAGTCAGTGCAGCAGTCACGGTGGCCGAGAAGTTTTTCTCGTGTTATTTTGAGTCGAAACATTAAAAAAAATCGTAGTTGGTATTTTGTTATATAACTGTGATATTGGCAAGAAGGCCAAAAAAACCCGTGAAAACCTCGCGTATTTTACAAGAGTAGTGTTATCTACATAATAGTTATCCGACTTGCTGACAGGCTTACCAACAAACAACAATAACATTTGTATTTTTGTTTGTAACAGGCTATATTTATTACTAGCGACCCGCCCGTTTCTGCACGAGTGCGGTTTCAATGCACCCGCGCGAAGCTGGAACGGACTGCTAGTAATAAGCTCAGTATAATGGTATTTTAAATAATTATGCTAAGTAATAACTTATCTTACTCTTTGCTTGATTGAATGCAATGCAGTGTAGTTGACGTTTCGTTTCGATTACTGTTTTTTTTTTTTAAATTATTGTTTCTGTAGCTACTAGGCTGAGCTACAGTAGGTACTGTGTTTGTTTGCAACGTGTTTAAGCAAAAACATTAAAGCATACTCGCTTGATTTGCTTTGCGTGACGCGTACGTAAGGCTGCACCCAATAGTGTTATTAAATTTTTGTAACACACAGTAGACAGAACCAAACGCATTCTGTATTCTGATTGACGTCATAGGTTGAATCAATCATCGCGTACTCTGTGAGCGAGAGGCGAGAATCGCAGAATCGCTCGCTTTCCACGCCCAAAGCAAAAAGCAAAGGGAAGGAAGGAAGAAGGAAATTGAAAGAAATCAAACTAAACCAAACAAATACAAATTACTCTGTTTCTGGTTTCTGCATTGCCACTGCACTGCAGCTGCGAGCGTTGTTAGAAGGATTCTGGATTTCTGGACCTGGGATTTCTTTCCTTGATTAAAGGTAATAAACGATAATCAAGATAGTTTAGATTATAAAGTGTTATATTCGAGTTATGTTCCTTGACTCGCTGCGTGGAGTGTGTTTTGTCTCTCGGAGTGTCAAATGAGGTCATAATTGTGCTTCAATTATGTGAAATCACAAGTGCGACTGCACACTTGCTAATTTGGAATTTGCGGTAAGTGACGATTATAAATCATTAATATTTACCTAAATAACTACTTAAACACATATTATATTGTAGACTCTACTCTAGATATTTTTCTGTAAAAATCTTTAACTCTACCAATATTAATTAACTTGTAGAGTAGGCAGTTTATTTATCTTTTAGTATATCTCTATTTCTTTACTTGCTATTAATAGAAAAATAATATAGCACTATCTCTTTACTTGCTAGTAATAGAAAAAGAAAAAAATAGTACAATAAAAATGCAAGAAATAAAATGTTTATCTATACTAATATTCTAAAGAGAGAAGATTTGTATTTTTGTATTTTTGTTTGTTACGAATTAACTCAAAAACTACTGATCTGATTAAAAAAAATCTTTCACCATTAGAATGCTACATTATCCCAGAGTAACATAGGCTATATTTATTACTAGCGACCCGCCCCGGCTTCGCACGGGTGTGGCTTCATTGCATCCGCGCGAAGCTGGAACGGACGGCTAGTGTTTAATAACTTGATAAAATCACAATGAAGAGTTCCACTAGTTTATTATTATTATTATTATTATTTTTTTATACTACTAAAGTGGTAACCAAGCGTACGGCCCACTTGATGGTCGGCGTTTACCGTAGCCTATGTATGCATACAACATCATAGATATCACTTGCGTGTTACCACCCTGAGACCTTAGATGGTAAGTCTCATGTGCCTGTAATTTCACCGGAAACCATACCCTTCAAACCAGAACACAGCAATGCAAGCATTACTGCTTGGCGGCAGAAATAGGTATGGTGGTAGTCCTTCCCCGGACAAGCTCTATCACAAAGAACTCTACTACTCTTAAATATATTATATATTTACACTATTGAATGCAAATTCACTTTTAGAACTACATACAAGGTCAGGTTGGCCATCCTGCTGTACTTACCAACAATATTTAGTATTTCTAATAATGCTCTTTAGGTGTTAGGGTGTCAGTAAGTAAGATTGTATGAGTCAGTGCCTCAGTGGCCATCTCTGGTGACAGAGTTAATAAGCCGCCCAAAGGTTAAGGATGTGTTCCTGAAGTCAAGACTTGTGGTCAACCGGAGTCATATACCATCGCTACAGAGAACCTTGACTTTATGGTGATTGAAGAATAGTGCTTGAAATAAATAACTTATTAATGTTATTCACTCCGTGACCAGCTTATTTAAGTTTTTTTTTTTTTATGAAAATACAACTGAAGTGGCAACCAAGCACAAGATGGTAAGCGGTTACCACAGCCTATGGACGCTTGCAATACCAGAGGTATCACATGCATGTTGCCACCTTGAGGCTAACATCGAAAGCCTCATGTGCCAGTCATTTCACCGGAAACCATACCCTTCACACTGGAACACAGCAATGCGAGCATTAGGGCTTGGCGGCAGAAATAGATATGGTGGAAGTGTCAATAAATTAACATTTAGGCCAATCAAGGAATTTGTAGATTCTTGAAGGTTCATAGGTGTGTTTGTCATAGCTCTTGCAATATACCTAGGTACATTTATATCAAACTGTTATTATTATTCATCATCATCTTAACAGTCACTGCTGGACATAGGCCTCCCTAAAGAGTGCTTTGACAAATGTTCCTTCTCCATCTACCAACATTCTGCAAATGTTTTAATGTCATTGGTCCATTGAGTGGGGGGCTGTTGTTCTACTTTGACTTACTTATAGTATTATGATAACAATCTAAACACTTGTAATATTGATTTGATTACATTTGTATTATTTCTCTATCCCTGCACCATCCTCTGATGAGGCTCACATACTCTACCGGTCCATGGGTACCTGTATGGACTATAAAAAAAAAATTAATTAAAAGCTATTAAAAGACTAGAAATATTGTACCCTGATGTGAACCGTGGAGGGTATGATGAAACTGACATAGTCTTTTTTGGACAAAAGTTAAAAACATATTCACCGAAGCATTGCAAATCTTTCAGATTTCAATAGTCAAAAATGACAGCGCATCCCGTCCGAACATTCTAGAAGGCGATGCTCCCTGCTTCCCGCCTCCGCCTACACGTTTGGCATACTTGTTACCTACCTACCCTATAGCAGCACCACTCCTAACAATAATCAGTATAGGGTAGTACCTATAATCTTCTGCCCTTAGCGGCTCGCTAAGTATTGTCTCTACCTTCCTGGAAAGGGGGGAGGTGACCCCTACTAAGGAGGGAGATGTTCGTTTAAAAGCTCCTCAATCATACTTTCATAAGTCATACCTAAGTCATAGGTAATTATTTATTGATAAATATATTTACAGGTCTATTCTAAATTAAGATCTTTTAAATATTTCGAAATACAAGTAAAAAACCTCGTTACTGATTGATTGACTATCAAAAAAGGAATTCAAAAAATCCAACTCCTAGGGTCGCAGCGAGAAGTTTATTAAAAAAAAAGTGAGCGGGGGCAAATTCGGGGCGTCAAATAAAACCAGTCTCATACAATTAACAGAAACCAATAAAACAACAGTATTAACGACATGACAACAAGGTCAAGTTGGGCATACTAGGCATTTAATCGTCATGCTCACAGAACTATACAGGGTCATTCATTATCAACCTGACATACTTAAGGGATATAGTTATGTGGTCATGCTGTATTTTCTCTGCAGACAGCAGACTCAGGCTGCGTTTCCACCAGAGATGTGCGAGGATGTGTAGCGAGGGATGTGTTTGTTAGGAACCAATAAAATCACTTAATTTACCTAGCCTCGCTCTGACAGCTTTCGATAGATTCCTAAAAATACTGTCCTCGCCACACATCCTCGCACATCTCTGGTGGAAACGCAGTCTTATGAAGGTATATCTCCTATTTTAAGCATGATGTTCCGCCACACACACTCGGGTATGCATGTTGGTTTGACCCTTACTGCAAAACCATCGAGCATAATCATTTTACGATATAAAAATGCAACGCATTCCCTTCATTTCGGGGAAACCAGCATTAGCATAATTATGTAGGGTCCATACACGCAGGCCCCGCTTGCGCAAAACTTGCTTTTCAGATGCCTTTAGATAATAGGTAAACTATAATAACGAAGAAATAAATGGTTTAGTGCTGTGTAGCAATCAGCGATAACACAAGACGCGTCCTTGGTGAGGTCACTGTCGTTATAGCGGGACAGATAGTCCGTGGGATAAGTCAAAAGCTCTGTATAGACGGGGAATAACTTCGGACTTCGTAGGCAGGCTGCTGGCTTGCGAAACGACATCAATGCTTTCCGAAAACTTAAAAATGGTCACCTATGTAATGTCAATACGCGACTCGTTAAATAAATAAATAATGCTGGATAATCCACACAGCATCATCTAGCCTCAAATTAAGCAGAGCGTGTGTTATGAGATGACTGTTATACTTAATACAATACAATACATAGATAGATATTTTTTTATTATAGGTACACAATACACACAACACTCTGAACAAATCTTTACAGATCGTACAAACATTTGTCCCAAGGCGGGAATCGAACCCGCAACCTCCTGCGTCCTGCGAAAACTTGATCCCGCTTGTCTCTCTGGCAGTTTATTTTATAGGCCGCTATGTGGCCTACCTTCTGTAGATAATGCAAGCATGATCGCTGGTCGTCGATGCCTTGCGACCACATTGAGTAATTGCTTGCCCTACACAGCATTTAGACGTAAAACATGCCAGACCCAGTTTTTAGCCACCTGTCCTATTTAATTGGTTTTGCTTCGATCCATCGGGGATGAGTTCGATCTCCCATTCGTGGTTGGGAGATCGGACATGATGGAGCTGAAAGAAAATCAGTAAGTTTAAAAAATCTACTGTAAATACCTTTTTTTTTTTTTTTTTTTTTTTTTGTTTCTCGCATCGCGCTCAGAGCACTTCCCGGGGCTAAAAAATAGTCAGCCCCAGCACCTCGCAGTGCTGCGGCCACACAGGGCCACCCCTGTGCTACCGCCCTTCCCGGGTTCGCTGAGGGACGTAGAGTAAGGGCTCTGGTCGTCCGTTTTAAACGGACGACCAGAGCCCTTACTCTAGACCGCCCACGAACCCGAAAGTTCCCCTGCTCGGCAGGGGATACCGCTTTGCCCCTTATGGGGCAGGCAGTGTGGGGCGGCCGTTGCCGTCACCCCGCCGCCGCCTTCTCCGAGCGGGATCGGCTCTCTCCCGATCTCGCTCAGCGGCCTCTTTCCGAACCATTACGGTCTCACAGAAAGAGGCCACGGCCCTCCACGCCATTTCATCTGCCAACATGGCCTCAACCACGCTTGGCAGAGAAAGATCCTGCCCGATCCTGGTGACCAAGATCCCGCGCTCCAGGCACCACGCTGAGCACTGCTCCAGCGTGTGCTGCGCGGAATCTCGGTCCCACCCACAATGGTGACATTGTGGTGTCGACTCGCGACCGATCCTACTCAGGTACTCACCGAAGCATCCATGTCCGGTGAGTACCTGAGTAAGTCGATAGGTGACGTTGCCGTGCTCCCTTCCCAGCCAGGCTTCGAGGTTGGGTGCAATTGCGCCGACGATGCGCTGGCGCGAGCTCCGCGGCTCCTCGAGCCGTTCGCGCCACCTAACAAACGCACGCCGGCGCTCTTGCACTCGCACTTCACAAGGCGTGATTCCGCTCCCGTCATCATGTCGGAGACGAACGTACACACGCGCGTCAGTCTCCGCCAAGATGTCGAGGGGCGGGAACCGCGCCAGGATTGTTGCCGCCTCTAGGGATATCGTACGATACCCCCGTGCGATCCTGATGGCCATAGGACGCTGCAAGCTGCTATACAGCAACCTGTAGCGCCTAACACCCGCTAGTCTGTGGGACCAGACGGGTGCTCCGTAGAGAGCCATAGATCGCACCACCGCGTACAGGCGGCGAACTCCTTCCCGTGGTCCCCCGAGATTTGGCAGCAGTCTGTGCAGAGCACCCACTACCTTCTGAATCCGGGGGACGGAGCGTTTGAAGTGCTCCCCGAAGTCCCAACGGCTGTCCAAGGTGAGGCCCAGGTACTTGAGGTACCGCCCCACCTGGACATCCACGTCACCTATCCGAATCGACACGCTGGGTGGTTCCCTACTCCTCGGGAGTTTGTGGAACCACAGCGCCTCGGTCTTGTGAGGCGCTGTCCGCAGACCCAGCTCGTGGATCTTGTCCACGACACAAGCCACCCCAAGCTCGGCAAGCTCCTTGGTCCTGTCGAAGGAGTCCCCACCAGCTAACACTAAAGTGTCGTCTACGTAGCAGACAACGTGTACGCCGGCGGGGAGATCGACACGCAAGACCGCATCGTATGCGCGATTCCACAGCAGCGGTCCCAGAACGGACCCCTGTGGAACCCCGCAATACACTTCCCTCTCGTGCAATGTACCATCCCTGCCTACATACTGCACGCACCTATCCCGCAGGTAAGCACCAACAATGCGCTGCAGGTAGAGGGGCACTCGATGGTAGATGAGCGGCCTACTGTAAATACCTACGACAACATTTTTACAATATTAATATTACCTAGCTAGTTATGTGGACATCCCACGATGAATCACGAGAGGATAATTAAACGTTATAGCACTGTTGTCCTACTTTCATTAAGGCCCATACCCCACCTAAAGTGGCGCCGCTACCTTATTTATCTTATTATTCCGTTTAACAAAGGAATTTTCAAAAATCCATCGACCAGTTTGGGCGACGAAGTTGCCCTTGGTGGCCACCTAAATCTATTTTCGTATCTCTGCCTAAACTAAATAGAATAAAACTATTACAGAGGCATTAAAAAAAAAACTTATGATAGGTATCACAAACTGGTCGATGGATTTTTGAAAATTCCTTTGTTAAACAGAATAATAACATAAAGTAGGTGGTGGCGCTAGTTTAGGTGCTGTATGCGCCTTAATATTGACTGCTAGTTGCGCATCACTATGCGCGAAAAATCAGTTTTATTCGTCTACCCAGTAGCCTATGTGATAATCCAGCTCTTTCAATAGCCGATTATGTAGGTTCGATCAGCAATGCGTCAAGTTCGACGGACGTGATGCTTATCTCGCATAACTGGTCTCAACTGAAAACCAGCGTTGGGTTGGTTGGCTATCTATTCGGCACAATGCTGAGTTGAGTCCAAATTTGTCGAGGGCTCTGTAACACTATTAGAACATACCTTTTTTTCAAGTTAAAATCTTTGTTATTAAATTATTTGTGTATTTTGTATGCTATTCTATTTATGTTCTCGACAAATAAAATCATTTTCTTTCTTTCTTCTTTCTTATAGCAATCTTTATGTCGAATTTCATCCAAATCAGTTAGCTAGCAGCCGTTTGAGCGTGAAGAAATTAACGCACAAACATATTTTATAATACCAGTTTAAAAAGGAGAGAGGTACTTCCCTCTACAAAGAGGCAAATGGAGGGCTACTGGATATCTACGCCATAAGAGACCTACCAGAGGTACCACTCGCGGGTTGCCACCTTGAGGCTAAGATCGAAAGCCTCATGTGCCAGTAAATTCACCGGAAACCATACCCTTCGCACCGGAACACAGCAATGCGAGCATTACTGCTTCGCGGCAGAAATAGGTATGGTAGTAGTCCTTCCCCGGACGAGCTCTATCACAGAGAACTCTAACTACTCTTTAGCGTGATGAGCAGAATATCTACTCAAAATTCAGTAAATATCTCGATTAAAAAGTTAAGTTAGACCGAACTAATAGTGGTAATATTTTATAGGTTAAGTTTTCTGAGAAATACTATTTATTATTTTTTGGAAAACCAACAGCTTTATTACATATCGAATGGAATAAATTAGAAAAAACTCGTTTCTTTTCCGTGTTGTGATGACGCGTGTTCTGTTTACTGATGGCTGGTGTTCCCGCCCGCGTGGGTAAATAAATCATAATATAAGGAAATGTAACGTTTGTTTCCAGAAATTGTAGTGACGCCGACGTCATGGGGCTGCCACACGTGACGTCGTTCTGCTGGTGCATGGGCCTCGAGACCGGCTCCAAGTTCATCGGGTTTGTGCATCTGGTAAGATAATAACCATCGTTAATAACCTAAATCTTAATTCAAATTCAAATTATTTTTATTTAATAAAGCCACAAAGATACTCTGCAAGAGCATTATACAGAAAATTTGTGTCAAGACGTAATCAATTCGCTTAATTGATGGATTTGACGACCGATCAAGACCGATGGCAGCGGGCGCAGGTCCGCTTGCGACGCGGAGGTTGCGGGTTCGATTCCGCCTCGGGTCAAATGTTTGTACGATCTACAAACATTTGTTCGGTTTACTCGAGATTTTTCAGACAAAATGTAAAAAAAAAGTACATATATATTTTTTTGTGTATTTCACTAATAATAAAATAGCCAATATTTTCGGATTAGAATATTGTTGTCTGTTCCAGGTCGTCTCGATCAGCCTGATGATAATCTGCAGCGTGTTCGCGGAGAGCGTGCGCTCCAACATGGGCACTGTGGAGGACGCAGGCGACCAGTTGTACACGCGGTGGTACACCGTCGCCGTGGTCGCCGCCGTGCTCACCAACCTGCACGTGTGCCTCGCGGTGCTTCTCATCTACTCTGTCTACAAGGTACTCACATCTACATCAGCTTGATGATACAATATCTATCTATGTTTAGCTTTTCCCTATACCTACCTAGGAATACTTGGTTAGTATTTATAAAGGCAAGTATAGGGTGCTAAAATAAAATAAATGTTATTTGATTAATGTGTATAATGTCAATAGGACAAGGTACGTGATTACAGACAGTTTAGTTAACGAGATGTATTAGAGGTAATCACATCTGGCGCGGTAGGAATAGACTGTCTAAAATCAATGGTGCAAGCCTATTTATGGGGTAACTTACAAAAATATAAACAATAAATGGTATGAATGTAGCTATAGATGCAAGTTCACGCTACATATGTATTGTATTTTATTAAGTACTAGCTGACCCGACGCGGTTTCACTCGAGTAATTTTTTCGTATGTTCTCACCGTCTTGAAACGTTCGTAGGAATCCAGGGAAGGTTTAAACGGTGAGAAATTATGAAAAAATTACGAAAAAATAACGCGAGTGAAACGCGCCGGGTCTACTAGTTTTTTATAAGTATTTAAAAGTTGATTATAATAAAGTGTGTTGGTTATAATAAAGTGTGTTGATTATAATAAAGTGTGTTGGTTATAATAATGTGTGTTGGTTACAATAAAGTGTGTTGATTATAATAAAGTGTGTTGATTATAATAAAGTGTGTTGGTTGCAGCGCGTGGTGAAGGGTCTGCGGCTGTGGGTGGTGATCATGAGCCTGCTGTGCGCCGCGGCTCTGCTCTACATCGTGGTGGAGCTCGCGCTGTACGGCGTCTCCGAGCCGGGCAGCGGCTCCGAGATGTTCATCTCCTTCGTAGAGGGCGCCGTCTTCTTCAGTAAGTCTATACTAATATCATCTTTTGTTGTATTATTTAAGTGTTTTTTTTAATTAGGGGTTTTCGATTCGAGATTTAAAAAAAAAGTAGTTCCGATTGCTTCGACAGATGGCGCTATCTGCCCTACTGCCATACTGGGAACGATTATTAAAACAAGAAAAAAGTTGGTAACTCCGTTTTTGTTTCGTCTCGTGTCAAGCGGAAGGTTGTGGGTTCATGTCCTGCTTGAGGCAAAATAATTTAACTCCAGTACGACCAAAGTTAATGTACTACGTAGCACGTTCTATGACTTTGACACCAGCCAGAGGTATGACATACAGTGACAGCAGGAGCAACCAATGTTGAATTCCCTACACATTCACCATAGCTCGCCAAACGTAGTGCTTACATTCTCTTGGGCTCGCCAGTTGAGCTACCGCCATCTAAATAGACAGCTTTATTTTTAATAACTTGAGACGAAAAGGCCTCATTGATGCGGCTAATATAACACAACGGCCATACAGGCCTATTGTGTTCGCCACTTGTGTTGTCGCCCTTAGGGGGCGTTTACAGTTCACCTCCAAGCCCTGCCGATACTAAGAACTGGAGGATTTGCTTGGGGGTGATATATCTTAGTTCTCTGGACTACCGATGTGGCACAGCGGGCGCAGGTCCGCTTTCGATGCAGAGGTTCTGGGTGTTCTGGGTATTTTCTATATACAGAGTGATTTTTTTAAATGGGACAGTATGGGGAAATCCGAATCTAAAGGAGATAGAGGAAAAGTGTCTAAGGAGACATTAGGTGTTTTTTTATGTAAACAAATTTGGATCGTTCAAATTTGTGGTCAAGCGTGAGTTGTTCTTAAAAAATTATAAAGTTGGTCAATTTTTTTTTTGACGCGGATCGACTCTGTTTCATGTAAGGATTATTTCATTGTTTGGAAAGAAAAAAATCTGAACAGCAGAAGTTGGTCAAATTTACTGAAAACTAATCTTCATACAGTTGCAGTATTCGCCTTTTAATATTGTTACAAGTGCCTAGGCGTGTAAAAAAATATTTAAAATTATTCCATTTTTAAATTTTGATAATCGATAAGAGCTCCAGATGATTCAAGAGAAGAACATTTTTTTTAATCTTCGTAAACATCATGGCAACCGATAGTCTTGAAATTATAAAAAAAAGAATTCAAATTTGGAACGTAAGTTATTTCTGCAGCTGTGATTTTGTTTCCAATCAGTTCATGCTTGTAATTTTATTCATCATGGCGTTAACTAATTCACATAAAGTTGATTTGATTGAGGCGTATTTTCTTAATTATCGCAGTAGAGATAATGCACTTAAGTGGTATCAAGAACGCTATCCTGACCGTGTAGTACCGAATCGCAAGATATTTGATAGTTTAATAAAGAACCTAAGACAGGAAGGCTGTTTCAAGCCTAAGCGTAAAAGGCCGACAATAGTCAATAGTGAGTTTATAACTATTGCCGTATTGGGATATTTTGAAGCATACCCAAAAGCTTCGTTACGGGAAGCAGCTGAAACTATCGGTATTCATAAATCAACTGTAAGGAAGATATTGAAGGCTCATAAATACAAGTGTTACATAGAAGGTCGACTTGTACAAGCGTTACTACCTGGAGATAAAGACCGCAGGTTACATTTCTGTAATTGGTATGTGGCTCAGACTATTAGAAATAGATGTTTTCCTAATTTTATTATTTGGACTGATGAATGCAACTTTTCGAACAATGGCATGTACAACAGGAGAAATAACCATTACTGGTCAAAAATAAATCCGCTAAGAACTACAGAAACCCACAACCAAATCCGATTTTCTTTTAATTGTTGGTGTGCGATATTACATAACAGAATTTTTGCTATCAAAATTTACCAAGGAACGCTTAATAGTGAAAAATATCAGGAAATATTGAACATGGCTGCAGATTTAGTGGATGAGACTATTAGCTTAAGGAACTTTGGTAAGATAATCTACCAACAAGATGGTGCACCAGCCCACAACAGTAGGGCAAGTAAACTATGTTTGGACGAGCAGTTTCCAAACCGTTGGATGGGTACATATGGGCCGATAAAGTGGCCCCCACGATCGCCCGACTTAACGCCATTAGATTTTTTCTTATGGGGTTACCTTAAGGATCGAATTTATGTATCCCGATACAACTCCGTACAAGAATTAAAAGATGCTGTTTACAACACTTTAAACACAATTCACCATAAGTCTCTGTTAAATGCAACTAGAAGTGTCTTGAAGCGTGCTCGTACCTGCATAAGACAAGACGGCGGCCACATCGAACATTTACTCAAGTAATAAACCAACTGTATGAAGATTAGTTTTCATTAAATTTGACCAACTTCTGCTGTTCAGATTTTTTTCTTTCCAAACAATGAAATAATCCTTGCATGAAACAGAGTCGATCCGCGTCAAAAAAAAATTGACCAACTTTATAATTTTTTAAGAACAACTCACGCTTGACCACAAATTTGAACGAGCCAAATTTGTTTACATAAAAAAACACCTAATGTCTCCTTAGACACTTTTCCTCTATCTCCTTTAGATTCGGATTTCCCCATACTGTCCCATTTAAAAAAATCACTCTGTATATAAGGTCATTCATTATCAACCTGACAAACTTAAGGGGTAGGTTCCACACATAAAAAAAAAAATACTTGTACTTTTTTTTTTTTTTCTAAACGTTTTTTTTTGATAAAATTAAAAAAAAATAATTACTTAATTCTGCTTCATAATTAGTTATCCTTGTTAGAAATCGAAAAGGCAGCGCTCGGCACGTGTTAGTGACCCGCGCGTCAATGAACTGCGGGTCACTAACCCGCGCGTCCTTGACCTGCGCGTGTCCTTGACACGCTACGGGGCGCGCACACTCGAATATTTGATTATTACGTCGCTTAACTTGATTCCCAACAATGATAAATAATAATTGAGCGGAAAAACGTAATCGATTTTTTTTTGTTTACTTGTGATTTCTAAGACAAAACATACATAAAAAAAAAAAATTATAAGTACATATATTTTTTTTTTTAGGTGTGGAACCTATCCCTTAAGTTTGTCAGGTTGATAATGAATGACCCTGTATATAATAAAAAAAAATATCTATCTATGTATTGTATTGCATTAAGTATATATCAGTCATCTAGTACCCATAACACAGCTCTGTTTATCAGCAGATTACCTTAGAGCTAGATGATGCTGTGTGGATTGTCCAGGATTATTTATTTATTTATTTATTTATCTGGAATTAGGATGTGCTTACCCAGATGTATGCTACGTTTTTGCATTAATGGCCCACACTCTCGTAGCAGATGTACAGGCGTTTCGTTCGCCTCATTGTATGTACAGTCTGCAGGTTTTGTCACTGCTTAAACATTTTTGTGGAACATAAAAAGGTTGTCATGATGATAATGATGATATTTATTTATTTAATTTTAATTTTAATTTTACTTAAGTTTTCTAATTTATCTAAATACATTTGTTCATTCCAGCTTTGGTGATGTACAGCATCTTGTGCGTGTACAGCTACTACCTGATGGTGCGCAGCGCCCAGGATATGCTGGGCACCAAGACCATCTACTAAGGTACTCACCATCCCACATCTCACCATCCCGAATGGTAATAAACTGGAGATTACATCTATAAACCCCTAAGCTATGGGTTTGGTATCTATTTGGTGTCGTAATGTACTATGTATGTATATGTATGCAAGTTTAAAATACTCTCCGAGTTTAAAATATAATAAATCATCTGCTAAGGTTAGATTCGATCAAATTTGGAATAACTAACTATTCTGGTGAATAAGAAATGTCAAATACTAGTAATTTATCTGTTTACTCTCGAATAACTACGATTTATTCGGAGAATTGTGATTATTCGAGTTCGGTCGAATCAATCCACCATTCCACATCTCACCATCTCCTATGGAACCTGGAGATTGCATCTATAAACCCTAAACTATGGTCTATTTTGGTGTCGTAATGTACGCAAGTTTAAAATACTCTCTGAACGGGAACCAAGACCATGTACAAAGTCAGGTACTCACCATTCCACATCTCACCATCCCGTATGGGAAACAACTTGGAAATTGCATTTATAAACCCCTAAGCTATGGGTTAGTATCTATTTGATGTCGTTATTGTATTATTGTACTTATGTATAACTAAGTAATATATATGTATGCCTACAGATGCGTGACAGAGTATTAGAAATATTTCACAACTTGAAAACAATGATGTAACAGTACGATATAAAGTAGATGCATTGGCTTTCGACAATCATCGGAAATACACACCATAAAAAAATAAAGTCGAATTTTTTACAATATTATCCTGAAATTATTACTTAGAATCAGTCAGTGCTATCGTTTTGAACGTACCTAAATCCAACCCTGCTCGCAGACTGACGAGCTGTCATGAGCCGAGGTAACAGCCGGGCATTGGTTGCATAATCGTAATAATTCTGACGAACATTTGCGATGCATTTTATTTATAACGTACTACTGTAAGTGTTGTATGACTGATTTTTAAAAACCTTCTGTAACCTTCCATAATAATTATACTTGTTTTACTAAATGTATATTATTCCTAAGGTAATAAAAAATATGGTGCAAGTTTCCAGTTCAAAGTTTTAGATGTTTAATAGATTTTCTGGTCAAATTATTATTATCAGTTTGTACTTAATCATGATACAATATGTTTAATAATATGTGTTTCATTGATTGCATTAAACTGAGGTAGATATAGTGTTGCAGCGAATACTATTTTTATTGATGCAAATATCATGATAGCGTCAGAATGGTAGATTGCTTGGAGCGTCTGGTACTGGGTGTATATTCAATAATTGCTAACAATTTTGCTAGTATTTGCTACCTTTCTTAGATAATTTCTACTAAAATACCGACCAGCCATTTCGATGTCCGAATAGATGGTCAGTTTATGATTATAATTTCTCAGCATTTATCGTATGTAGCAATTATTTAGAAAAGGTAGCAAATAGTAGTAATTTGATAGCAATATTGAGTATCAGTGCGAGACGCTTCACGCAACCAGCCATTGTGAGGAATTTCCGACCGAAATCATTATTCAATGATACATATAAAGGTAAAACGTTTGTACACAGGAGTTCAATAAAACTAGTATTTTATTGAACTCTAGTCAATTTGGCAGCTACGGCAGTTTTTAGCGAAACACCACATTTTAAATATTCCTTCCAATAGACCATTTTTATACGGTTCAATAATTTAACAGCGCAACATTATAATTTTATTCGCTAAAATGCTATTGTTCGCCATAAGAATAATTAACATAATACTCTTAATTACGAATCAAACGAGACGATAAATATTATGAATTCTACGGCAATGGCTTTTACTTATGAGACGCTTAATATGTTAATGTTTATACTACGAATAAAATTGTCTTTTGTTCGTAAATACGTAAAGATAATAAAATGATGTCTATTGTAAGTGCCATGATAAATGTTTGTGCCTCTGAACGGAGTAGCGCCCTCTTGTGAATCTTACCGAAGATGTATTGTACGATGTAGTTATATATAATGCCGATAGATGGCGCATATTGATGTAATATTATGTAACCAGTAGTTACTGATATAAGTGTTGGATTCTTTGTAATTGCTTCTGCTCGTTCTGGCATTTATAGTTTGCACAGCGGATCTAGGCTTCCGTGAAGTTAGCCGTTTGTGATGCGCAAAGACAATTTAGTTTGAAAGAAGCTCCATTGCGCATCGAAACGGCTAATTTCACTACGGCCGAGATCCGTTGTGAGACCTATACCAGTCTATTTCCCTGATTCACTAGGCCTTTAAAAAATCTTTTTTTTTTTTTTTTTTTATTAATGGATCTCTAAACTGGACGTTACACCATAAACTTACATTAAAGGTTTTTGACATAATGTTAATATTACAAGTGACAAATGGCATTGTAGGACGAACACATTCTGTTTATAGGTGAGTGTTGACTATAACTAGTGTGACAATAAGGAAGATCAAACGTTTTTCTATTTTGAAGACGGCTTGAAGGACGCGGGATAGCAAGTTTGAATTTTTGAAGCAAATCTGGGCTGTCAGTGTTGCCATTTATAATTTTGTGCAGATACACAATGTCTGCTAAGTTCCTTCTGCGCTCGAGTGTAACCATTCCAAAATAAGTTAGTCTGGAATCGTAATCTTCAATCTAAACCGAATAGTCCGACGTTTTTGAGCTACAAACGAACATCCACTTAATGCATTTTTAATAATAATAGAAATTAAGCTAAACTTTGTCTCATTCCATACCGCAATTATTAATTAATAAAATGGTCCGTGTCAGAAGGATAATCTAGAATAAAATAGCTGTTTGCTAGAAATGACTTGGATCTCTTTACACAATAACGTTGAGACAGCGGCTGTCAAAGATGTTCTATTCTAGAGATCTCAAGAACGCAGAACTGTAGAAGTCAGACCGCGCGCTCGGCATCGGCGTCATTGTCTCGAATACACACCATACACTATGAATATGATACAAACTTTTAAAAACTAATACCACTAACTTTTAATTTTATTTATGATCCTTATATTTTTCCTTTTTCGTACATAAATTTTTATTTTTAATTTAATAAGGCACCAATAAATTTCATTTTGTTTTTTTTTTCTCGAAAATATGTTTTGTTATTGTTAAATGAATTAATGGTAGGTAATCGGTAATTTATATTTCATGTTTTATCTCTAATAAGTGTACTTAACTGGCGCATGTGCGCCGTTCTGGTTAAAGTGAAGTAAATAATAAATATAATCTTTAAACTATAAAAAGCTACAAAAGCAGAAAATAAAATATAAATCCTTGAATATTCTGTAAACTCGATACTTACATAATATAAGTTTTAGATGTATTTTGATGTAAAACGTGTTATATTTTTAAGCTGCTGTTTTTTTTAATAAATTGCTATTTACAAGGCTTTGTTTTAGCCGAGTTTTAAATAATTGTTTTATTTCGCTGGCAAGAAAAATATAAGATTTTATTGATTAGACTTATAGAAAATATAAGTAGATTTATGTCTCGTTCCAATAATATACGATCATCTATTATTAGTATCTGACCGTTAAGAATTCGTTCAGTTCCTCAAGAACGAGAGGGAAAGAATAGAGAGAGACCTTTGCACAGGAATACCAGGAATTCCTTTGCCAGTGGCAAAACGGATTTCTGGTATCTACTGGTAATTATACCAGTTTATCAGGAACTAGTTCAATTGCACCTCAATATCTAAAAGGTAAGAACAATAATATTATGTTTTAATAAGGGAGGTCTTTGCCCAGCACAGGGGAAATAAGATTTTTTAATTAACCCATATTTTCCTACAGCTGGGCAAAAGTCTCCCCTTTCTACCAAACAACGCATTTTCTTTCGCAATTTCTAGCCAATAATGCGTCTGTCGCCACCTCTGCCTAGGCCTCATGTTTTTTTGCATTTTGGCAATATTTTACTTAGATTAAATGAAAAAATTATAATAATATAAGCAAGTGGGATTCAAACCCGCGTTTTTGCCTAGAGCCAGTCGAAAATATTTTATTTATCGGCTTTAGCCTAGCACATAGTCTATCAGAACTACGCTGGTGGTGCCATCTGCGCGAGAGCCTTCAGTGGAAGCCCGAGCTGGCGAAACCAAAGTTGCCTGGATGATCTCTCCATGCTTGCTGGTCGACCAGTTCGGAAAAGGAATCCTGTTTTTAGTGTATGCGTACCATCACAGTGCAGTGTCGAGGCGATTCCTGGTGCTTTTGGGAAAGGTGTGTTACCATCATTCCCAATGGATGTTTACTTACTATGAACACAAGACTGGTGGTCTAATGGTATCCAGTGACAGATCCAAGGTCGTGGGTTCAAGACTGGTCGTGCTTGATAAATAGAAACATTTTTAAACGCAATGCTATACACGCTCTCTAAAGAAAAAAACATAGGAATCCACAAGTCCCATCCACCAATCTGCATTGAATACGCGTGGTGGATTCAAGATCAAACAATGAACCCAATCGAGTGATTGGGTTGGGTGGTAGAGAGTTCTTATGAGTGGGCCAGGTTCTGCGAGCTGTATGGACTGGCCTACTAGGTATTATACTATACCTACCTACTAACTAGCAGTTCACGGAAACAGTAGACCTCGCAAGACAAACTTGTAAAGTGAGCTTTGAAAGTGAGCAACATATTGCATTTTGAGGAACTATTTTGCTTATCACGCTGAAGATCCTTATCAGATCTTCACCAAATATCAGACATAATTAAAGTTAATACTTACCCTTCAAATAAAATAAAAATCATCGAAATCAAATCACATTAGGCGGAGATATTCAGCAGCCACCTTTTTACCATTTTTTATAGAAAGTACGCCCCCTATCAAAAATCCCCGACGACAATCAACTTTTAGAAAGTCATAAAACCTGTATACCAAGTTTCAACCAGATTGGTTCAAAAATGCAACCTGTAGGCGAGAACACAAAAAGTCTGAATAAACTGACATCCAAAAGAATTTTTGGCTAATCTCGAAACTGAGACGCTTCGCTCGCTTCGCTCGCTCGGTCAATTATCATATATTCTAATTCTTGGTTTATTATTATTTAATTTCATTTGGTTTAAATAAATAAAATAAAATTTATAATGTTTTACACGACTTTAATCATCATAATTTCAAATAGTCACGATGAAGTCCATATTCTTGTCGATTCAATAAATATATTACAACTCTATGCTTAAGTAAGTACAGGGGTAAAGTAAGTACTGATTTATCACTTCAACATTTACTATAATTGCGATTCAACTAGATAATAAAGCACATCTTCCACTATACCAGACCAAGCGAATAGTAAAACAGGTCAACTGTTTAGTGAGCGCTTTGTGGTTTTTCAGTGTATAAAGGCAAGATTACTTAATTATAAATTAGTACCAGATAACTACAGTAAAAATAATTAATGTAGGTACTTACTTACATAAAAAACCGTCTCAATGTAGATAAACCTGAACAGATTTTGTAAGTTACATAGCTAATAAATTTAAATATAATTTTACAATTTTTAAGTACCTATACAAAGGAATGATTTCGATGTGCATATTTGCTAAAATAACGATCCAATTCAAATGATTTCGTTGTACCAAGAGAGGCTTAGGCTTAGAGAATAAATCTTTTTATAAATTGATAAAAATATATATTTTATCGTAAGCAAATAATTTTTTTACATAATTTCATAAACCATTTGCAAAGATCAAAATAGGCCGTTTTAATAAAATCTAGCTCTACTTTGGAAATATTTCAAATGATCAGCACTAGAGCCATATCAAGCCACATAATTAAGTCTTTCTTGCTTCGAAAATCGGTATCATAAAAATAATATTCTACAACGGGCATAATTTATTTCTATACTTACATATAATTTTACTACTGTTATTAAATAGTTACATACATTATAGAAGGAATTAGGTCAGCAGAGCAAATTCTAGGGAGCTTGTACTACAATGTAGGTAGTAAACTTTATGTAAATTTCTTTTATACTAAACTTACTTTCTCCTAGGTAAAGGTACCTAATTCGTATGAGTCAGTGGGCAACTCTGTAGACCGTCTAAAGGCCGATAATTTTCGATAAATAATGCTCATAGCTTCGAAGATAATATTATCCTAGCTGGGTTTGGAAAGTTGCTTAGAGTTCATGGTGTTACGGAAGTTCGCACGGCCCCCTGATTATGTAAGTCTATCGCTGTAGATCGCTTGTTGTTGCGTCTGGCCGTCTTTCTCACACCTACAGTGCTTACCATAAGCGCGTAAGGGACGACTAGCGATCGACAGCAATTTGACAGCAATAGACTTACGTATTATAGGCAGCGGTTCAAATCCCCGTCCAGAATTTTGATCGAGTTCATAATTGTATCTATAGATGCAGTTTTTGTCATTCAAATTGATTAACCATTGCATTATTAGGAGATTATCAACATTTTTTTACCACCTCTGCTGACTTAAAACCCGTCCACGACACAAATGTAAGTGCTCGGGAGTCTTTATACAATGTCTCTAACACAGGGCTACATAAATACTTAACTAAAGGTATTGCACGACAACTGGGATTTAAATACTTAACAAATTTACATAATTACACTTAGTAGTAACAGTTTTATTCGTGACACATCCAAACAAGTTAGGGTTGTTTCCACGACATTCTTGAATAGTCGTGCGTTTCGATGCGTAGACTTTTCGAACTGATTGTTGGCATCACAAACGGCTAACTTCACGACGGCCGAGATCCATCGGTACTATACCTATTGCGCTCTCGTCGCGGCCAATACACGGTGTCACTTTATCACTTAATATTTTCGAATTTCTCGCAAGAGATCACGACAATATCTAGAACAGTCCAATATCGTACGATGCCAATATCTAAATATCCGAGAATCAGAATCCCCGATAGTTTATTCAGTATTTGGGGAAGCACCGCTGGTCTGGTGGGCTAGTCAGTACATGTGCGCCGGGTGGTGGTGGCCGGCCGCGGGGTCCAGGGGCGGGGGCTCCGTGCCCACGTCGATGTCCCCCGGACCCTCGTCCTCGCCCACGGGGGTGCTGGCCGGAGGACGTGTTAAACCCCGAACCTGGAATTAGACAACAACTTGTTGAGGACTCACATTGAGGGACTGATCTATTTTTTAATTTTTTTTATCCAACAGAGAAAACATAAAATACGAAGACTATTCTAAAATCTAACAGCCTTACAAATAAACGTGGTATTTTATTCCTAGGAATAAAATAAGAATAAGCTAAGAATTCATACTAAAATACAAATAAAATATACAAATACAATACAAAAAACGTAGTATAAAGGTATTCCTAGGAATAAACAGAACTCAGACCAGATCAGAATCAGTTGTTGAAGAATAATAAACTAACCATTGAACCATAGGTAGTTTCTGATTACCTACCACGACGACATAGGAATATATACATACAAGGGAATCCTAGTAAGTAAGTTCGTATGAGTGAGGGGTCAACTCCGGTGTACGAGTTTTTAAGCCGCCCCAATTGTCTGTCATGAAAAAGCAGCACGGGAATCTAAATATAATAAATATAATCAACTAAGTTCCAAGTGCCATATTACTTTTAAGACCTCTATATAAACTAAATATAATACTAAATAAGTGTAACACACTTATTTATGCAAATAAATATCTTGAATCTTGAATCTAGGGAAGGGTCAAGACCGTACACTACGATTCTCTAGATTCCCTAGATCTGGCTCTTGAGCCAGGACTATGTTGAGTGTTACCTGCAGCAGCAGGTTGTTCGAGAGCAGTCGCGCCTGGTGCTCCTGCGCTTTGGCGCGCAGGCAGGCGATGCTGTTGTTGCGGAACGCCTCGGGGTCCTCGTAGTCGCGCGGCTCGGGCGACGCGCGTCCCTTCGCTGAGGATGATGCTGTCGTGCTGCTGGCCGGCGAGCTCTGGGCCTGACGAGATAAAGATCTATTTAGTTCTGTTCGGTATTTGGTATTTAGATCTTTTATTTCTGCACGGTGTTTTTTTTTATGTCAAATCACGAGATGGTCAAGTGGTTTGTGTGATGAGCTACGCCTGACCATTACAGCTGCATTGTCACCCAAAAATTTGGGTTGTAAAGTTCTGCGTGGTAATGCACTGCGCTCATCACCCCGAGGCGTTAGTAATATAACTTGCTAACTATCATTACTGTGTTAAGCCCTTCGAAGCTTAACACAGTAATGATTGCACACTGCTGCTTGGAGGCAGAATATCTGGCACTACGGTGGTCCACCAAGGCGAACTCTTGCTGAAGGGCTGACTCCCCATGGTATATTGCGAACAAGGGAATGTCTGTTCCAAGGAACATAACTATCCTTACGTCTTTTCAGTCTTGAACGCGATCGGTATTGGACAATTATGGAATTTGACAGCAAACCAAGCGCCAAATTCTACCTTTTTTTCAAAAGTACAAACGTTTGACAGCAGAAAATGTGATTGGATATTGGTCTAGAGAATTTCCCGCTTCAGTGCTTTAATGAAATCAAGTGAAATGATATGAGGTGTCATGTGAAATGTCCATACCAGGTTATCATGATTGTCGTGGTGATGCGGCGGCGACGCGGACGCGGCTCGCTCGGGCTCCGCCTCCGAACCCTCCCGCTCCGAGCCCGACTCCTTGAGGTGCTGAGCTGCCTCCAGCGACTTCCGGTGCATGCCTGGAACAACAGGGCCGGTGAGACTTTCATAACTCTTTGTTAAACTACGTGGTGTAGTGGTAGTGACCCCGCCTTCCGACCCTAAGCTCGTGGGTTCGAACCATAGGATTTTTCAACTTTGGAAAAAATATCGGCACAGTGCCAGTGCTCTCATACGATAAAGGCAAACATCGTGAAGAAACCGGCATGTCCAAGAAGTAAATAATGTGCTATCCACCATATATAATAGAAACACACCCTGAAAATTTCAGGTGTTATTATTAAAGTTTATATATAATAAATAAATAATAATATAAATAATATATAATATATATATATATATATATAATACATAATAATATATAAGTGTAATTAAAGTTTAGACTGTGCGTCAGTCAGTCATTCAGACATCAGGAACGCATTGCTTTGATTTAAGTATCTAGTCCATAATATTTGAAAATGAATGAATGCAATAGATTCTTACAATGAGCTAAAACTTAGTTGTAAGTTATGCAGTCTCGAGGCGATCGTTTAATAATCTGTCACCAGTTGCATTCCACGTATTCTCCATTAATCTTCAGCAATGCAGAACGCAAGGCTGTGACCGCGCAACATACCAACTACACCCGCGTTACTCATGCAGAAAGAATTAGGTACTAGATACACTCGTCAACAAAATTGTGCAATTTTGCAATGCGCTTCAAGCCGAACATAACTCAAAGACATCCTTAGTGGCGCGGTGAACGAGTTGCCGGCTGAGAAACTAGAGGATGAGGGACAAACGTTTGCATGATCTGCAAATACTGCTTACAATATCATAGTTCTTGTAGTTTCTTGTACCCACTACACAGGAAATCGTAGTGTAGGATCATGATTATTTAAGTATCTGACTGTGAGCCGTGATTACGTTTGCACCATTAAATTGCCCCATTATATAAGTATGTGGCTCAATTGGTAGAACATCCACGTATCAACCGGAATGGAACCCGGTTGCGGGTTCAAGTCAGTATGCATTCGATTTTTGTAAGAAATAATAATTTTATTGTTTGTCTAGTGTGATGACTATCATTGTAAAAACTAAACCAAGTTTTTGGCGGAATAGGTGTGAGGACCCTGTATCTCTGTTAATCCTACCAGCCACATCTCACTAGTGAAGTCTGCGAAAATGCATTGTATTTTCTGTAAGGGAAAAAAACATAGAGGAGTAGAGTTTATCGCTGAGAGATACTACCGATAAAAAACAAGAACAATCAAAACATGGTCGCGCAGACATAAGCAATGCGAGGACATAACCAAAAACTAATATAAATGAATAATAAAGGAGCGTAAGTAGTATTCAGCGTGACTGTACCTAGCCACACTCCGCACTGACTGATTAGGTATGCGTGGTTGGTGACTGCGCTGCAGTAAAAATCTCGTAAAATACTACAACTTGAGATATTAAACTTGGCTGCTCCAGGGCGTGTGGGGTGGTTTATTATCTGGGGAGAGCTGGCGCGGAGGTTTTATTTGTGACTGCTGCCCATATTCCGCTTAGATTAGGTTGAGAAACTGTGCACTTACAGTGGCTAAACTAAAACTATGCATCTTGTGATGAATTTTGCACTGACACAAGATTGGTAAATTCTTAAAAGGAATTCTGGGTAGTAATAATTTGGTTGCAATTTCACTAGGTTTTATTATAATTGACTTATTTTGCATCAATAATCAGATTGATATCGGTCACCATACTACACCACAATAAATAAATAAATAATAAATAAATAAATAAATAATGCTGGACAATCCACACAGCATCATCTAGCTCCAAGGTAAGCTGCTGTTAAATAGAGCTGCATTATGGGTACTAGATGACTGTATAATACAATACTTATGATATATATTTTTATTTTATAAAGAAAATACCCAGAACACCCGGAACAAATATTTGTAGATCGTACAAACATTTGGCTCGAAGCGGGAACCGAATCAGCAACCTCCGCGTCGCAGGCAATATTTATTTAGACAATATTTGAGTAGTGACGTGGAACTAGAAGACGCCGAATATGATGGCTTCTTGACATCCTACGGCCAACCTACGGCACATTTCTGGCTAATGGCATTTATCGACACTACACACTGCCGGTTTTAACCAAGGTATCAAATAGTACAAACTCATGTGTTTTACGTAAACTAAACCATAAAAGGAACCATTGCTCCCACTTATAAATATAAATTACTAGCGCCTGTGACTTTGTTTGCGTGGAACTCGGGAACTGTACTCCGGATTTTTTTCCGGAATAAATTCCGATGTCCTATTCCCAGTCATTATCTATCTATGTTTAAATTTTGGGCTAAATCGGTTTAGTTGATGTCCGAGTTATAGAAAATTAAACACCCAGGCGTGTAAAAACTCTGTGTAGAGTCAAATCTTAATTAAAAGTCATTTGCCATACCCAATTACTCATACAGCGGAGTCACATTTCGTAGATCTGATGCAAAGTGAAATCTACATGTTCATTAACATGAGCTGTAGCCTCCTCGCTAGCTTAAAGCTCACTAGTGGAACCCCCGTGACTTTGTCTGCACTCACTTTTTTCTTGGAAACTCAAAGAGTTATATTTTCATCACCATCATCATATCAGCCGATGGACGTTCGATGCTGATGATCATGATCATTATGTACAGTCCCAAATTAAAGATTTGGGACCAATTTCTATAAACACTCATTGTTCTGTTTGGATTCCAAAGATAACCTGCCTTAGGTATGTACTGATATAATTTTCTCATTACACATCGCATGCAAGAATTGCTCTGTCAAATAGATTTCTGCAAATATTTGTGCAAGGCGTTCTGGGTATTTTTTTATGTAAGTATAATAAAAAATATCTATCTATGTATTGTATTATGTGTATCAGCCATCTAGTACCCATAGCACAAGCTCAGCTTAGCTTGGGGCTAGATGATGCTGTGTGGATTGTCTAGCATTTATTTATTTATTCTGACCATTCAACAAGGCAATTCTTGCTTGCAATTAAAATGTAAGGGTCTTGTAAATGGGTTACACTGACAGAATATGGTTTAAAAACCGAAGTAAATGTTAGAGCAATCTTGAGCTAATCCTTAACAAAGTATAATTTATCTCAATCTCCAGTAGATTGGTGATTAGCAGCTCTCCGTCAGTGGTCCGTACATTAGCGCGCAGCTCGGCAAGTTCGCCCATTAGACGGGGATAAATCCACATGATTTAGGTAACGAGTGTTTTGTTTCGTGATATATTCAGGGGTAATTTTGATCTAAGTTGTGTTGTGCAGTCGTTATTTAACTCTAAATAGGTTTGGTTTCATGTAAATATGTGTGCATTTAAAAAGAGATTAACTGCGTTTAAAATACCAACACGAAGTTCTGTGTACCTACTCGAACTTTCACAAACAGTATAAACTTTTCATGATTTGATTCGAGGCTTAGGTACTAGCTGCATCGCGCGGCTTTGCTCGCGTGACACTAGGTTAAAGTATCCTGTGATGAACTATAAAGGTCTGAATAGAGGATACAAATACAGTTTTATCGAAATTGGTTCAGCGGTTTTGACGTGATTGAGTAACAAATCTCTATTCTATAGGTTTTTTCTTTCACATTTATATTTTTATGGAGTGGTATGATAAAATAATTAGGTTAACAGGTACCTAAGTAGATTTACAGCAAACAAAGCATAAATCTATATTAATTGCATTTACATTTATTGCATTTACACTTATTTTTACACCTACTGTAAATTAGAGAATTAAAATTGATTTAAAATGATCAAAGCTTTAACCTGACTCAAAGAGCAGCCAGTATTAAAATACTTCATTTTATGCTATCTTAAATTCTAAGTCTAGCCAAGCTGAAAAAATGGCTAAGTTGCTGGCCAAGCCTATCTAAACATGTCTCAGGCTACAGTGCCTGCACTTACAGAACAGTGGCCAACAAGAGCGCTGATCTTCAATCGATGATAAAGGCTCTTTAAGAGCAACTTAACTACTTTTAGACAATTTTAAAATCTCTCTATTTTAATTACAAACATCATAGTGTAAAGTTCTTTGACGTGAGTGCAGAAGCGCTAAGTATCTGGCAGTCATATTTTTCACTCTAGATAATGGAGGTGTATTCCATTCATTCTGAGATGAAAGGATGCAACAAAGCAAGTGGATAATAGGCAGATAATTCTATAACTTGCTCTCTGGGATGCATTAGAATCCATTTGCGAATGTGTGGAGTGTCGCTTCTGCACGTACTCTTTGATATCATAGTTTGAAGCTATTACAGTTTTTGAAATGTTAAAAGGTGTTAAATTCATAATACAAAGAATGATTACTGCCTTTGTTACGACAAATAAGAATAAGGAAACATGTTTATAAAAATAAATGTAGCTGACTTCAAAACAAAAAAACAGGCTAAAATCAGTTTAAACCAAAAAAAGTAAATATTCTAAATACCTTTTAAACTGTACTTTTTTCTAATAAACACTCCCACAAAAAAAATTAAATGTTTTTAATTATGCCGATGTCTGTCAATCATCATAATTATTGTATATTACTTATATAGGTAATATTATTTTATCGAATTTGGATACATATTAGGTTTAAAATATAACATTTGTAAAGTTTTTTTATTTTTAATGATCTTCATCATGATTAGCTTTCTAATGTTCCCACTGTTGGGATTATGTCCTACTCTCGAGCGAGTGTGGTTTTATCATAATCTACCACGTGGACCTAACGCGGATTGATGGACGGCTCAATTTTGTTTCGAGTTTTTAGTTTTTAGCAGAATTAATTGATGTATGCTTAAATTACTTTAAAAAAAAATCTTAGCTAATTTTTTATAAATTAATTTGTTGAAAGTTGGTAACTAAATAATATATTATTATTTCTTTCTGACATTCCACCACCGCTAACTACTAAGTTATATCGCATTACGCTAAAATGCGTCAACTAAATCTCCCAAAACAAAATATCTCTTCTCGAAACTAAGTAAATAATGTAAACAAAATGAGTACTCACCGCAGCAGTACCTAAACACTCCGCAAAAAACCCGACCGAGTGCATTTAAGTACATAATTAATATGTACGCTCCCAGCCCTCAAATCTGCGTTAATCAAGCCTTAGACAATGCGGCCGCCATCTTGGGTCTCCCACTCCCCTCTCCCGACCACCGCACCCCCCACCTCCCCACGGGACGGGGGCGCAGGCTTAAGGGGAGAACTTAGCCTTTATTAATTCATATCTGGCAGAACTCGTTTGCGTATTCAATTTTATGCACATGTGTGAGTGGAGATTTGTGTGTACTTACAGGCTTGTTTGTGTTAGGGTTAACCAGATTACAGCAATTAAAATAAAAGTAACGTTTACGGTTTAACATGGAGCGTAGAGCTTCCGTAGATGGTGCTACGCAGCGTCTACGAGCATCTACGAGCTTCTACAATCATCTACCGATACGTCAATTTTAGTTTTGTTGAAACTGTTAGTAAATTGTAAAGTTTACATAGATAAAATAAAAATATTTTTCAATTCTGTTTATTGTATAGTAGAAAATACTCATTGGTTAGATAAATAAGAACAGTTTTTAAATGTTGCTTTGCTAAATGTGGATTCAACCAACACCTGTCAGGTAACAAGCTCTAAAGCAATATTTAAATAATGTTAGATTGACATTTCGGCATAAAATAGGGTAATATTATTTCAATTTTGCTTTAAGTTAAGAGCTTATGGTTACCCCCCTATAATACCAAACTATTCAGCGGAATAAGAAATGTCAATTACAAATAAACTGGCAGTTCACTCGCGATTCTACGATTTCTCAATAGTGCCTATTCAAGTTTGGTCGAATTAGTAACTTAAAATTTTTAATAATGCTTGAAATAGTCCCATATAATTTTGTGTAACCCAACAAGTTAAGCCAACGTTTTCCTTAGCTAAGGAAACAAACAGATACATCAGATACCCGAGTACTTCACGAGCTGTGCGGTATCTACACATCACGGTACATAAACCTCTCCACTGAAACAAAACTGCTCATAAGCTGTCAACGGATTCTTGTTTTCGTAAACAACACGACCACTCTCTATTCTATCTCTTATTTATATAACAGTAGAGTTGCTTTCATCGCGAGGAAAGAGGTAGATGGTAAAAGCCGTCTCGTGAAAAATGAACATTCTCTTTGTTGGGATTAAAAATTATACTCTGCTTTGTTCAGATCTGGCGTAGTTTCAGGAATAAAGACACTTTATGTTGCGGTTACTTTGTCTTGAAGTTGGGTCAGTGGTTCTTAACCTTTTGGAGTCACAAACCACTTTCAACATTTATAAATTAAAGAAAAGATGGAGTTTAAGAGATAATTCTAGGAAAAAACAATGAATATTGAAAACTTTTTATTAGCTACGTAAATACATAAAATCACAATCCACGCACAGCCAAAACGGCATGCCTGATATTTTCAAGAAATTGGTAATAATAATGGGATCAATTTCTATGGGATTTTATTAGTTCATATTACGTACAAAAGAGACGCTGTATAAAATTCCATATACATTGACGATATGCTACCGTTTACGAGTGTCAAACGAGTTTTTCGTGATAAGCTCTCTGATCAGTGCTGGGTTGAGCCGGCACGAGTTCTGTTAGCAATGCTAATAAAAAGCCTGTAGTTTGGAGCTTTTTACTAAATCAGCAAGCAAAGCGAGCCGTGAAAAATCTGTGCATTGCTTACGTTAATAAATCAAAAGAACTAGACTCATGCTAAAGGGGTCAGGGGACCCCAGGCTTAGAACCTCTGCTCTAGGTAGTAATATACTGATAGAAACTTTGATTGTTAATTTGTAAAGATTCTTCGATATAATTATTTTCATTTACTTTATTTACATGAAAATAAACTTAAAATGTTAATAATGTAATGCAATGTTGTATGTGACTCAGGATTTAATATGGTGTAGGTTACAAAATATATTAGTTTCTAAGCACGTCCATAAATTAAGGAACCAACAACATAATTATTGAATATGAGAGTGCTAATAGGTCCCACGTTTCGGGCATATAAACAAACCACACAGGACGGCATCTTTTTATGATAATACACGCACGTCTCGCTCGCTCAGTAGCTCGCGGCGGACTGACAAGTCGTTGCATATTTGCCGTTTTGTATTATCTTTACGAGCTGCATTTTTCGAGACGAATGCTCTATCTAGCTAGATTATTCTCAATGTCTTTGTTCCCATGCAAGTTTGTTCAAGTTCCAAGCTAATTAGCAGTGACAATGAGCGGTAGGTACAGTAGGTATTGTAGCTTGTTGGACTCACCGGTGGTTGGGGGCGAGGGGAGCGGGGGGAGGGGGGCAGCCGCTACGGAGCCCCTGTCACTGCGCTCGATTCTTGAACAAAATTACCGAGGTGAGAATAGAACCTAACTTGGTTATTCTGCCTTTGAGTGCCGTTGATGAGGCACCGAGTTTAAGTCTATTACTGAGTTCTTTAGTTCGCAGCCAGACTGAAGTCAGATCCTCATAGATTATCAAAGAGTTACATTTATGAATAAGAGGGAGCTTTGTTTACTTTTTAGGATAAAATAGCTAGAATATTGCTTCGGGAAATCCGTTACAATACAACAAACACACATAACTAATATTTAATCTAAACTAAGTACAAACTACTCTTACCTTAGGCAACTATTGTTATGAAATAGAGTACAGAGCCACATGTTTTAACGCAGACCGCGGTATAAATACGGCCTTACTCGTCGCCACCAGCGATGGTGGACTGATGAGTCGAACAGTCTATCCTCTGGCATTTATATGTGTGCAATATTTTTATACAGTGTAAAAAATATGCACACATTCAACCAGCTAGCACTGCCAAAGCAAAAGCTGCCATCGATAATCGACGGACGGTTTTGCGTGGCTTGTCGCGAGAAACAGTGGTTGATGGAGCTCGCTCGTTATCAGTCCAAAACCGCAATCCAAATACAGTCAAAAGCAACTCGCAGCTTTTCTTTGACGAGTAAACCCGCCGGTTTTTATGCCCTCCTTACTAGCATTTAGACTCCATCAGTGTATCGACATTACAATGGTTTCAGAGTAGCTATAAAAGGGAGTGCTGTAATTTTTATTATATTTTTTTATTTATTTATTTAGGATTGCCAATGAGAAATACACAACACATAACACTAAACTCAATACATAAAAACACTCCCTGTGCTCACTCTTTGAAGGCAAACACAGCTAACGCAGATATAATTATAGAATAATGATAAAAGTCAATAAAAATAGATATAGAATTGATATCCATAATTTACATAAATTTTATAGTGTACAGGAAAAAAATAGATTTTTAAAAGTATAATACAGAATGAAATTAGATAGGTAGGTGGTACCTGCAAAATCCCAAAACTTAATATACATTTCATAGATATTAGACAAAAAATACACTTACCTGGTTACTTTCAGCACGTCGACAATCGCCTATGATCACGCTTATTACTGTCAGTTGATTACTATTCTGCTGGTTCTTTGCCCAATAAATTGCTCAAATTCTATTCGGTATCTTCGGTTAAGCCGCTCGCAATATATGTATATACGCAATACGTTCTAAACGCTCAGCCTATATTTGCGTGATTGGTGGAATCATGGTGTGGTGACGAGTCGAGTTGAGCTGACAAGATGTGTGAGGAAACAATATTCTCACCGAACTCACCTAGCAGCCAGGGGGCGACGGCCTCGTTCTCCTTCGCGCTCTTGAGGATGGTCTCTGGCAGCGGCAGGGAGTGCCGCACCATGGCTCCGTACAGCCCGTACTCCGCCATGATGGTGGACCGGCCCCAGCACTTCTCCGTTTTACGCCATTTCGCCCGCCGGTTTTGGAACCACACCTAGAACAAGGATACAAATTGGTAGCGGTGATGTGATTGCGGTTATTCCAGATAGGCTAGTAAAGTAAAATAAAGTAAAGAATATATTTATTCAATCATCATATCACAAGGATCATTTTGAAACGATCTAGGTGAATTGCTAGGTGAATTTACGCCAGTTCCACGCGCCCCAGCCTAGAAGAATCTGGCAACAAACTCGGCTGGGTTCCTAGCTTTTTTTTTAAGATCCCTCTTCATCATAATGCTTCAGTGGTTATTTTGTGATTTGGTCGCAATTTATTTCAATAAGTTCAATCCTGACCAACTAATCAAAAACTGATCTGTATTGTACGTATTTAATTAATAATAGCAGCTGATAAGCTGCTGTTTAGAATTGAAAGGCAAATTTAAATTTAGCAATACTATGTTCTAAATTAGAACAGCAAGTGTCATAACATAACGAAAACAAAACTACAATAAACGGCATATACGGTTTGTTCGTAGTTTAGTTTTCATTGTGCACGAATCGACATTTACGCTGACTTTTTAATTTGTACAAGCATCTAAATCGTGACTCGATATCTATGTCGCTTCATTGTAAAATACTGAGAAAAATGAAGGTACATTTTATTAGAAACATTTTTCTTTCAAAACTCCTGATTGCATTGCGATAGTAACTAAGCGTCGAAAACAAACCAATTAGCCGGAACAAAACGCAACTAAATTAAATTTTCAAATACGCTAGCGTGGCATGTTTACCCGCCTGCAGGGCTGCCGAACGCGGCATAACGATGTAGTTTTTTGTTTGATTGCCATGTAAAGCTTGCATTCAGACAATCTTTGACAATAAAAAAAAAGTTTTGTTGATTCCCGATATTTCGGCGCAGTTACATGCACCATGATCACGGAACAAAATTCACAAAATCATGGTAAATATCCCGTTTTAAGTGAAAATTATGTTAATAACCATAATAGTTTTAAAAACTAAATCTAGGTATTCATTTTCTACATAAAACTATTTTGCTACTGAAAATAATTGAATAGAAATCCTCAGTTGTTTAATCATAATTTATTTCAGGGAGATAATAATCAAACACTGCATGAGTAGGTATACATTACTAAAACCATTTAAAGTGATTTGAAGTGTATTTAAATCAACCTAAATAAATAAATAAATAAATAATAAATAATGCTGGACAATCCACACAGCATCATCTAGCCCCAAGCTAAGCTTAAACAGAGCTGTATTATGGGTACTAGATGACTGATATATATTTAATACAATACATAGATAGATATTTTTTTATTATATAGAAAATACCCAGAAAACCCGGAACAAATATTTGTAGATCGTACAAATATTTTTTCGGGAATCGAACCCGCAACCTCTGCGTCGCAGGCGGACCTACGCCCGCTGCGCCACATGTCAAATGTATTGTATTAAAGACTCAGGATGCCTAAGGCCTAAACTATAGTACTTACCTAACTACCTACTAAAAGCCAGTACGAAAGGCATCTATAATAAACATGAAAATTAAAAGAATCAAGACAATATTATTATTACCATGATTGGTAACTGAGTAATACAACGTTGTGTGTCACGATAACAAATATATAATGTTATGTTTACCTATGTCTAAGTTTTTGCATTTGTTATCCTATTGTACCTTGTTAAACTATTTATTTATTTATTTATTTATTATTTATTTATAATAAGTGATAATATGAATTTGTATAAAATATCCCATTTTAGTGAAAATTATATCGACGAAATAACATTCGATGTTCGTGCGTGACAACCCTAGGCGGCTCCGGCGTGTGCCGACCACACAGGCATCTCAACAAAACGGTTAATTTCTAATTAAATTTGTTAATTAAACTCGATCCGAGCTCTCTTCGCTGAACTAATAGAAGTATTGCGTTACGTAGAGCTGTATTGTGTACTTACTAGATACGAGTATTGTTTGAGGGAATCATTAATTTCAATTAAGTCAGTATAATTTATTGCTCTGCTTTAACAGAGATGTTCCTTTATTTTGTGGTATAATTGGAGGGTATTATATAACATGCTGTTATAATAACCAATGAAGAAACAGAGTTTTTTTTATATACAGTTAGTTATTATCAATGTGATGTGGAGCGCTAGTGACGTAGCTGCCTAAGTTGTTCATAACAGATCAACGAAGTTAAGCACTGTTCCGCGTAGTCATCATTTGGATGGGTGACCGCCAGTGGCAATTTCAACTAAGCGCTCCCGTGCTTCAAAGCTGTTAGGTCATGACAGAGGCCTTTGGGTGGCCTAGAAACTCTGTCACCAGAGTTGGCCACTGACTCATAAGAACTTACTTTACTTTTATCAATGTGACAGACTTAAGGAATAGGTTCCATTTTCCACACATAAAAAAAACACAAATATCTTTTTTTTGTCAGGTTGATAATGAATGACCCTATTTAATTAGGTACCAGCAGTGCCTTACGGTTTTGCGGTTATGCTGTCCCACAGGAACCGTCAACTTTTCCGAGATAAAAAGCTGCCTGAGAGCTATTTGACTATTAAAACATTTTTTTCCTCAACTGATCAATCAGTTGTGTCTCAAAAGCACCCACAGCACAACCAGGGATTCGAGTTTTCGTCAGTTGGGCCATAGGTACATTTTTTTTCCCGAACGGACCAATTTGTTGTGTAGAAGGGAATCAAAGTATCCGCGGCACAACCAGTTGAGCATCGTAGTTGTGCCTTGGGTCCGGAAGGCTATTAAAGTAACTGGTAAAGTTCACAATGAACCTCTTTTTTTTATACTAATAAAGTGGTAACCAAGCGTACGGCCCACTTGATGGTCAGCGGTTACCGTAGCCTATGTAAGCATGCAACATCATAGATATCACTTGCGTGTACCCTGAGACGTTAGATGGTAAGTCTCATGTGCCTGTAATTTCACCGGAAACCATACCCTTCGAACCGGAACACAGCAATGCGAGCATTACTGCTTGGCGGCAGAAATAGGTATGGTGGTAGTCCTTCCCCGGATGAGCTCTATCACATAGAACTCTACTACTCTCAAGCTCACCTTTCTTGTAAATTTACAGGAAGACGGCAGAGTTATTTAGCAACAGATAATTACAAAACAAATAATACTCACAAATCGATCATGACTACTCGAAGATATCTTTCCCTACCGTAAGCAACGTCTAATGAAAAACTTATCCACTTAACCGGCAACTGCCGACTAATCCTCGCATCCGTGAATCAACGCCGGGGAAGCGAATTAAGGGTTAATTCCGGCACAATTGCCGTGCGGTCCGCACGACCCCGCATGGGTCTATTGGGCCCAGCTGTGAGTAAGCTATGGGATTACTGTCGGTCGAGTGTTAGGGACAATCAATATCGTAGGCCTGCAGGCTGGGCTTCCGCTAGTTTTATAGTTAGCTATGTATACAGCACTTAACACCAATAGTCACATAGATAGTAGATAGAAATTATTTTTTTGGACAACTTAAAATATGCTTACAAAGGCGAAATTAATGCTAGACAGCATTATCTACCAGCTAACCTGTGGGTAGCGAGGATACATAATATGTAGGTAAAAACATAAAATTTGGTAACTTAATGAATAAAAAGATAAGTGCTTTACTTATTCATAGACTCTTTATATAATAATATATTAATATTACAATAAATACAATTGAGATTACATACATAATTATCCATACCTATTACCTTCTAATACCAATACATAATAAACTTACATGACCAATAATAGTCATATACCCACACTAGCATTTCCTATGTCGTCGGTGTCAGACACTAAAGCTGAACCACAGAATTTATTCGCTTAGCTCGGAAAGTATTTGTATGCAAGAGAAACAAATATTTGCATGGCTTGCAAACAATTGTCTCGCGGTACGAATATCACAAGGATATTTTCGAGCAAGCGAGTTATGTCTCAATGGTTCATGGTATCAAGCGGAAGATTGTAGGTTCAAGTCCCGCTTAAGGCGATGATTTTGCCGAAAGCGATATAATCTAAGCGATATTTTTGGGATATTCAAGATTTTTAGGGTTCTCCTAGTGTGATGTTACTATTTAAAACAATGAAAAAGCCTCAGTTATGCTACAAGTCAGTCCTACTCAATAACCATATGTGCTAGTCAGATGTTCGTGGAGTAGATAGGGGTCGTGCCCGTCCGGAGCCGTCCGGTAAACTGATCGGAAGCGCCGCCGGATGACTCATTACCGCGATACTGCTGCGACGAGTTTGCACTTATTTCAATATGAGCAACATTTATAGGCTTTCTGTAGCTTTCAGCGTACTAAACTTCATATTATTTGCAAAGTACCGAATACTCAAACGCTATTTAAATATTTGAGATCGTGTTAGCTGTTTAAGAGGTCGTTAGTTTTTTTTTTATTATGTGGTTCACAAAATGAAATTTCCACGTGAGATACATAATGAGCTTACTTAGGAAAATCAAAACACAATGTAACACAGCAGTAGTTTTCAAAATCGTATGGAGAAACGTCAAAAAGTCATCAAGCTTTCATTAGATAAGTAGTGTCTTTAGGGTGAGTTGCACCATCTAACGTTAACGTCAAATTGTTCAATCGTCGTCGACACCGCTCACCCTTAGTTTTCCAGCGTAAGTTTACAAATTAAATAATGATCTTGATGTTTAAATGCTAAATAACAGCATTTAGGAATTCTTTTATTTTAGCTTGTATTATTATAATTAACAAAAGCACAAACTGTATCGTAAACTATATCCCATTAAACGTTCCTCTGAGATAACAAAAAAAATTTTTCACACCATGCAATTTAACAAATCATTTTAAATCCTGATTTGCCAACAAGCACTTAAGCGCAGTGTAATCATTCTCATAGCCCACGCAATTTGATAAACAAATGCGAGCATTAGCAGCCCCCCGGCGCGGTACGGCAGCGGCGCGGCACCGGCCGTCCCTTGGCTCGCGACAATGTCCCCTGGGCCCACGCCCTCGATCACACCGGACACCACAGTATGTTGAATGCCTAGAGCAGTAACAACACTGTTATAGGCAAACCTATAACATTATAGGCAAACTCGACTTTGTGCGAATTAACAGGGGCGCGAGGCATGAAACGGGAATAAATACTTATAATAAAACAAATAAATAAATAATAAATAATTCCGGACAGGCATCTTTATTATATAAAAATGAATTGCTGTACGTAAGTGTCGCTTAAACTCGACAACGGCTAACCGATTTGGCTAATCCAGAGTAGGTTTAAACGGTGAGAAAATATATAAAAAATTGCGAGAAAAATAACACGAGTGAAACCGCGCGGGTCGACCAGTTAATAATAAATATTTGGGGACCCTTTAACACTTGTAAAAAAACTTGTGCTAATAGGAACTAGATATAGAGAATAGAATAGAAAAATTGTCCTGTAGCGGAAATCGACCACGCGCTTCTCAACCGGGCACTCGCCCATCGCACCGAGGTGCCACATAATGCAACACGAGTTTCGGTTCAGTACGCGGTGTTCACTTAGAGCAGGAGTGATGGCTGATTTTGAAAAACTGTCCTATTGTGTTCAGAAGTATCGATTTTATGCAAAAAAGTTTAGTGGGGACAAAATGCGATTTTAAATTTTTAACATTCACGCCAAAACGAGCCCGTGTCACGGCAAAGCAGTAGTGACGTCGTAGTTTGGTTGGTTGAAAACCAATGTGTTCACCTTTTTTTGGCGGATTGTTGTATTTTGTACTTTTGTTTTATTAAAAATATGAACAATCTCGCATTTAATGTACGAAATATATGGTTTTTATATTCCTTGAAACCTTTTTATGCGGTGAAGACGTAATTTTAGTGATTCTTGGTTACTGTCATCATGCCTGTTGTTACTTTTTGCTAACAAAGACTTTCAAATGAAGCTGTATGCAGTGACTCTACCGCTTGAGTCATTATGTTTTCTGTGTCGGACAGTGTGAACGCGGCATTATGCGCTTACAATGGATTACACCGGGGGAAAGTGTTAATGTTATTGTTTGTTTATCGCGTTTTTTATTACATTGGGGACTCACGGTACAAGTGCTTACAGAGGTCGTTATAGTTCATTGGGCCTTGGGAAAATAACATAAAGTACAAGTTACTATTTGATTTTGTTAGCATTAAAATAATTATAATTAATTGTATTATTTTTGTATTATTAAAAAAAAAGTAAGTTCGTATGAGTCAGTGGCTAACTCTGGTGACAGAGTTTCTAGGCCACCCGAAGGCCTGTCATGGCCTAATAACTTTGAAAAAGCCGGGACCGACTGATTAAAGTGCCCTCCGAAGCACGGGAGCGCTCAGTTGAAATTGCCACTGGCAGTCACCCATCCAAATGACGACTACGCGGAACAGTGCTATTATTGAAATTAGTTTATTTTATATTATTATTGTTAAATGTAAATTTTTTTGTATACTACTGAAGTGGCAACCAAGCGTACGACCCACAAAATGGTAAGCGGTTACCGCAGCCTATGGACGCTTGCAATACCAGAGGTATCACTCGCGGGTTGCCACCTTGAGGCTAAGATCGAAAGCCTCATGTGCCAGTAATTTCACCGGAAACCATACGCTTCACACCGGAACACAGCAATGCGAGCATTACTGCTTGGCGGCAGAAATAGGTATGGTGGTAGTCCTTCCCCGGACGAGCTCTATCATAGAGAACTCTACTACTCTTAAACTAAGGATACCATACAATATGCTGTTTTTTTGTTGTTGTATCAAGTGACAAGACGATCAAGGCGCCCGCCTGATGTTAAGCACCACGCTTGACTATTACAGTAATTAAGCCCCTGCGTTTATTTGATGGTTTAGTAATTTTTCAGAGAATCAAACACACTCTTTTGTTATCGTTAGAGTGATAGGATAAACCGTATCGTACACCTCTAATACCTCGGCTTTTAATTCCATTTAAAAGGTTGACTGGAAGTGATCGCTATTAGCGGTAAGGCTTTTTGGTGTATTACATTTAAGAGGTATCTATCTACGTACTTCCTACTTATTTAAACTTCGGCCTATCTCCATGTTGTCACACTCTTTGACAAGGTTCATATGTGATACTACCACCTATTATATAACAACTGTAAATGTACCAACCATATGAGAGCAATAAATGAATTGAGTATTGAGTATTGAGTATTGAGTATCTATCAATCGTGGTATCGAACTTTTAAAATGTCAAATTATGAACACTTTCCCGGTTTGTTGTTTCATTAAAATTTCAACCCGAAAACGTAGGTAAAGTAATTTCCACTTACAATTAGAATCCCACGTTGTAACTTGCGGAATGCAATATGTCAGTGCGGGCCTGACACGAGTCCTAATTATCTACGGAACCCGGGGTAATTGTTAATTTGGCACATTCACGCGTGCTAATGACGCGGAGAGTATTACGCCAGACAATTTATTACTCGTATGAGAGGAACCCCAATGTATCCTGAGCTCGCACTCGGGGAGTGAGGAGTAAGTCAGCGCAAGCTACAACATTTGCAGGTGCCTGAGTAATAGCTGTGAGGTGATATAATATTATAGTCTTGTATTTGTTCTGCCTAATTTAAATTTAACAAAAAAGAAACCACGTGGCTTACAAAACAGCATGCTTGCTTTTCTTGGTTCGAAGTAATCAGTTAAAGTTAAAACCTGCTTTGAAAATGATATAAAAAGTACTTATCAAAAGGAGGTTTTTTAACTTCTGTTTTTAAACTTTGTTTCTGTTTTTTTTTTTAATAATACTGTTCACTCAGTTAAATCAATATCTTCATTCACTATTTTATTAACCGAGCGAGTAAGCGAAGACACTTTGCTTCAAGTCTGCCACAATTTGCTTTCGTTTGTCTGTTTGTTAGTACCTACTCCTCTGCAGGTCGTATTTTACAATCGTTATAGACGAAACTTGGTCCACAGGTTTTACGACTTTATACATTTTTTTTATCGTCAGGGGACATTTGATTGAAGGGGTGCTTTTTGCCTCCTTCCTCCAAAAGGGGCAAAAAGAGAGCTACTGGATATCTCCGCCTTATGAGATCCGATTTCGACGTTTCTTTCTTTCTAAGAAAGGCAATAACTTTAAGTTTATTGCATTAAAATTTGGTAAAATCTGATGAGGATCTTTGGCGTGATGAGCAACGACATGTTGACGTTTGTGTTTATCAATTAGCTAATCAAAAAGCAGTAAATTGCTTATTTTCAAAGGTTTGTGCTCGCGTGGCTTACTGTTCGCAAAACTAGTAGTAGTAGTAGTAGTAATTTTTTGTACATAAAAAATCACAGAAACATTCAAATAAAAACAGGCGCACATGAGAGACCAAGCAAAGTGGACGCATTACTTTAGAGTTGTAATGTAGCTTGTGAAACAATTTGTCGGTGTCGAGTGTCGGCGGAACTGCGAGTGCCTGCCATATCAGCTCCATTCTATTCTGTACTTTTGAATTTTTCAATTTTTTTTAGCAAAATAAAATGGTAGTTTAGGGATATTTCCCGCTCGTCCCCACTTCTCGTGTAATTGGGTCCTTCCTATCAAGTATAAATAATTATCTTTACAAAGAACTGCATTTTATTTTATGCAAACTGATAATATTTTACCAGCGTGTACCAGAACAAAAATATCCATGTTTCAATCCAGGTACCCTGTAACCTGGTGTATTAGAAAAAATATTTGATTCATGCGTGAGTGTGCCAAAATCCATTAGGTACAAGATAATTATGTGTTATAGTATGACTGACAAATCTTTAGTAAGGTACTGACTGAATGACTCATTGATTTGCAAAGAAAGTTATAGCGGATTAGTTCTAAAGATTTGTGTCATATTATAATCATATCTTAGTGTAAAGTGTGATGATTACTACGCATTGCTCTATTGCACGGGTGGGCAACGACCGTTATGACGATCGTGCTTGAATAATTTAAAAGAATGAGTAGCATCGTAGTAGTTACGTGAGTAGGCTACGCCTAAAGACGACTAACAAACGTTGTTAAACGTGAAAGCAATCATAAAGGTGTATCTCCGCGAAGTGGACAGCGCGATATCATTCCGCTAAAACCCACCAAACAAAGAAACAAATAAAACTTCTATTTACAGAGTGCATAATTCCATTTCTTCGACACTCAGGTCTGAATGGAGGAGGGGGGGGGGAGGCGTGTCGACCAATCAGGTGCAGGCGCTGGGTAAAATGGAGTTGGGATTGCGTCTGGTGGCAATTTGGCGGCAATCTGCGGGACAAAGCCGCGTCGCCTGCCGTGTCACGTTAACAGGTTGTTATTCAATTTGTGCGGCGGACACATTTTGATTAGTTGATGAGATAATACGCGGTTCTACTGTTGTTACGTAATTGACTGCTAGATGCTATTGCTGGGTACGAGACGTAAGCAGTGCCTGATGCCCCCTAACTTGGTACTTGTAGACAACGGGTTTTTCTACGGAAGTGTAAAGAAAAACGCTACGTTATTAAATTTTCACTTTCTGACAAAAATACGCAGGAAGCCAATTAATTTTGTAAATAAATAGCTTTGGTATAAACTTGCCGGTGGGCGAGATTACACGGGTTAGTCCCAACTCTCAGACAAACACTTTCAAATATATCATGGTAATGTATGTGTAATAAATATGATGGCTGGCGCTTCGGTGAGATGATTATATCAAAAAAACTCCGCTTAGCGTAGTGCGTAAGTACTAAAAACAAAACACAAAAAACTGAACAGGAAACAGGTTAATTTTGAACACGTCATAAAATAAATAGGCTGTGGAAAGGACCGCAGACCCTTATACAAGCCTTGTTATTTCAAGTAACGCAAATTAACAAAAATACTCAAACATCGGTTAGCTGTCAATTTGTAACGAAACGGAAGTCATTGAATGAGTCGTAAAGGACTGTTATTGTAACTGGACCGAGTGAGGGCAGTCGCGGGCCGTGTGGCCAGTCACGGCCTGGCCAGTTCGGCCTGGCCAGTCACGGCCAAGAATGGGGCTGGGAATAATGAAAATATAATGTTTAACGAGAGATGGTGACTTCCGACACAACACCACAGCAGGGAAATAAACAAGCGGTCGCAGAGCACAGTGCCGATAGCCAGGGGAGCCAGCGGGAACGGTTCGTGATCACGTAACACGGATCTGATTTAGCCCGAAAACCAGCGCTGCCCTGCCTTGGAGCAGCATTAAACTAAGACTGGGCGATTTTGATAGCATCGTGCACAAATCGGTAAGTACCTATTTCAAGTTTTTATGTCCATATTTAATTTTAAGTTCTTGTGTTTTGATGTATTTTTTATCGTATACCTAGGTAGGTACTTCATATTACTATGACATTTTATGTTGGTTGAATGAATTAATTATTTATTTGCTATAAGGCTGGATTCGACTAACATCTGGAATAACTATTCCGCGAAATAAGAAATGTCAAATCCAAGTTAACTGTCAGTTTACTCGCGAATATTATTATTCGAGTTTGGTCAAATCCAACCTAAAACGTAGACCACGGCGACTAATTAAAAACTTGCCACTAAATTTTCACAAAACCTAAAATAACACGAGACAAATATAAGAATGGAAGAACCGTTTGTCAAGATGGTCGAAGAAACTCTCCTATTTAAATAGTGCTACTCTCGCACCTTGCACCACACAGCCAGCTGTCTAACCAGGCAACTAGCGGCCGTGAACAAGCAGTTTCAGGCAATCCTCGCCAGCTCGCCAGCCTCGCCCTCGAGCCCGATCGACGTAATTGCTATAATAACTCCACAATTTGCCCGATGACGTCCATTGACGTCTAATCAACTCGGTGGTGTTTGTTTGAATATAAACGAGATGGTGATTGGGCCTTAGTTAATACTTAATATGTAAATGGTGTGGTATGTGGTGTGAACATGATTAGCATTTAGTTGACAACCTATTACATTGACCTAAAAAGTGTTTCACATCATTTTGTGTTGCAAGGCTTATGACAAACAAATAGACAGTTAGGCATGTGTTATTTTGGTTCGAACAGGAATAACTTGTTCGAGAAAGACGCTTATAACTCATAAAATATAATTTACTGGCAACCACCTTTCAGACTCATCAGAAACTCTTCTAACTACTGTCTAGCTAATCAATAACAAAAACGATACAGCACTTTATATCTAGCTACCTTATCTTACTAAGTATACCTACCCGTATGAAAATGAAAACTAACTACCTCTCTGCTGTCATTTTCACCTGAGCGCTTCCATACTTCAAGAGGCACGTAAAGTTGTCGGCCCCAGAGTTGGCCACTGGTTCAAACGAACTTATTGAAAAACTTAATTACTAATCTTAATTAATCCCCACCTAGCCGTTTCAAAAGTGCACATATGGTACAGTTTAAAGGCACATTTCATAAACTTGGCCATTCAGCAGTCAGCATGTCTATAATCTCTTTGAGAGGTACTCCGGGAGGATTGCCGGAGGGCCCCTAATATGTTTTTTAATTAATCGCATTGGCGATTCGCCAGATTTGCCGATGGTCACTCCAGATAAGCTTCGGATACTTCGGCATGGACTTTGCAGAAGCTACTGAGGATTGTATATGTTTTACAGGTTTTAAACAGTAATTTGGATAAAAATAATTTAGTTAGTTTCCTTCAATACAATCACATGGATCACTTTGAAACGTTATAGCTGAATTTGTTTGACGCCAGTTCCACGCGTTCTTTTCTTTTGAGAGCGCTAGCATTGTGTTCCATCATTTTTCCGAATAGAAAAATACACTGGTGCAATCGGGATCAAACACACCACCTTATTATTGGAAGTACGGCTCACTACCACTAGACCACTAGATACCTAGTGCTCTTATTACCACAGCGCACTACTAAGTGATATAGGATAATTCTTTCTAACAAAATAACTGTAAAATATGCGAAACCTAATTTAATTTTGAGTACGTATTACCGATAATTTTGGTCAATAATGATGACGCGACGTTTCAAAGCTCTTCTTCATGAGCACCGTCGAACAACCGTTGAACGCGGTTGCGGGCGATGGTACAATATAATTTATATTGGTGTCGATTCTGTTGTAGCATTTCCTAAACTTATCTAACTAAAATATTTCCTTCTTTTTGTATTTTAATTCATTAGAAAAGGACGGCAACAATTTTAGTTAGTTTATTTAGAAAATGTTTTAACAGAATCGACACCATTATCTATCTGTGTTTTAAATTTCAGCCAAATCATTTGTAGCTGTCGAGTTATAAAGGAACAATCCGTCCAAATGAACATCCAAACTTTTGCATTTATATCATAGTGTGATTTAGATTCTCGGTAAGCGCGACACGTAACGATAATCAAATATTGGTAGAAGACGCCAGCAGGCGGTGGAATGTTGCCAGCACACAGTGGCCACTTGTGCCAACATAATCAGAACAATTGTGCTGTATTGGGCTAATGCTTTTTGTGTAACTTTGTATAACTCGTAAAGAAGCGTACACGGGCAATTAAAATTGCTTTATTCTAGAAGGTAGAGCACACCAAGCAATTATTTACTGTGTGTGTGTGTGCATTATAATAATCAAAACAGCTCTAAACTACTCCATGAGCAAATTGAGCAATGATAATACAAATTAAGCACTAACTACTTGTGATGATACTAAATTCAAATTGAGCTTTGATTGCTTCCGTCATCTACTTCTGACTGACACAACAACACTGTGCGTTGTTCAGACCGAAACCGTAAATTCTAGAGACCTGAAATTTTCAGGGTGTAGGTATTCCTTTTTAATGGGTAAGGGTGCAGTAAAAAACGAGACAGTCAACTCTCAGAGAACGTGGAGTAAAATAAGCCACAGCTCACTTTGTGAGAAATGTACCATGTCTTTTGTGAATAAACCTACTGAATACTGAATACTTTAATTCCTTTCGAATCAAATTATTAAAATATTTAGCATATGGGTTGAAAATAATATTGTGTAGAAAAATTGTGGGTTGAACGATAAGTTCAGACTTCAGAGCGTCAACAATTACTTGCTAATTTCGCACCTCAACCGAACCTAATAAAATACAAACCGAGAGTGGCCACACACCTTTACTTTTACATAATTACGCGTTTATTTTCATTCAAAACGCGACTTGACACTTCGAGATGTAACCCATGTCATCTCTTTGTCTCTAAAACAAACTTATTCATACAATCTATAAAGATATCGCACAGCTCTAATGCTTTTAGAATAAGGTTGATATTGGTTGGAGAGTGAAGAGAAATGTATGTCGGTTTCAAAATGAGGTGCCTACACGCTCATTAGGGGCAATACAAATAGGATGGAGTATTGTTGGAAGCAACAATATTAAAATAATAACGCATAATAGGGCTTTACGATGCCGGTGACGAGATAACAGATAGATATTAAATCAATAAAATGTTTAACATTTTTATTGTTATTGAAATTCAAACACAGCATGAGCCGTTTTTATAATAAAGGAGTTATGCAGTCTAGTTATAAGACGTGTTCTGTGCTTTTGCAAGAACACAATAGATCACTTCAGTTAAGTTGTTAAAATGTAAGAAATCGAATAGTTGCGCTACTTACAAAAGAGGTTAAAGTATTTTTTTCTTTTTTACCAATGAAATAAAAATAAATAATGCTGGGCAATCCACACAGCATCATCTAGCCCCAAGTAAAGCAGAGCTTGTATTGTGGGTACTATGACTGACACAATACATAGATTGAGAGTGGTAGAGTTCTTTGTGATAGAGCTCGTCCGAGGAAGGACTACCACCATACCTATTTCTGCCGCCAAGCAGTAATGCTCGCATTGCTGTGTTCCGGTCGAAGGGTATGGTTTCCGGTGAAATTACAGGCACATGAGACTTTCCATGTAACGTCTCAGGGTAGTAACATGCAAGTGATATCTATGATGTTGCATGCGTACATAGGCTACGGTAACCGCTGACCATCAAGTGGGCCGTACGTTTGGTTACCACTTTAATAGTATAAAAAAAAAATATAGATATTTGTTATCATACCTGCATATAAAACAGCCAGAACAGCCGAAACAAATATCTACAGATCGTACAAACATTTGTGCCAAGGCGGGAATCGAACCCGCATAAAAATATGGGGTAGAGTATGTGGATTAAAATCAGCAAACATACAATAACATTATTACATAAAATAAATAATAATAACCCCTTGCTCCAGTGAATTTTCAGGGAGAGACGCCTGACTTATCTGGTTTGCCTTTATACCATTAGCATTATAAAACTATAGCTTAGCGATGACGAAGGCCTCGCTTTTGATTAGTAACTAGTTAAATAAACTAGTTTTTATAATATCTGTAATTGGCCAAGCAGCTACAACAACTGGTCTCGGTCAAGTGTTGACTCGACTCGAGTGTTGGACTCATAGATTATTCCAACAACAACAAGATCCGACTCAAGCTGTTGTTGTTGGTGTTGTGGATTATTTTCTTAGGATTCGACACGATGACTGTTTACTTAACAAATTATTTAAGTTTTTGAAATTAGATTTGGTATGAGTTATTCTTTGTGCTCGTTAATTCGAGTTTATGCGTACTTAGGTTAGACCATTGTATTTATTTTATTTTAGTTTCTTATGAAAACAAACAGTACTCAAAAGCTAATAACTATTCTAAATATATAAATAAGGACTATTTACATGTTTCTATAAATGTACTTACCCAGTAAGTTGCAACCAAATAGTTCAGACATCTCCTTATTCACAGGGGCGCAGGGTGTTTACCTACAAAACACTACCATACCCAGAAAACTGTAATAAAATGTAACAATATTTTATAACGCATGTTATTGGAATGGTAGAGCAACGCATCATTTTATTTGTAACCATTGGTGATATTCGTAACCTGATTTCGAGGAATTGGTTACTCGAATGTTTTGATCCAGAACATTTCAGAAATCTTTATCGATAATTAATATACGATGAAATCTTATTTATTTAACACTTTCACATATTTTAATGCTAGGAGGACTTAATGCTATTAGCATAATAAATCTTCCTTACTAAAAGAGTATATATCTGCTTACTTTATTATATTTCTAATTTAATGGATTGGCATGCTAATTTAATAATCACTTGCGTACACTTTTAATTTATTTGGCTAATTCTTAAACCTTGCTTTAATTAATTATGAAACTATTGTTTTATGTAAGTAAGTATTTTAATAATTGACTTATGTAAGTAATTAAAATTGCAACGCCCTAAAGGGGTTCATGTATAAATCCCACCATATGGATGGTAGATATTAAATAGATACTTAGGACAATATCCTATGTCTGTATATATTCAGGCGTGGTGCCTTGATTGTCTTGTCACTTGCTGACATAAAAAAAAACCTAATAATTATACATGAAAGCAATAAAATAAATAAAATGAAATGGAATGAGAAAAGTAAGTTCTATTCCGCATTACCTAGAAGAAAACAAGTCTTGAAACTTGTTTGAATCGATCACCAAAAGCCAAGCTAGACAGCAAATAGAATAATGAGAGTGCCGGTTGAGGGTTTGAGGGGTTCACTTGGAATAGTTTTGTGGTCCCACAGCCAACCCTTCGCGTAGCCGTCCAATTTAGACCCCAGTATACCCTGCGATCAACCAACTAGAACCTTTTACATTTTTCAGTTGTAGTTTGTTTGGCTACTAGACGGTCTCGTAAATAGGTCCGGATCGCGGGCATTTGCTCTTTGGAGTCTAGAGTCATTTGTTGTATACTTTAGTAGCCTTCGGGACACTAAGGAGGGACCCAAGGTGGACAATTGCAATGATACGAGCTTCTTTTGTGAGCACGTTTTGCAACAGATGTGGCAGGTATGTGTATGTATGTGGTACAGATAAAAGGCTGGTTTCACTGCGAAATATACACACTTTAATTTTTGGATTTCTTTTGTTAGATAAAAAAAGAATAAGTTTGCAGTTTGTACACCAATACCAGTTTTTATATAGACCGTTACAAATATTTTTTTCTTTTTCTTTCTTTCTTCTTTCAAACTGACTTCGGCGTCTTTCGCGTTCGGCTAACATAGCATGATATGAAACATCGTAGGATGTGTTTTTTTTAATTCGACGCGCTCTGCTAGCCTGATATGGGAAATCAAAAGCTTGGTGGAATTTTATTACCATCATGACGCTGTAAGCATCCTATATAGTAGATACATCGAGTATAAAACTGATGACCGATGTGGCGCAGCGGGCGCAGGTCCGCCTGCGACGCGGAGGTTGCGGGTTCGATTCCCGCCTCGGTTCAAATGTTTATACGATCTACAAATATTTGTTCCGGGTGGTCTGGGTATTTTCTATATATAATAAAAAATATCTATCTATGTATTGTATTGTATTAAGTATGTATCAGTCATCTAGTACCATAACACAGCTCTGTTTAGCAGCAGCTTATCTTGGGGCTAGATGATGCTGTGTGGATTGTCCAGCATTATTTATTTATAATTATTTTATAAAACCAAACGATGAGTAGATATGATAAACTTACAGAAAGATATAGATATATTTGAAGCGATGATAGGTAACTGAAACTGCGAGGCAACGACCTCTCGTCCCGAGCCGGTAAATCTTATTTAATGCCCGTCTCTGAGTACCTAGATATTATAAATATAACTAATACCATCATGACGGGGCATTACTTAATGTTAGTTTTTTTGTTGGATTTTTTTATATTTCTTGCTAAAGATTTGCGTTATGCAAGTAAGCAAGTTCGCATGAGTCATTGGTAAACTCTGGTGAGGTAAATAAGCCGACCGAAGGCCTCCGCCAAGGCCTAACAACTAGTGTTAAGCAATATGATATCATAAAAAAAAACTCTAAAAAAAAAACAAATAAAAAAAAATTAATAATAGATTAAATATTATAAAATTGTCGTAAAATAATAGTAGTAAAGCCAGACTGTAGCAAACACAATTGGCTTCGTATAATTAATTGCATACAGTAAGTGGAAAAGTACATAATTAATATTATTTGCACCGTGACGAATGAAACGCGTGAAGGTTAACGCAGAATGGGATTCGCACCAGATCAGCAACGCCTCGCCCCACGTAGAATGGGATCGTCACCAGAACGCCTTGCCCCAACGATTCTCAGCCAGCGTGACGTAAGCTTACGTAAGTTAGTTGTGACGTAAGCAAGTTACTGATTGGCAGTGAGTGCAATAAGTTATGATGAACCTACTAGAATCATGGAATTGGTAACTTGATCTGGAGGAAAATATTTTTTTATAACAACTTTATTAGCGTAAAGCACATGACTAAAAAGGTCTACATAAATCAGTAAACGATCTTAACATGCATCATAAAGTATTAGTAATAAGTAAGTAAGTTCGTATGAGTCAGTGGCCAACTCTGGTGACAGAGTCACTAGGCCGCCCGAAGGCCTCTGTCATGGCCTAACAACTTTGAAAAAAGCCGGGACCGACTGATTAACGTGCCCTCCGAAACACGGAAGCGGTCAGTTGAAATTGCCACTGGCGGACACCCATCCAAATGATGACTACGCGGAACAATGCTTAACTTCGTCGATCTGTTATGAACAACTTAGCTACGTCACAAACGCTCCTCAGTGGCTAAGTAAGTTCGTACGAGTTTTTTTTTTTTTTATACAACTGAAGTGGCAACCAAGCGTACGGCCCACAAGATGGTAAGCGGTTACCGCAGCCTATGGACGCTTGCAATACCAGAGGTATCACTCGCGGGTTGCCACCTTGAGGCTAAGATCGAAAGCCTCATGTGCCAGTAATTTCATCGGAAACCATACTCTTCACACCGGAACACAGCAATGCGAGCATTACTGCTTGGCGGCAGAAATAGGTATGGCGGTAGTCCTTCCCCAGACGAGCTCTATCACAAGAGAACTCTACTACTCTTTCACACACGAGTCAGTTGCCAACATTGGTGACGCGACTACTAATTGTATTTATAACTTACCTGTCGGTTTAGGTAAGTAGATAATTATAGTAGATGGTACCTACTTATTTGTGCAGTTGCGAAGCGTGTACCTAATCAACTATTCTGAACACATACTGACGCAACTACGTATGTTTTTGTTTCTTAATTATGCTAGTCAATGACTTTATAGCTATTTACCTGGTGGTTGGACTTAGTAGCAAGATTTCGTCATAGTGTGTACACCGCTCACTGCAGATATTCTGCATCCAAACAGTCATGTGCTGCACTGTGTTTAGGTTGGAAGGGCACTGCAGCAAGTGAAACTTTAGGCCGAAAGAGATTTAACTTCTCGGTGGCTAGCGCAGTGCAGTGTCACTCAGATATTTATAACTTAAAACTTTTGGGTAATACTGTAACTATGTTATAATCTGGCGCGTTTCGTCATAAAGAGCTCTTCTTCTTCTTTTACTTAATAAAGAACTCTACTGAGTTCTATGATATTGAGAGCTCTATTTGATGTGACAGTCATGTATTATCTTGAAGGGTAGTAATCAAGACAATTCAAGAATAGTAGAGTTCTTTGTGATAGAGCTCGTCCGGGGAAGGACTACCACCATACCTATTTCTGCCGCCAAGCAGTAATGCTCGCATTGCTGTGTTCCAGTTCGAAGGGTAAGGTTTCCGGTGAAATTACAGGCACACGAGACTTACCATCTAAGGTCTCAGGGTGGTAACACGCAAGTGATATCTGTTATGTTGCATGCGTACATAGGCTACGGTAACCGCTGACCATCAAATAGGCCGTACGCTTGGTTACCACTTTGGTAGTATAAAAAAAAGACAAATAAAAACCTTTGACAGATTATCTACATTAGTACCTATGCCCATTCAAATCTCAGTCTAAAAACCCAAGTCAGCTTTATTAAGTAATTATTTGGTCTGGCGCATGACAGACATACCGGCGCGGCGTTGCATTAGCAAATTAATCGCGTGTTTGTGTTGTGAGCTTAATAATGTTTTAATCGATTCCGGATAGCGGAAGCACAGTCACCTGACAAGCGAGGCGATTGATTCGTAATAGTGAGGACGTTTCTATTCTATTATAATTTATAATTTCCGCATACAATGTAATTTGTTTTTTTTTGGAAAATAAATACTACTACATACTACTACTATTGTTTGGTTAATTCGCTAGTTTAATTATGTCATGCGGTGGGTAGTTGGTTAAACAATTATCTAATTTGTTAAAACCAACTAGTATACCGCACAAAAACGAGCAAGATCATTTTATAACAAATTAAGATTGGTTTCTAGCTGTTCCATGTGGTATCACGCAAAGCAAATGACAAGACGTTCAATCGTTTCGGCTACGATAGACTAACATTTTTTTTTTTTTTTATGCAACTGAAGTGGCAACCAAGCGTACGGCCCACAAGATGGTAAGCGGTTACCGCAGCCTATGGACGCTTGCAATACCAGTTATCACTCGCGGGTTGCCACCTTGAGGCTAAGTTCATTTAAATTATTCATTAATAACATTTGCCTGCAGTGACACTAATTTGACGTGGCACTGCACTGCAAGAGCACTGATAGTCCAATCCAGTAGTAGTGACCCCCGCCTTCCGATCCGGTCATGGGTCCGAACCCGGTCGTGCACCAATGCATTTTTGTTTTTGAAAAAGGTATAATATGCGCAATGCCATAGTGCTCTTATATGGTGAAGGAAAACATCGTGAGTAAACCGGTTTGTCGTAGAACTAAAAACTCGAAAAACATGTGCCATCCACGAATCCGCATTAGGTCCGCATGGTGGATTAAAACCCAATCACTTTCGCTCGAGAGTAGGCCAGTGTACCAGCAGTCGGAACATTAGAAGGCTGTCATGATAATGATGACTGCACTGCACTCTTCACCCTGAGACTTTGTAATACATTATAAGTCTCGTTCATGCAGTAATTTTATTAGGTACAATGTGTTTTTACCCTAACACAGGAATGCTTTAGCTGCCTGAAAGCAGAATATCTGCCACTGCGGAATTACCTACCATACCCCACTCTCACACAACCTTATATTACTATACACATACCCACATTAAACTACACACACACACACCAACACCAACACATACACCGTTTAGTAACATAAAATATATTAATATATAGTTAAGAAGCATACTAAAGTAACTAGTACACCGAGATCAAAAACAAGTATCAAACCATGGATCACTTTAGGACTAATAAAATGCATTAAAAACCGAGACAAGCTACACGCAAAAACAAAAAAAGACCCCAACAATGAACTATTACAAAAAACCTACATAAACTACAGAAACGTTTGTAACAAAATTCTAAAAAAACTCAAAAGGACACATGACAGATTAGAACTAAAGAATAATAAAAATGACTGCAAACAAACATGGAAAACAATAAAAAGAATATGTGACTTTCCGGCGAAAGTAAACCCAGTCGAGAACCTTTTACAGAACAGTGACAATGACTATATTAAAAAAAAACTTGCTCAAATTAATGATTACTACATAAATGTTGGTTCAAACCTAGCTTATGACACTATTACCTCATTGAATAAAAGCGAAAATGACCTAGCCAGGCAAATTAACCTAAATAATAACTTAATAACTTCATTTGGGCTGTTACCGACAGACAGCCAGGAAATATACTCCATCGTTCAAAACCTGAAAAAAGATTCTGCTCCAGGATGGGATAAGATCACAGTCAAATTGGTTAAATTAGCTTTACCATATCTTTTGGAACCAATAACAGCAATTTGCCAAACAAGCTTCGAGACAGGAACTTTCCCTTCGGTGTTGAAAAAATCTATAATATGCCCTATATACAAAGCAGGTGGTAATGATGATATAGCAAACTACCGACCAATATCGTTGCTTCCAGTCGTATCAAAAATATTAGAAAAGCTGATGAATAACCGATTAAAAAAATACATTGAAAATAAGAAATTGATATCACCAAACCAGTATGGATTTAGATCAGGCAGATGTACTGAGGATGCGGTATTAAAGGTCACGGACTATATAATACAAAATTTAGATGAAGGTCAAAACTGTACTGGCGTATTTCTCGATCTAGCCAAGGCCTTTGATACCGTCTCCGTCCCAATACTACTGGCTAAACTGGAAAAGATTGGAATAAGAGGGACTCCATTGTTGTGGTTTAAAAGCTATCTTACCTGTAGGACGCAGCGAACAAGAGTTGAACAGCGCATTAGTCAGGAATCCGAAATACGGTTTGGCGTGCCACAGGGCAGTATACTTGGCCCTACCTTATTTCTTATATACATCAATGATCTCTGTGAAATGCAGCTTCATAACTCCAAAATCATAACCTATGCAGATGACACCGTTATTCTATTTCACGGCAATACATGGGCTCAAGTTCAGTCAAATGCGAATGAAGGTCTAGATTTAGTGGCAAACTGGCTGAGAAATAACCTTTTAACTGTTAACATTGCCAAAACTAAGTATATTAACTTTAGCATTACAAAATCTACTGAGCCTAAACAACTTCTACCCTTAAAAATGCACAGTGTCAAGTGCACTCAAGAAATACAGTGCTCATGTCCTGACCTTAAGCAAACTGATAAAATAAAGTATCTAGGAGTTATCTTAGATAAAAACTTGACTTGGGAAGAACAGATCATAAGCCTATCTGGTCGCACTCGGAAACTCATCTATATCTTCAAAAAGTTACGACATGCACTTAACTTTGAATCCCTCATCAAGGTGTATTATGCTCTCGCCCAGTCCATACTTACCTACTGTATTAGAGCATGGGGAGGGGCTGCAAAATCTCATCTAATACTACTGGAAAGGGCACAAAGAGCTTTATTAAAAGTTATAAAGTTCAAACCTAGGTGGTACTCTACTAGCGCTCTTTATATGGAGTGTTCGGTACTTACAGTCAGACAATTATTCATTAAAGCGGCAATAACTCGACAACATGCCCTTGTAAGTACAGATATCCTAGCAATGTGCAACAACAAACGCAGGAAAGACATAATATTTAAGATCCCTAGAACTAGAACAAAGTTCGGAACTAGAGCAACGCATAGCCTTGGTCCTAAATTATACAACCGCATTAGCAAAAGTATTAAAATTGTGAATGCAAACTATAGAGATCTCAAACAGCTACTAATAAATCACTTAAGAGTACTAAACTATCAAGAAACTGAGACTCTAATTTGATACAATTTAATCTAATCACACACAACACTTATTACTTATACACCCTAAACACCCCTCACCCCATCATACCATCATAAACACACACAAATAAAACTACACACTCACTCCACTCACAACCAGAGAGACGAAAGACATACAAACATTCATGCATATTTATACCTAGCAATGTCATAAAATTACTTACGCTATGTTACATCATCGTTAAGTTAAGTTGTTTAGTAATTAATTACCTACCTACAAAATTTAAATTTAGGTCCTCTAATTTTATTTCTCTTTCTTATTACTAGTAGGTAGGTACTGCTATTCTTCTATGTTTTTTCTTTTTCTCCTCGTTTATAATTATTTCTAGTGTCTCCTATAGTACATAAAGGAAGTCTTATAAAAGATAATGTTAAAATATGTACACGTGCCGAAAATAAGTACATTATGTAATAATAATGATGGAGTGTCAGAGCGAGTCACTGTGACCCCACTGAACAGGCTCAATAGAGACCTAGTGCGGGGGACAGAGCTCATCTGGGTACTGTATTCATGTATTAGATATAAGTCAACCGGCCATAACATCCACCTACCTACATGTACCCTATCAGACCACTGTTTTAGTACCAATAAACTTTATTTTATTTTTATTTTTATTTATTTTATATCATTTTGAGAAAATTACGAGTTTTGTTATAATAAATTATTATTATTGTTTTATATAATTTTGCTCTCCCTGGTACTGTGTCATCTCTTTAGTTGTACGGTTATCTCTAATTGTAATCCGGCTTCCCGCGATTCAGGCTTAGCCTTGTGCTGAGACCAATGGTAACTTACTTTCATGTTATTTCATCAGTTTTTTTTTGTAACGTTACAATTATTGTAGGTTATTAAGTGTATTGTACTTAAATTATGCCTTGCAATTTTAATGCAGGTGGATTTAAGTACATTTTAAAGCACAATAAAAGTATTTTGTAGAACAAAAAAGTAGTTCTCGAAGCAGCTTTCCTGGAAAGGTGAAGAAACTGCAAACAGGAGGAGTGAACCTTGTTGAAACTTTTCGTTATAAAGGTGAGGCTACAATGAAATTTGTTTTAATCTCACGAGCAATTTAGGCTGAACGAAGCTGTATATGTATCATGTCCCGCTGCTGAGCAAAGGTCTCTCCCGAATTTCCTCCTTCAATCAATCAATCTGATCAATTAAATAATCTTTATCAATAATCATCATCATTATCAGCCAATAAACATGCCAATAACTAGCTCTTTCCATAGCTTGCTGTGCAACATTGTGCTTGTGAATGAAACTAATAGTTAGCGATCACATCTCAGTGCCATAGTCATCGCTGGCAACGGCACTGATTAAAGACAGACAGACTGATAATTTTGCTTTTGTCTCTATTTAAATTCTAAACTGTCTCGCAATGTAACTGTAGGTAATTATTTAGATAATCAATACACGATAATTAAAATTAGTATAGATTTAAAATATTGCATAATTATTAGAACTATGTAAACTACTGGTACCTATAACTAACTTGCAACGCCCTTACAGGGTCCATGTACTCACCTACAGCTTTATCATTAAGTTACACCTAAGCTGAATACATTGTACATTTAGCTTGAAATAAATGAATGAATGACAATTTTTTGAGATCACCTGTTGACACCATTGAATCTCCAAAACACAATATGGCTGGCTGTACAAAGCTCTAGTTATCCTTCTCTTTGCTGGTATATAAAACTCGTAAGTAGTTATGATCCACGTCTCCCTTGCTCTATAAAGCGTCGAAACTTTATAATCGAACCGCGCGAAGTTAAAACTTACCTGTACCTTTGTGCTCGAGCACTATTTATTTTGAGCCAAGTACGGCGAGCACTCTTAACTCTGTTTAATTAATTTTAGAGCTATTTCTATTCAAGATTGCGATTTGGTGTGGGTGGTGAATGAAAAACACATAACAAAGCATCATATATGACGGAGCAGCAGGTCCAGGATGCTTCGTAGATAGGATGACGTCAGCCGAGCTGACGTCACTAGCCTATGTTCATATTGGATCACCCATCTTGTTGAAGAAAAGGCATGAACTGTTCAAGTCTTCTTTATTTCAAGCTTCACTAGGTGTTGACGGTCCGACGGCTCGAGTGCGAATGGATTGTACCCGGGTCGTCGGCCGTATTTATAGCAAAACGCAGGCATGCGTCCACAGTTGTTTACAACAAGATAAAATTCTTGTGAATGCCTGAGTCCTGCTTTTAACAATCAAATTAGTTAACTTATGGTCTGAATAGTTAAATTAACTACTAGATTACTAACTGATGGTTTGAATAGTTTAAATTAACTACTAGATTACTTAAGCTAATCAATTCATGATTTACAAGTTGTTTTAAGCTGGTTTTCTACAATGTGTTTTTAGTTACAGCATGTGATGACGTCATTGCTCCGATACGGCCATTCTGAGAGGCGGTGCGCGCTCTGCACCAGCCTTAGTGTTTCTTTCATGATGATTGATGCTCGTAGGAGATTTCTCGTAGATGCTCGTGGAAGATGCATCGATTGCTACGCCTTAAGCAGTCTAGAACAGAGTGGTTTATAAAGGTTAACTCGTGGAATGGTACTTGAGAATTCTCGTAGGTTGATACTTGATAAAACAAAATAGATTGCTGTGCTCTGAACACAGGTGTTATAGAAAAGTTTACTCGTGGAATGGTTCTCGTAGATATTTGCACTCGTAGATTTTCGTAGTGACTCGCAGTGTTCAGGAAGGTCGTTTGCTGTACTCTTGGCAGCCTAGAACATAAAAAGTTTTTTTGTTTTTTAAAGGTTAACTCGTGGAATGGTACTTGAGAATTAACTCGTGGAATGGTACTTGAGAATTCTCGTAGGTTGATACTTGATAAAACAAGATAGATTGCTGTGCTCTGAGCAGTCCAGAACACAGGTGTTATAGAAAAGTTTACTCGTGGAATGGTTCTCGTAGATATTTGCACTCGTGGATTTTCGTAGTGACTCGCAGTGTTCAGGAAGGTCGTTTGCTGTACTCTTGGCAGCCTAGAACATAAAACGTTTTTTTTTTAAAGGTTAACTCGTGGAATGGTACTCGTGAGTTTTCGTAAGGTACTCGCTGATACAAGGTAGATAACACAGGTGTTTTAGAGAAGTTTTACTCGTAGACAATTGAACTCGTGGATTCTCGTAGTGACTCGCAGTCTTAAGTAGTCTAGAACACAATAGGGTTTTAAAGGTTATTTCGTGGAGTAAAATGGTACTAGTAGATAATTAAACTCGTGGATTCTCGTAGTGACTTGCAGTCATAAGGAATTTTGTTTGCTGTGCCCTTAGTAGCTTAGAACACAAGAGGGTTAAAGGTTAACTCGTGGAATGGAATAGTACTCGTAGATAATTGAACTCGTGGATTCTCGTAGTGACTTTTAGTTAAGCAATTTTGTTTGCTGTGCCCTTGGTAGCCTAGAACACAAGAGGGTTAAAGGTTAGCTCGTGGAATGGAATAGTACTCTTAGATAATTGAACTCGTGGATTCTCATAGTGACTTTTAGTTTTAGGCAATTTTGTTTGCTATGCCCTTGGTGGCCTAGAACACAAAAAGGTTAACTCGTGGAATGAAATGGTACTCGTAGATAATTGAACTCGTGGATTCTCGCTTTAGTTTTAAGCAATTTTGGTTGCTGTGCCCTTGGTAGCCTAGAACACAAATTAACTCGAATGGAATGGTACTCGTAGATAATCGAACTCGTGGATTCTCGTAGTGACTCGTAGTCTTAAGCAATTTTTGGTTGCTGTGCCCTTGGTAGTCTAGAACACAAAAAGGTTAACTCGTGGAATGAAATAGTACTCGTAGATAATTGCACTCGTGGATTCTAGTAGTGACTCGTAGTCTTAAGCAATTTTTTGTTGCTGTGCCCTTGGTAGCCTAGAACACAAAAAGGTTAACTCGTGGATTGTTACTCGTAGATAATTGAACTCGTGGATTCTCGTAGATATGGGAAGGAATGATGCTGTGCTCTGGGCGGTCCTGTGCGCCGTGGTACACAGGGGATTTGGGAATTTAGACTAGGTTGATGCTGTGTTATACACAGAGGTTCTAAAATGGACAAGGATTAACTCGTAGAATATTTCTCGTAGATATTGGTACTCGTGGATTCTCGTGGATTCTCGTAGATATGGGAAGGAATGATGCTGTGCTCTGGGCGGTCCTGTGCGCCGTGGACACAGGGGATTTGGGAATTTTAGACTAGGTTGATGCTGTGTTATACACAGAGGTTCTAAAATGGACAAGGATTAACTCGTAGAATATTTCTCGTAGATATTGGTACTCGTGGAACTTTTTAACCAATAGTTCAACTTTATAACCAATGGTTCAACTTTTTAACTGATGGTTCAACTTTTTAACTGATGGTTCAACTTTTTAATTGATGGTTCAACTTTTTCACTGATGGTTCAACTTTTTAACTGATGGTTCAACTTTTTAACGGATGGTTCAACTTTAACTGATGGTTCAACTTTAACTGATGGTTCAACTTTAACTGATGGTTCAACTTTAACTGATGGTTCAACCTTTTAACTAAAGGGTTCAACTATTGAATCAAAGGTTTATTTCATTAACCAAAGGTTCAACTATTTAACCAAAGGTGTTATATTGTGGTTAAGCGATGTAATTTTTGTTGTGATGGCGATAAGCGAACTGATGAGGGCGAAGTTAGGTCCCATCCCACTTCTGATGACGGAGCAGCAGGTCCAGGATGCTTCGTAGATAGGATGACGTCAGCCGAGCTGACGTCACTAGCCTATGTTCATATTGGATCACCCATCTTGTTGAAGAAAAGGCATGAACTGTTCAAGTCTTCTTTATTTCAAGCTTCACTAGGTGTTGACGGTCCGACGGCTCGAGTGCGAATGGATTGTACCCGGGTCGTCGGCCGTATTTATAGCAAAACGCAGGCATGCGTCCACAGTTGTTTACAACAAGATAAAATTCTTGTGAATGCCTGAGTCCTGCTTTTAACAATCAAATTAGTTAACTTATGGTCTGAATAGTTAAATTAACTACTAGATTACTAACTGATGGTTTGAATAGTTTAAATTAACTACTAGATTACTTAAGCTAATCAATTCATGATTTACAAGTTGTTTTAAGCTGGTTTTCTACAATGTGTTTTTAGTTACAGCATGTGATGACGTCATTGCTCCGATATATACTATCGCATGCTCACGGTACTATTCGATGAGATTTTTTTTTAAAAGAAACACTGCCACTATGACATATTACGTGATCCTCAAAACGAAAATCAGTACTCTTTATTTAGTTTAACCACATCCAAAAGTATTGTGGTATCTCTGATCCTATCCCATATTAATATTATTAGTATTTCCTCAACTTTTCCCCGTACAAACACCGAAGTTTTCCCCTTCCATATTCTTACAATTTCTATCATAAATCGTGAAGTAACTCAAGTAAATTGAATCAGCCCACCAAATATCTACAATGGCAGTAAGTTCTGATTTCCCTGTAATTCGATCAGTAAGGCGATACGTCAGCGGACGGACGGACGGACTACTATTACATTAGTGGACAATTTGGACGATTAACTAACCGAAGGCATTTTGTGAACTGACGTATGTGGGGTGCAAGATACAAGCGGTTCTTGTCAGATAAATCCAATAATAATTTTGAGATTTTTTTGCCATTTGAAAAAATCCGAGCCACTGTTGGCTCCTTGACCCTAATAGTTAACTTACTCCTAAGTAGGAATTAGTTACCTAGTAAATAATTAAGTACTACATTTAGTCTGTAATTTTTTAGGGAAATAAACAAATTTCATTTCATTGTATTGTATTTCTTTGATATTCTTATGTCAATTAAAAAACATGATAAATTTGAAAGACACAGCTAACAGAGGTTTAAAGTGCGTTAGTGAATAAGGCACTTAGGAGATGATAGCAGTCTGCCTATAATTCAAATCATATAATTCGATTCGTAAAACAAAACACATTTGCACAAGTACACAACGTAATCTATTTGGTTTGCCCTTACTGGTCGACATTTGATTATACTTTTCCCCATTTTTATTATATTATTTTCTCTCTGGTTTAAGTCTACCTCATACAAGTTCATTTAGATGCTCAAAATAGGCATTCACCGAAATTAAGAATGAAAAAAAGCCTTCAAAAAAGATCTCAAGTGATGTTATAAGAAATTAATTGGCATTTTTGCCGTAATTATTAAAATTTAAAACTTGACTTGAGTTTATTTTGATGATATGAACAGAATAAACCTCAACGACCTGTTTTTCTCGTAAAAATAACAAATTCTAAGTAGCAATTTTAGTGCAAAAAATTAAATTGAACAATTTGTAATTTAGTTTATTTGAAAAGAACGACAATTCATTATTGTCAAGAATTTTAATAAAAAATCTCAAAACACATGTCAAAAACGAACAAAATCGCTATATTCTTTGAAAACGCACTATTTTTCCAATACAGACTAAGTCGGCTATATGAGCACGATTAAAATAACTTGTGGAAACCATGGCATTGGACGTGCACAATACCGGACATTTCATGTAATAAATAAAATTACGCTAAACCAGAGATAAAATAATGTAATAAAAATGGGGAAAAGTAAAATCAAATGTCGACCGGTAAGGGTAAACAAAAGAGAGCCCATTTTATTAAGATTAATTATCTTGTGTATTTGTGAAAATGTGTTTTGTTTTACGCACAGAAATCGGAATAAGGCACTACGATTTCTGTGGTTTTACGAATCGAAATAAATAGGAACTTTTAGGCTGACTGCTATTATCTTCTATTCCTTATTCATTAACGTACATTAGACCTCTGTTAGTTGTGTCTCTCAAATCTATTATTTTTTTAATTGACATAAGAATGACAAAGAAATACAATAGTGAGCAAGCCGCTAAATAGTACAGTTTTTTATTACAAAAAGCGTAGTTGCTTGCGCTATTTTACTCTTCAATAATTCATTCAAATGAATAAAAGAAAAAACAGATGGTCAAGAACTAATAATAGTCAGGCGATCGGTAGTAGCTGGCTGGTCTGCGGTCAGCCTTATTATTGTGTCTACTATAGGATGCTGATTTGAGAAATAAACGTGAAATTCATATTTTTATGCTAGGATATTTAGGAAATATAGATACAATAAAAAGTAAAATAAAAAAAATCGTTTTTTCCGAGAATTTTAAATTATTTTAATTTGTAAGTTCTGATAGCGCGGATGTTTGTGGCTCAATCACGGCGATTTTAATAAAACTTGTAAAAGATAGGTAAGCTTACATTCTTCATCAATTTTTTTCTTAACAAAACTTACATGTAAGTTTGTATGCATACCCAAATTACCAACTTAAGCCAACAAATACACAAATATTATGTTCATTGAACTTCATAGCAACAGCAAATTGGCAATTTAACTAACAACCAGTTACGACTTTAACCCATCATTTCCAAATCACAGCCGCAAGCGAGGTATTAGTTCTCTCGTTTGTCATAATCAGTGTGCTGTCACGTGCCGGGGGTCGCTGGGACCGCGTGGTCCTGGGGACTGCGAGGTCCCGGGGACCGATGGACACACTAACGAGTGCGATTCCCGGACACCCGCTGCGACCTTCCTTGTTATTGTTTATAGTTTGTAACAAAGGGATTTTTGTGATACAGTTTTGATACTGAATGAGAAAAATTTGTTTATTCTTTTTGCGTAATTAAAAAATATTGCATGTAGTTTGTACTGAGTAGGTGGGCTGGGCAGTGTAGATATTTAGGATCCCTAAAGAAATTTACAGAATTCGATTTTACTAGAGAATATTTATATTATTATGAAATAATAAAATAAGTTATTTGACACACACAAAAACACAATACGGCCGTACCTAATACTAAAGTCACGAGAACCCCGCTCTGCGTGATGCTGTCAAAATGTACAAAATGTAGTCTCAGCTTATTTGCTTCACTGTTTTTCGTTTATTGATTTTTTTTGATGATTTCAGTATTCTGTGTTAGTCATTACTATGTTGGTTATTATAAAATAGATATCAATCAGGTCATTAAAGAAAATTAAGCAGCTTTATGAACCCCGTAAAGGTGTTGCTGAAAACTAACACATTTATTCCTTTAGATAAATTATGTTGATAGAGCCACTAAATTACTTGCCTCTGCTTTTACAAATTCGCGGGAGTAAAACGCGTGGTATACGCGCGTGGAAGGTGCGGCTGGAACGTACTGCCGCCAGTTTCCAGCGCAACCTCCGCGTCTGTGAACTTGCATGGAGTCTGACTTACTTGGTTTGCTAACATAGTAGGTACCTTATACTTGTAAGTATTAAATAAAACACTCGCATTTAAATAAGTATAAAAGTCCTAAACAGTGTTTAACCGGTCGTTACTGTTGCATCCGATGCGTCCTATTGTGTCCCGTCATTATCCCACATCATTCCACATTATCCTACATTAGGACGCAATTAGTGGGCTTACCGGCCGGTGCGCGCGCAGCATTGTGTGCCAAACTGCGGTAAGGGTCAGATTGTTTATCTATAATAGCATTATTATCATTATTTTTATGAAAATAACGCGTAAAATAAATCGTGAGTTAGCTGATTTTATGAATTTCTTATTTAATATACATTGAACCATCTGATCAAGATTTAAAATATGTAACTGTAAATGAAATATAAATTTTACACGGCATAACTTTACTATAAGACACTTGCATATTTTTAAATTTCTTAAAATGAAATGAAATGAAATGAAATGAAATAAGTTTATTTGCTAAAACACGGTAGGTATAATAATATGAAGTACAACATGTTTTTGCTTCACAAGCATGCAAATTTATAGTTGAGGTAAAGCAATAAAGGTCTGAGTAGTAGGTACAATGTTAAAAATGTGATCACTTACTAAAAAAAATCATTAAAAAAATCAATACTAATATCTAATTAATGAATTATTACTTGGTTAAATTACTTATATTAATAAAAATATTATTAATTAAGTTTAGTAAAATACCGGACAGGAAACGAATGAACCCTTTTAATTCCGTGTTTCACTAATCAACGTTTTTGTATATGTATACCGGGTACCTACTACATAAAAGAAAGGCAAATCTAATAGAACATTATGATATTTTAGTCTAAAAGCTATTAATTTTTTTTTTTTTTATACAACTGAAGTGGCAAGCAAGCGTACGGCCCCGAAGATGGTAAGCATTTACCGCAGCCTATGGACGTTGCAATACCAGAGGTATCACTCGTGGGTTGCCACCTTGAGGCATAGATCGAAAGCCTCATGTGCCAGTAATTACAACGGAAACCATACCCTTCACACCGGAACACAGCAATGCGAGCATTACTGCTTGGCGGCAGAAATAGGTATGGTGGTAGTCCTTCCCCGGACGAGCTCTATCACAGAGAACTCTACTACTCTTAAATTTAAAAAAGCTATTAAATTTTCAAAATATTATGCACACCCCACAGTAATTAATAGAGAAACGTCACTTTTAAAATGTTTATTATGGTTATTTTATTAAATCGACCAAAAATGAAGTGCACTTTAATTCAATTTGCGACCTTGTAACATTAAGAAAAACTACCCTCTCACGACCCCTAATCAAATGAAAACAACATAAACGTTCTCACATGAATACTTTACGAGGGATGTTCCTAATACAATTATCCAGGGGTAGAGTCTCACATTCATGATTTGGGCCAAGTTTGAGCATCATGGCCAACAAACGGGCCCAGGGGGATGGCGATTTGTCAATGTCGGATTTGGTTTGACTTACTAAATGTTACGAGTCAAACATGGAAGAGTGCTTTCACTTAACAAAAAATTGCACTGTAGAGCAACAGTTTGTGAAAAACAAACTGATTACGTTATGATGTAAGTAGAGCGCTGGTGGTAAGTAAGTTCGTATGAGTCAGTAGTCAACTCTGGTGACAAAGTTTCTAGGCCGTTTTTTTTTTTTATTAGTGGCAATAACTTCTGATCTTCTGATAAAACGAATCTTTAGTGACTCGTGCAACAATGGGTATTCCCACGAATTTTGGAGGACATAATTATGTCCCGAAATTGGGAACAGTTTTGATCCAAAAAAACTTTTAGTTGTAAGGAAGTCTCTACTTTTAGCTCTGTTCCTTCAACTTTAGATAAAGCTCTACCTATTCCGATCACTACTAATTACCAATGCTCTACCAAATCTTAGAAAAAGCTAGTTACACAAAACCTGGTGCTAACACTAAGATCCTTAGATATTAAATTCTGAAAGTTATCAATCAGCATTATAACTTTTAAGTCATTGTACCAGTTCATTATTAGGGATTAGGGGGACAATACGCGTTTGCACCCCCGAGCACATTCTGAAGGGTGTATGACACAGTTTACTAGGGAATCAGGCGAAAACAAGCTTTAAAGTCTTGAGTTAAAGTCTACCTACAAGTGCGAAACATTTTAATGATAGTTTTTAGTGTAACACGTACATCGATTATACTTCTGCCACAGCTTTAAACAAAACAGTTGACTCATTACACGGACTTACGATCATGCCGAGATCTAGTGAAAATATTTTCTTTAAAAAAAAAACAAAAAACAACAAAAAACAGTTAATTAAAAAAGTAGTTGTCTATTCATTATTCAATGTAGGTATTTAGGATAGGATTTTATGCCAGTTTCAAAACTGAGGTTCTGCATCATCTTGATGAAAATCTCTTTTTTTATCAAACAAAACGAGACGGATTTCCGCGCGCCCAGGCTGGCTTTCACATAATATTTTCTCCACTTTTCCCTTCGGAAATGTATTTTTACTATTTTTTATGTCAGCAAATGACAAGACGGGCAAGTCGTTCGCCTGATTTTAAATCAATCAAATGTTTCAATTTTTAAGTTTTGCGTAGCACTGCACTGCACTCGCCACCCCGACACGTAGATATTCGCCCAGTAATTTCACTTGCTACAGTGCCCTCCAAACTTAAACACAGTGCAGCTTGCGCACTACTGCTAAGAGGCGGACTATCTATCACTGCCGTGGCACTCACCAACATGAACTTTTGCTGACTTTACTACGTTCGTTCGTTCGTTCGTATGAGTCAGTGGCCAACTCTGGTGTCAGAGTTTCTAGGCCGCCCAAAGGCCTCTGTCATGGCTTAACAACTTTGAAAAGGCCGGGACCGACTGCTTAACGTGCCCTCCGAAGCACGGGAGCGCTTAGTTGTAATTGCCATTGGCAGTCACCCATCCAAATGATGACCCCGCGGAACAGTGCTTAACTTCGTTGATCTGTTAAGAACAACTTAGCCAGCTACGTCACGAACGCTTCCACTTTACTACGTATACGTTGTCTACGATGCTCATGTAGTCAAGCTAATGTTCTAATAACCTAGTTGAGTTTATCATTATCATTTATTTATTGCTTCAAGTTGGTTAGTAAACAGGTTTTATTAATAAATTAAAACGCAACAAGAGCCTCGCTGGGGCAGGCAATACGAGTTTGTTTGCCGTTGCATTGGAGCAGTAGACCAGCCGTCTAGCACAAGCTGTGTGGCTGGAGTGCGTGTGTATCGCGCAAATCGGATTACGTGCGCTTGTGGTGCGCTGGTTTGTTGGAACTTTTATGACAAAGTTAATTTGATTTTAACTCTGTTATGAGTTTCATGAGTTTACCCATTTATCTTGTGGCGGTCGACTTGACTTGTTATTTGCTTGGTAATGGTAAACAAATAAATCTGTAAGATAAGTAAAATATCTTACCTATCAAACCGTGGGCGAAGTTTAAAAAAAGATGATACGGGTATTTTGGTCGATTCTATAAATAAACGGGCTATTCCCAGTAGTCTTACTAGTTGAACTACATAACGTTTAACGTTCTACTCCAGGTGAACTGTAGTTCAGTTCCTATAAAAGCCATTCTATGAGAGGCAAATTAAACAAAACCCTCAAGCGATCGTTGACTTTCGCTGATACGTAACCAGCTGGATGGTGTTCAGTAGTGGAATACAGAACACCCAAAACAGGTAAAAAGCAGCCGTTCAGCTACGAATTCTTATAAATATTTATCAGTAGAATAAACCCTTCAGGCGAAAGACTTGACCGTCATTTCACTTCTGTTGTTCTTAACAGATCAACGAAGTTAAGCACTGTTCCGCGGGGTTTCATTTGGATGGGTGACCGCCAGTGGCAATTTCAACTGAGCGCTCTCGCGCTTCGGAGGGCACGTTAAGCAGTCGGTCCTGGCTTTTAGAAAGTTGATAGGCCATGACAGAGGCCTTCGGGCGGCCTAGTAACTCTGTCACCAGAGTTGGCCACTGACTCATAAGAACGAACGAACTTCTTTGATTGAAACAAAGTCGCCTCGCGTCTTCCTTTGCATTTCTCTAAATACGATTTATTTTTTTTAACTACGCAACGAATTTTAATGCAGTTTTTATTAACAGATAGAGATTTTCAGAGGGAAAATGTATATTACACGAACAAAGTCAACAACTAGAGCTAACATAGAAAAAAAAAACAAGAGGTCGAGACAAATTCTGTTTAAATATAAACATAAATGGGATTGTTATTATAAAACTTGTCCGCAGACTGTGACATACGGATATTTAATGAATCCAGTTCAAGTGGCAGACTGTCAGTGGGGATTAGAGCTTTAGAGCGTCGCCACAGCTTTGTAACTACCCCCGATAATAGCGCAGCACTCCCCTCCTCCGTCTTTGTAAACTCTCAAATTAGACGCAATTGCATCGGTATGAGAGCTGGCTAAGGTTAAGTTGGAATTATTTTTATTAAAGATAACTGTGATAATGTAAAGAATAATGCAACATAGGCATCGAAATTTACATAACCATCTCAAACTCGTTTTGAAACAACCAAGCAAAACTTGTAGTATAGTTTTGAGGATAATTTCAAAAAAACGTGCATAACAGAAGCACAGAACAGATTCGTACTACGAGACATTATAGAGTTCGCAATGTCGGACCACACAGCGCAGCTTATTGCACGCCAAATCAATAATCCAGCTTGGTATCTCAAAATATTGGCGCGGCAAGAGACGACACAATATAGAGAAGTTCAATAATACCTTGCCTGGAAACATATTATCATAAATATTACAAACATTGTGCGGGCTATACACCCAAGCCCATAGATATAGTCATCAAAGCTAAGCCTGTAGCCAAAACCAGCTAGGATGATTAGTATTATTATTATATTATCTTTCTCTGAAGTAGGCATAATAATAACAAATTAATAATAGCATTCTTTAATGCAGAACGATTTTACAGGATAATATTGTAATAATATTATACATTTTCATGTAATGCAATATACCTAAGGTAAGTACTGTGCAAAGATTTTAAGACCTTGAATTCTAATCTAAAATAGAAAAGTTAAGGCAATTCAAATAGTTCAGATGTCTTCCTGAGTTTTACAGGAGTGCGGGCGTAAAACGTGGTCGACGCGGAGAACCCCTTCCTGGGTACGGAGAAGTCTGAGTTATTTGGTTGCCGCGGTTGGCCTACAAGTACTTTAAATGGCTGACATAAAATGCTTTGAATGCTTTCAGTTTTGGCACGACGAACAGAGCCTCCACAAACATCCAAATAAGCCATAGCTAGTCTCTGGAGCGAATAGTACAGAGCGCGGAAGTAGGCTCACCATGCGGGTCAGTTTTTTGGGGACAGGGAATTCATGAAAAAAATTAGATAAAGAATGGTATAGTTCATAAACACATTCACATTCTTTTTTGTATTATATTTAGGAGGTAAAATGAGCTGTGGGCAAAGGTAGCCACCGAGTGGCGCCTGGATAAATTTTTGGTAGATTGGAGGTTTTTGGCTCGGGATCGAGACGTCTGGAGGGAATGGGGGAGGGAGGGAGGCTTTTGCCCAGCAGTGGGACACCTACGGCTGATATAATAATAATAATAATAATTTAGGAGAATAATAATTAATTAATTTAATAATACTTACCACGTACATACCTTCTGCTGATTCCCGTATTATCTTGCTAATTTGAGTTTTTTATCTTTAGCGAAAGATTTTAGAGTTTTTAAATCAATATGACCCGCGGTTTCACCTGAAATTTCGTAGGTAGTAAAGTAAAGTAAGTAAAGTTAAAATTATATTTATTCAATCATATCACAAGGATCATTTTGAAACGTCTTAAAAAAGTTTCATGCTATCCTTCGAGAACAGTAATTTTTCCGGGTTAAAAAGTAGACAATGTACTATTTTGGACTATAATATTACTCTGTGCTATAATTAACCAAAAAAACGTAATTGATTTACTGGATTTTTCAGATAAAATGTAAAAAAAAGGTTGATATTTTTTTTATGTGTACAACATATTCCTTGAATATCGCGCACTAATAATAATATATATTAATTTAAATAATTATACTTAAGTGTAAATTTATGCGTAACTGCGTAAAAATATGAAGAGACACAAACGATTAGAAGTGGAACCTAAAGGAATATTATAAGAGACAGGTAAACGAAAAATAGTCTTGAAAGAGCAGAGACAGGTACGGATTGTCCGTAATTCCCCCGGCAGCTGGCCAGCGACCAGATAGGTGGCTATTACGTCCGGGCGCGAGGGAATGTGCGCACGCACGCTAATTGCTAAATTCGCCCGGAACAACCCCCTTCCCCCACCCCCGGGAGTGCAGGAGGGGGTGGGCTTATTGTCATCGCGGGGTTGCGAGAGTTTGTTATGAAAATTACTCTCAATTTTTGTGTACGAATTAAGTAATAATTTCCATTTCATGATTGTATTTTTCTTGTTCTCTGCCGGCTTGTTTCGAAATTAGAAAATTGGAAATTTAGCTTTATTGAACTGAAAGCGAATGAATACATTTTTTTAGTCTTATCAGATTCTAATTAATGTCAAATGTCCTCATCATTTTTTTACCTGCTCAAACATAGTTATATTCAACGGCATTTTTCTATGTTGCCACACCTTAATTATTTACAAGGTTTTATTAAGTGATTATATTATTTCTGTACCATTTATTGATTTCATAAATATGGTGTTTTTTGTAGTGTTAACCACCACACTACGAAAATTTTAAAGTTTGCAATAACCTAAAAAAACATTCTTCTCAAGCGAGACGAATGCCATACTCATTAGATTGTGCCATATTAAAGAGCACCGGTGGTCTAGTGGTGGTGACCCCGCCTTCCGATCCTAAGGTCGTGGGTTCAAACCCGGTCGTGCACCAATGGATTTTTCTGTTCGAAAAATTTATGTGCGCAATGCCAGTGCTCTCATACGGTGAAGGAAAACATCGTGAGGAAACCGGCATGTCCAAGAACTAAAAATTCGAAAGACATGTGCCATCCACCAATCCGCATTGGGTCCGCGTGGTGGATTAAGACCCAATCACTCTCGCCTGAGAGTAGGCCAGTGTCCCAGCAGTGGGAACATTAGAAGGCTGTCATGATGATGATGATGATGGTATTATGATATTAGGTTTTACCATTTGTTTTAAATGTCTCACACACTTCGTCGTTGACCGACATGCAAACACAGATTTACACATAAATAAATTAAAAATAAAATAAAATAATAAAATTATATACCAACCAAAAAAAAATATATAAGTAATAGCCGCATATTTAAAGAATTATAAAATTAGAGATACAATATAATAGAATAAATTATTAATCATTAACGGAAAAATATTATATATAAGCTTACTTACTTGGATACTTATTATATAAGCGTTTGCTAGGTACGAGTATAATTGTCGTACGAGTTTTTCATGATTAGCCATCTATGAAGTATAGCCATTAGAAACATAACTTTTGTACCGCCTAGTTCACTCATACAACACTAACTTTAATTCCATAGACATCGCGGTAATGCGTCCTAGCACATTTAAGAGTGAGATTCTCAAGATTTTAGTATCATAGTACTACCCACTTTTCATAAGCTTAATTTATACTTTAGAATAATCTGTGGTAAACGGTGTTGGTTTCACATTTATTACTATATTTAGTTTACATATTTAGACATAATTATCATTGTGTAACTGTTTGTTTACCAAATAAACTAAAAAAAAAAAAGAGTAGAGCAAGAGCCGAAGAAGTAAGAAACTTAACAGTTTACTTGAATCGATAAGTAGTTTGTACTCGTCCTAGCGAAGCAATAAACTAAGTGATCTTCACGACCTATTTACCGAAGCTCTCGGTGTAAACCTCTCGCTGAACGGCCAACAAACAAGTCCACAAACAGACCATTTATTCCCATCCTTCCTTCCGACTCGTCGATACCTTCTCGAGCACATTACCCGCTATGCCGCCCGACTACCGGTTTTCTATCGGATAAACAGCTCTACGAGAATATCCACCTCACTTTGACTTAGTCAAAGTCAACAATGCCTTTATTCAATCAAATCACAGGGATAATTGGTAAATTTACGCATAAACAATCCGTGTTATTTACTTTCCGATTGAGTCAGTAGTGTTATTTTGTTAGATGTTACAGGCGTCTTCGTAGAGATATCTAGTAGTAATTTACCCATGCAAGTTCACTGTTTTTGTGGCATTTGACAATATTTAAAATATGTATTAAATTTATTTAATATCATTTATTTATTGCTACACGTTCATTCATTTACCATGACAGAGGCCTTCGGGCGGCCTAAAAAGTCACCAGAGTTGGCCCGACTCATACGAACTTACTTACATTATTCATTTACATTGAGTAGTTTAGTATCTCTAGGTCTTCTAATACGTTTGTATGGTGTCCTCCATACCTTGCCTTGTATGTGCGCTGCTAACTTTCGAGTTCGCACAAAAGCGTTATAACGTGACAGTTTTCTTAATTCAGCCTAAGTCCGTGATTGCTCTGACCTCAATAGTCACCGACATGTTATTATACGATATTTTCCACGACTCGCGCAAGATTAGCAGAGGTTTTAAGCTTTTTGTCCTTAGATGCTCTACGAGTAAATCTGTTTGTTAACTTATGTTGTACTAGCAGTTCCAGTTTCGCGCGGGTGCAATGAAACCGGACCCGTGCGAAGCCGGGGCGTGTCATTAGTAATAAATATAGCCTATGTTACTCAGGGGTAATGTAGCATTCTAATGGTGAAATAATTTTTGAAATCGAACCAGTAGTTTTTGAGTTTAAAACAAACAAAAATACACATACTTCTCTCTTTATAATATTAGAGTAACAGTATAGATAGATATAAAAATATAATGAGTATACTTAGACTACGATGTTAGGCACGACTCTCGCATAAGTAGAGTACCTAGGCTTTTCTTTTTGAGCTGTGTCAGGTCTCGCCAGCTGAACGGGAGTAATTGCCGAGAAACGCGATCATCGCATCTTACGGCCCCGGTGCAGCCGATAGCTCGCCTGCCCCGAGACCGTCTTCAATGGATCGATCAATATAGCCTTGTTGTGTGCATCATACAAACACGATTTGTTGATAACTCGCTTTTAGCATGTTTACATACTTTTTGAGAATGATTCCCTCTGTCACCTAGCTGTCCCCGCCTAGAGTGACAGATCACCTAGCTCTCTCCGAACAGGGTGACAAATCTAACAAGAAAGTTTGATCTGTCACTCTTTTTACAAAACGGGTGACAAAACAATTTTTTTTTTTGAAAACTACTAATAATGGCGAGAATACAGAAATGGCGATAAATAAAATAACTTTAAGCTACTCTACCCAGGTTCCAATCTTAAAAAAATATGTTTGTCAATGCTCATAAAAAACTATCAACAGATCTTAAGAAATGCAAATCTAGTTGACTACTAAAGGTGGACCCACACACCGTCGACCAGTCCGGTCGATTGCTTGTTGCTGCGTCTGGCCGTCTCTTTCACACCTACAGCGCGAGCGGGAGCGCTCGTGACTTAGCTGGCTAAGTTGTTCCGAAGTTAAGCACTGTTCCGCATCATCATTTGGATGGGTGACCGCCAGTGGCAATTTCAACTAAGCGCTCCCGTGCTTCGGAGGCCACATTAAGTAGTCCGTCCCGGCTTTTTCAAAGCTGTTAGGCCATGACAAGCTTTCGGGTGGCCTAGAAACTCTGTCACCAGAGTTGGCCACTGACTCATACGAACGAACAAACTTCTTTGATTGAAACAAAGTCGCCTCGCGTCTTCCTTTGCATGTATCTAAATACGATTAAAGATTACAATGCAAGGGATCGAAAAGCAATCGACAGCAATTCGACAGCGTTAGACTCACATAATAAGGGTGCCAGAGTACGGAGCCGATCGCATTTCCCGCCAATTACGCGCTGGTAACCGATCCGCGCCACTATCCGTTACCTACTGCCATTATATTGCACTTTGGCAAGTAGGTAGATAGACAATAATTTCCTATTCCATAGTAAAATAAAAGAAGAAGAAGTATTATTTTTTTCTTTTTTGTACGTACGAACGGTATGTGTGTGTCTTAATAGCAAAAAAAAATATGTCTATGTCTATGTCTTAATAATTTACGCAAACAAAAAACAGTAGATATTAGATAAATAGGTCTTGATAACAAAATCAAACACAACCTATAAACTGTAAGTTGTAGTTGAAATAGTTTTAATCACTAAAATAACCTAAGTATCACTTTGAAACGTCTTACGAGTCAAGTGTTCAGTTCCAACGCCTTCAAGCCGTATTAAAAAGAATGTGGTAGTTATAGTTCTCACAGCGGATCTCGGCCGTCGTGAATTTAGTCGTTTCGATGCGTAATGGAGCTTTTTCTAACTAAATTGTCTTTGCGCATCACAAACGGCTAACTTCACGGAAGCCTAGATCCACTGTGCGAATTATAACTATTTAAAATGATCAGAATCACTGTAGTGAATCACTGTCACTGTTTATGAAAATAATATTGTAGAGAATGTACTCTTTGTAGAAGTCGTTTTAGTGACCTTTCTTTGCGATAAATAAAGAATTAATCAGATTTATTTATTTTTGGATAAGATCGAGACAGATGGAAAGATTTGAGGGAGAAGAGAAATGTGGGTTGAAGAAAAAAAAAAATATTTTTGGGTTAATTAGGTGTCCTTAGCCATAGTACCTACCTAAAATTGTTGTAATGCTGATTGACAAAAATGTTTAACCAGACTTTACCAAGCTCTACTAATCCCATTACCGTAGATTACCTTTGATTAACAAAACAGCAAAGCTAACACTTCGCCTGCTCTACACAGCACACGACTACACACACGTGTATACATACACAACACACACGTATGTAAAGGGGTAAAAAACAAAACACGACGTAAAAAGACATCAGCCGGTCCGCCGCCGCCATGCCGCTACGAAGGGCGGAGCTAATCAGATTCGAAAACCAAACAAAAACGTAAGAACCGACAGCGCCCACAAACCCCTGAAAATAAACTTTACCGCGATAGAAACACGGTCTAGATTCTTGTAATGTTAAGTGGTGGTTGGCGTGTTTCGTGTTACGCATGAAAAGGAAAAGTGGCCAATCAGCGCGCGGTTGCTATAGCGACGAGTTGGCGCAATTGTTCGAGAGATGGCGTTACTCGAAGACTGTCTTGATTTACTGAAATTCTAAGGCTTTGGAACACACATTAATAAAGTGATAACTGGTTTAGAAAAAAAAGCTTGCTGAAATCATATATTCATCAAGGTGAAATGTAGAGTTGGTATCGAGTATTTCATTCGGAACTAAATTAAATCATAATAATTGCAAAAACTAAGAGCCTTTTTCATAAACGTACTGTAAACCACCTATAAACCTTTGTCAGCTAATGTGTCTTTCAAATCTATTATCGTCTGGCGTACATTGACATAATGGACAATAAATAAATAATGCTGGACAAGACAATAAATCAATGATAAAATAAATAATAAATAATTATATAATAAATAGCAACCCGCTGAAATAACAGGTGTTTTATGAGTAATGGCATAAGTCCCTACGTTTACATGGTATTAGGTACTTACCTGATAATGGTATGTTAGAGGTTGCAGGTTCGATTCCCGCCGCGGGAGAAGTGTTTGATGGTCTGCAAATGTTTGTTCAGCGTGGATGTTGTGGTACCCTAGTCACACTCATCTTTAATAATAAATACTTACATACTCATAGTTACAAAAATCTCATTGTGGAGTAAGGATTTAATATTATTATTTATTATTTATTTATTTATAAGTATTACTTAATAATTACTTTATTGCACACATACCTACCAGTACATAAGGTGGACTTTGTAAAAGGTAGGTAAGTATTTTGTGTATTGTTGTACCCACTGGCTAATAAGCTCTTAAAATAATACTACTGTCAAATAAGTAGAGTTAGTACCTAAAGAACTCAACTAATGCAAAATATCAAATAAAACAAATGCTTAGTTGCTTTAGTTAATGCTTAGGTTTGGACAGCGTCTTGGTAGCTTCATGAAACTCCACGTCTACAATTACATTGCTAAATGTTGCCATATTAAATGCAAATCAATTACAGAAGCCAAACACACTATAAAGAAATGGTTGGTCACATTAAATTACCACCAGACCGAGGAAGTCCTTAATAGTATATATTAGATTTATATATTATACTTATGCATAGTAATATGTTTTATAATGGTAGGTAGGTATAAATATAATTATTGTTAAAGTTATAGTATTTATTTAATCTACTTTTTATACTGACTCCGGAGCAAGACGAACTCAAATATTTCGTATTAAAGTTTCCTCGATTCAGGCTGCGCCTAGTGAGGAAACTGATAGATATTTTCTTTTTACTGTAAAAATCTTTCTGTGAGATAAGTGTGTACCTATATTATAGTTTCATAAGTACTTACTTGTAATCCTTATCCTCACAGTAATAAACTTTTTTCATTTCAATTTTTCATTTCATTTCATTTCATTAGTACCTTAAATATTCCAAAGATGCAGATAGTGTGTAGGTTTCATACATTATTATTAAGTAGGTTCATTATTAGGTAAATGAGCAGTTTCTATGATCATCTCATCCTTGCATAGGAAGTTCTAAAGAGATGGCTCAATATCGGCTCAAACATTAAGCACCTAGGTATACAAAAGTGATTGAATAATAAAAAGTGAATCCGTTTATTGCAACGTCTCACAAACCGCCCTAAAATTGGGGAAACCTAATCCCCGTAAGCCATTATAACGAAAATTCAACTACCATCATTCATAACAACCCAATTTTCATCTAAAAGAAACTTTGGCAGCAAGAAAATAAATTTCATTTTCGTTTGAATACAGAATGTTTCCTGCTCGTACAAAATTAAGTGGCAATAAACTTTACGCGGTGAGATTAGGGTTTATTTTAGTCTGTCAAGAGCTGCGAGTTTGAAAATGAAATTTTCATAAATGTGCGGTGTTTGCGGAGGAGAGGCGCGGGGAGGGGTAGGGGAGGGAGGGAGGTTGTATTTGTGTTTTCCCCGCAGTTTGTGCGATACTTGAGAGACCCCGTTGTGACGGACGGAAAACTATTAATAATAATTATGAGTCTAGCAATTACTGTTGTATGACTTGTAAGGCAAGTGTTGCTAGCAAGGTGCTGTGGAGGTGGCACTTACGTATAGGTACATAACAATAAACAAAAAAGGTTCTGTGTATGTAAAGATCTTAACCAATCCAAGCATCCAAGCATGTGATACTTCAAATTATATTGGAAATCAGAACAGTAGAAACTTCTTGAATTTTTATTTTTTCAAAAGTTAAAAACGCTAAATCGCTTGGTCTCACAGTAGAGTTGGTAATCTCAAAACGAACGTAAAATAATAAACCCACAAATTCTACGTCCAAATAAATCCAATCGTTTCAACAAATCGATTCACAAAAAAACTGCTTCCTTCCGCGAAATCTCAAACGTCTTGAAACTGCGCATTGTTTGCGCAAAGTATCGTGTGTCGATGTGGTGTCGAGTTCACTACAACACCGGTGTGGAATGATGTGTATTGAGTTGGTTTGACAGCTCGCAGCTATTGGGTCGCAAGAGCACTGGATGTACAAAATGCGTGCTTTCGATTAAAATTATACATCGATTTGGGTGACAGCTGGTACCTATTATTAAGAATTTTTATAGGTTGCTGGAATAATATTTGCTGACTGCAATTAATATTAATTAAGAGTATCTCCTAACACCTATATAGGTGTTGCAGTAATTAATAGGTAGATAGAGATAGGCCAAAGAAAAGATGATATTATGAGGAAGAACAGAGTGAGTAAAGTACTGAGATGACGGGTGGTAGACAGAAATGGAATAAGAGAACATTTGTGCTGACCCCACACATCGTGGAAAAAAGGGCCGGTAAATGATATGATGATGAGGTGCGCTCAACGGATATAGGCAGCCGTGAAGTTAGGCATTTTAATGCGCAATGGGGCTTTTCGAAATAAATTGTCTTTGCGCAACACAAACGGCTAATTTCTCTTTTCCCTTAGATTCATTGAGCGTACTAAACTCGTAGTTTCAGATACCCATAACCAAAGGAATCCCAGTGTGGACTCAGGACTGTAGCTATGTCTCTGTCTTGTGTTATGTTATTTCCTTAAAGCAGAAGTAGTTCATAAAGACATTTATATTACTTACTAGTTGATCCGGCGCGGTTTTACTCGCGTTGTTTATTTTATGCAACTTTTCCATAATTTTTTACCGTTTAAACCTTCCCTGGAATCCTACAAATGTTTCCAGACCAAAATTTGCCAAATCGGTCCAGCCGTTGTCGAGTTTTAGCAAGCCTAACGCAAAGCAATTCGAGGATTTTTGTAAACCATAGTAAGCTAAATCATTTTTTAAAGCTACCTTTTTTTTTTTAAATACTACTAAAGTGGTAACCAAGCGTACTGCCCACTTGATGGTCAGCGGTTACCGTAGCCTATGTTCGCATGCAACATCATAGATATCACTTGCGTATCACCCTGAGACCTTAGATGGTAAGTCTCATGTGCCTGTAATTTCACCGGAAACCATACCCTTCGAACCGGAACACAGCAATGCGAGCATTACTGCTTGGCGGCATAAATAGGTATGGTGGTAGTCCTTCCCCGGACGAGCTCTATCACAAAGAACTCTACTACTCTTACATACCTGCCTACTAAATCACTTACTCGCTCGTAATGTTTTATTGCACATTGTGCAAATAATTACCCAAATAATAAATGAAATCCTTACTACAAAACAAATTAAATAGAATTGTTCCATTGTGGTGGCGGTGTCGCCTTACAGACACTCAATCGATGCCAATTGACGTGCTAACAACGTTATAATAGATTTTTTTGCGACATCCTACACTTTTGAATGGGGTTTTTGCGATACTTGAGAAAAAATGTGGGCTTGAGTTACCCGATTAGGCTAGCCACTCGATATTTTGAGAATGTTGCATTTTTAAGAGAGCACATTAATCTATAGATCGTCCAACAGACAGGGATAACAGGTATTAATTTATCGTGAGTGAGAAGGGGATCACAGATCAGTACCTATTACTTAAATTAGGGACAAGACAAGGTTTTAAGACAACCCAAAAAAACTAAAGAAATAGGTTCTTAGTTTAACTTATGCTTGTTTTTGTTCTGTAAAGAACACACATAACAAAAATCAATGTCAACATCTCAAAATAATATCGTGCTGTTAAAATAATTAGCAAAATGTGCGTTTTTAACCTCTCTAAAAAGAGGATTTGCAGTATGTATCCGTATATCTGTGTGTCTGTTTGTGGATCATAGATCATCATAGTTTAATAAAGCCGTTGTTCATCACCTTTTTTCTAGTTGATGAAAAGATATGAACTTAGGATAAGAGCGTAAAGATTCTCTATATATTCAATTTATGTATTTAAATTATACATAACTAATTTAAGCAATCTAGTTTCGTTACATCACCATCATCTTCACCTTGTAGACGTTAACTGCTGGACATAGAGTGCCAAGACGATAAATGTTAAGCCTTCACAATCCACCGACACTTTAATTTTAACGTCATCGGTTCATCGAGTGGGGGGCTGTCCTCTACATCGTTTATAGTTCGCGGTAGTTTCTGTCATCGGTTCATCGAGGGGGCGTCATATCTTTCGTTATCCAGTTCGCAATACTTTTGTTAATGTTTAACTGACCAGGATCCTCTCCTTTGTTTATACAATTACAAACATCATTTGGAACAATAACTTAGGATACTAAAAAATAATGACGATGATATGCTTACAACTTTCTTTATTTATCTAATACTTAATTTATCTACATACTTCCTACTTATTTAAACTTCGGCCTATCTCCATGTTATCATACCCTTTTACAGGGTTCATGTGATACAACCACCTATTATATAACAACTGTAAATGTACCAACCATATGAGAGCAATAAATGAATTGAGTATTGAGTATTGAGTAATATCAGCAGGAGTGAAACACTGTGTCGCAAATATCAACGCCCTCCTCCTACCTTCAGTTTACAGGGTTCCAAAATAAATAAAATTATATATATTGAATGGTAGTTTTGTTATGCTAAACTGACCTGGATCCTGTCTTCAGGTAGGTCCGTCTTGAGAGAGAGCATCTCTCGCGCGTACACGTCGGGGTAGTGCGCGTCCTTGAACGCCTTCTCCAACTCATCCAGCTGGTACGACGTGAAGATGGTCCGGCTGTGAGGAACAACGACAAGAAGTCAGACCATTTTTATTTTATTTAAAACTAGCTGTTGCCCACGACTTCTAAAATATACGCGATAAAATGTATCATATATCCTATTTCCAGTCACTATCTATTTATTTTTTTAATTTCCTTCCAAACTTTCACATTTATAATATTAGTGTGATTTACAGCTCTATGTAATATATAAAAGAGTCTAATATTAAATCTTAAAGCCAAAGACGGATAAAAATTTTTTGTTACATCGAAAGTAATATGTTTTTTTTTATTTAATATGAGCTTTTTTTCTCGCGTTTTTTAGTTTTTATGCTATTCCACAAGAACAGTTCATTTTTCCGGGATAAAGTAGCCTATTTGTTATTCCAGGAATTAGGCAATCTACATTCCAAATTTCATGCTAGTCGGTTAAGTCGTCACGGAGATACGTGGTAACAAACATACACACAGACACGGACTTTCGTATTTATAATATTAGTAAGATAAGTTTGTACTTAATAACCTATCGATTGAAAAATGACAAATTGTTCAATACAAAAACTGCGCTTTCAAATGTTTTTATTTTTAGTTTGGCATAAACAAAATATAGATTCGTATTTTGCAATAGGTTCTTAAAAAACATAGCTACCGGTAGGTCATTTTGACGTCCATAATGTCCGATTACTTTTTCATTCTTCATTCTTACAACTAAAATTTCCCGCCATCCCGCGTCCCTATAAAGCTCGCAGACGTCTGAGTTATTTGGTTTCCTAATACCCTTGTGATAGTTACCTATGTCTGCGTTTTTTCTTCTTCTTCTTTCCATTGAAACTGTTGAGGCCGTCGACCGTGAAGTCTTTCGCCGCGTCGAGTGATGACACACCTGTAACCAAATCAAACAGAGCTTTTTTTTCGAAACATCATCATGACAGCCTTCTAATGTTCCCACTGCTGAGACACTGGCCTACACTCAAGCGAGAGTGATGCGTCTTAATCCAACACGCGGACATAATGCGGATTGGTGGATGGCACATGTCTTTAGAATTTTTAGTTCTTGGACATGCCCGTTTCCTCACGATGTTTTCCTTCACTGTAACGCGCACATAAATTTTTCGTACCAAAAAATTTTTTGGTGCACGACCGGATTCGAACCCATGACCATAGGATCGGAAGGCGGGGTCACTACCACTAGACCACCGGTTCTCTATTTTAATTTCGAAACATGCCGTGTACTAATAAATTTGAAAATTATTTATGATAGTTTTTATGTGTTCGTCGAAGCGATCAAAGATTTTTAAGAGTAGTAGAGTTCTCTGTGATAGAGCTCGTCCGGGGAAGGACTACCACCATACCTATTTCTGCCGCAAAGCAGTAATGCTCGCATTGCTGTGTTCCGGTGTGAAGGGTATGGTTTCCGGTGAAATTACTGGCACAAGAGGCTTTCGATCTTAGCTTCAAGGTGGCAACCCGCGGGTGATACATCTGGTATTGCAAGCGTCCATAGGCTGCGGTAACCGCTTACCATCTTGTGGGCCGTACGCTTGGTTGCCACTTCAGTTATATATAAAAAAAAAAAAAAAAGATAATACAAAATAATCATAAAAACAAGAAAAGAAACATGTTTAGTTTAGTATGTTTCGCTACAAAACAAGTTAAGTTTGAATTTAGAATGCATGTGAACCTAAAACGATATTTTTGCAGGACCAAAGGAGGTTGGGTAGTAGGTAAAAGAACATAGTACTTTTTCTCACAAAGAGGTTACGCATGGTTTTGCCTAGGACCGAGTCAAAACAGCAACTAAATATCATCATGACAGCCTTCTAATGTTCCCACTGCTGGGACACTGGCCTACTCTCAGGCGAGAGTGATTGGGTCTTAATCCACCACGCGGACCCAATGCGGATTGGCGGATGGCACATGTCTTTCGAGTTTTAACTAAATATAAAAACGAATATTTTGTCTTTTGCTTAGATTAAATCACCCGTTCGTCGTATAAAGTAATAAATATAGTTCATAAAAATATTAAAACCCCCCCACTCTAGTGCCAATAAAATGAAGGAAGTACCTAAGTAAAAAATATATTTATTCAATCACAAGGATTATTTTGAAACGTCTTAAAGCTAGATGAATTTACGCCAGTTCCACGCGCCCTAGCCTAAAAGAATCTGGCAACAAACTCGGTTGGGTTTAACTTACTGAAATAAAACGGTATTCCTAACAAGCTTACCAGACATCACACTAACCTACCAGTGACAACACACTATCGGATTCGTCACATAATTACCGCGTGAGATTGCCGCGTGAATTAGTAAACACGCTAGAGGGGGACTTCCCCAGGGATACAGGGGAAGGGGGTGCCCCCGGGACACCCGGTAATTGAATTTGGTGCCAATGAATACGACAATGAATTATTAAATTTAGAATAACTTCGATAAAGGACGGGTACATTCCTCGTTGTATTTTAGGGCCTCATATTCAAACTTTATGCCTCTGTTAGCTAAATATCTTTTTATTATCGTTTTTGTTCATTAAATAAAGTAGGTAAATAAAATAAATTGACACAAAAATGACATGAAAAGACGGCCCTGAGACAATACTTATCGAGCTTGTAAAATTAGAATTTATTTTATGAATACCAAAAGACATGCTAAGTAATAATTAGGTAAGTATACAAAACCAATTATTTTATTATATAACTGGGTGTTAAATTAACAAAATTATTATAAAAAATTCGCTTTATTATTGTAGCGTTGTAACACTTTACATTTCTAAGCTTATCAAGAAAAAAGCTGAACTGCGCTTTTTTGTTGAAGTTATGCAGCAATGTAGTGGGACATGGGAATGTTATCGCGTGACGGGTTGCGGGATGAATCCTGGTTCCGGGGCGCGTGACGTAATGTGAGGTCAGAACAGGGCGATTATCTCACTAACATTTTAATCTATTCATTCAGTGGTTTGCTTTTCTAAGTCTTAATTTAATTAGATTTTATTCGTTTTTCCATCAAAAATACTCACTCAATGGACTGATGACATGAATTTTACAATAAAATTATGCTTTTTTTTGTATATATGGACAAAGTTTTCAACTACTAATTTTTCTTTCTTATTTCTTTAGGTCTAGCTGTCACAGGAAGTCGAATTATGAGGTGTTGAGTTTTTTATTTTATGGCAAGCGGTCACCGTAGCCTATGTACGCTTGTAACATTAGAGATATCTCTTGCGCGTATTACCTTGAGACGTAGATCTTCTAAAAATTCACCGGAAATCATACCCCATCGAACCGGAACACAGCAATGCGAGTATTACTGCTTGGCGGCAGAAATAGTTAAGTTAATAGTTCTTCCCCGGACGAGCTCTACCACAAAGAACTCTAATATGTACTACTGTATTTTATGGCACTTTTTAAGCCTAGGAACAGCAATATATGTCATCCATCCGCAAGCTAGGACCCGCCGAGTTTATCGCCAGATTTCTCTAGGCTGGGGCGCGTGGAACAGACGTAAATTCACCTAGCTTTAAGATGATTCTTCTTTTTATTTGTGGCGTGTCTGTGGCTGAGAAAATGATCCTTGAAATATGATTGAATAATTATATTTTTTACTTTGACTTTTACAATAGACCTCTATCAGCTGATATACAAATACAATACAAATGTTTTTATTGCGTTTCCAAAAGATTTACAATGTTAACAGTGATAAAATCTCCTTTTAAGTACTAAACAAGTACTTGTCATAGGAGGAATGATGGAGGATGATATAATGATGATGACATCAATAGATAGATAGATAGATAGAAAACCCTTTATTGTACATCACACAGAAAACAAGAAAAATAAAAGCTTAAAAACTAAAAATTGCGGAAGTACAATGGGCGGCCTTATCGCTGACAGCGATCTCTTCCAGGCAACCTTAGGATGGACAGAGACAACGAGTACGTTAAGGGGCGGTGACGTTTATAAAGATAATAATGAAAGTTTTATTAATATTATATATTTTTAAAATACTTAAATAAATATAAATTTAAATATGAATATATACCTATCTATATACTACTCAATACTAACTTCCCTATGAATAACAATCGAACAATGTCGATGTTATTTGCGTTGCGAGCTCGTACGGAGCCCTAATGTTATTAACCCGTCGCCAGTAACATGTGTCCGAGTGTTCCGGACAATGGAGCACGCGGGCGTGACGGATCGCGAGGTCCAATGTCGATCCGTCACGCTAGTAATAATGAATTGTACATTTATTTATACTGGTAAGTGTTAGATCAAAAAAGTAAAATAATAATAAATTTGGGTTAGGTTTGGATTCGACCAAACTCGAATAGGCACTATTCTCAGAATAAATCGAAGTTATTTGCGATAAAACTAACAGTTTACTTTTTTATAACAGTATATTTTACATTTTATTAATGTTGTACCCAAAAGCCACCTTTTTACCCTTTAGGTTTGTCTGGGTACTCACATTCGTCAAGTAGATATTACGTTAACTGGTAAGTTACGTACACATCTAGTAAAAAATATATCTTATCATATAAAAGTTTGGCATTTCTTACTTGTATTTGACATTTCTGTTTCCACGGAATAGATTTTCCAGAAGTTGACACTTGCGCCGTATCTACGCACCTTGTACCTATCACATATCTGTCAGAGTGTTACTCAATCGTTCAACATTTTCTACAGCTTCTATGATAATTTTAGAGTTATCCTACATACTCGTAATAGTACCTAGTTAGTTATAAGATACAAAACTTATGCATTCGGTTCCGGTTACGAAAAGTCGTACCTACTAATTAATTATTATGTAATTAATTTTATTATTATCTGTTTTTCGAGCTTCACAAGCAAACGATGTACCCGTAGTACGCAAAATCTCTTTTTCAGTTTGGTCATATTTTATACTCAAACACCATTTGCCTCTACAACATTATCGTAGCACTGCTACGAGTCCGCTACGAACCAATAATGTATGCCATTACACGAACTCTAGCCACAACCAACTATCTATCATACTCCATCACGTCTAAAGCTGAATTTCCCTTAGCATTTTCAACGATTACTCGACCGACCCTTATCAAATGACTTTCCGCTTTATATGCGTAAAAATAAGTTTGGATTTCGTTCGGGGTGTGACGTAAGTATAATTTCGCGGAAGGGCCCTCCGCACGGGGAAGTCTCGAGCTACTCGTGACGAGAACCGCCACTTACAGACGGACAAAATGTTGTAGCGTAAATATTGTTACATTTCGAGAATAATGTGCAGTTTTGAGGGTATTCTACAGTTTTAGCAAAGTTGTCTTTCACTTTATTTAATTCTCATTTTGTCTTATACTTAAATGTAAAAACTTCATCATGGATAGGTCACTTCTCTACTCTTGAGCGAGAGTAATTAGCTCGCGGTATGCGCTCAACGATATTTTACTGTCGGTTTTATCACGATTTTTTTTAACATACTGCTATTTTATTTATTAAAATCTTTGTGCCAGATGTAAGCTGATTAAAACTGAAATAAACGATAATATAATAATAATAATAATTAAAACTCTAAAATATGTAGGTACAGATAAAATATAAGATAAGTAAGAATAATTTAAATAAATAGACATTTTTAAACAAACTATTTTCATCACGCAAAAAAGTTAATTCAGATATCAATTCTCGCTATAAGTTATCAATAATAATTTATTACTAATCATTCCATCTTGCATTTAGTCGTTTTACTTCACATGACAAAACCATTAACTCCACCCCAATTGGTTTTTAATTGTCTATTTAAATTTTAAGTTGGCCATTCGTACGGTCAAAGTTTATTTAGATTTAAATTTAAGATAAAAGATAGAGCACTGGTGGTCTAGTGGTAGTAACCCCGCCTTCCGATCCTAAGGTCGTGGGTTCGAATCCGGTCGTGCACCAATGAATTTTTCGCTACGAAAAATGTATGTGCGCAATGCCAGTGCTCTCATACGGTGAAGGAAAACATCGTGAGGAAACCGGCATATCCAAGAACTATAAATTCGAAAGACATGTGCCATCCACAAATCCGCATTGGGTCCGCATGGTGGATTAAGACCTAATCACTCTCGCTCGAGAGTTGGCCAGTGTCCCAGCAGTGGAAACATTAGAAGGCTGTCATGATGAAATGTAAGATAGTATAATTATATTATTACCATTAAAAAGTTAGAAGCTTCAAATGTAATATTGCTAATTACGTAGTTTTGATGGTAGCGATAGTGACACTTTTCGGACATATTAATCTATTTTTTATATATATCTGTATATTTAACGTTTCATGGTCATACAATCCGAAATAAGAAAGCAAAGTGGGCAAAGGAAGTAACCGAATGGTACCCTAGAGAGGGGAAAAGAGCAAGAGGAAGACCATTTCGAAGATGGGAAGAAGATTTTAAGACGACAGCAGGACCGCTATGGAGGAGAATAGCTCATGATCGCATACTCTGGAAACGTCTGGGGGAGGCCTATGCTGAAAAGCAAACCAATCATATCGAACTGCCATTACCGATGTCATAGATAATATTATAATTTGTAAACTTAGTTAAGTTAGCTTAGATTGTTAAATAAACGCTTTTGAAATTGAAATTGAAATTGAATATTTAACGTTTAACCGCAGACTTCATCAGGTAAACCAGTGTAAAGGCAAACTACAAAGCTTCCCAAATATAATATAGCAATATCCTCACGGGCTCACGGCAACTTATTCTATATTCGATATAATATTGAGCCAATCGCGAGAAGAGTGGGCCAAATTGGCAATCCTTGGCCAATTTACTCCATCAGGGCTGTATTAGATTTGTTTGCGAACGCTCCGGGCCAATCTGCATGCGCCAGGACGAAACGTGACATTGTCGTACACGCTGTAATAGCCCATTATACGCGAAATATCGTGATTTTGCACATTTTTATGCTGTTACGTGTATTTACTAGATATTTTTGTGTTTAGTTTATGGGTCAAAGTCAAAAGAAAAAGTATTTATTGCATGCAGCATGTAGGTAAAAGATATTATTCTTGATTGGTATTCTACCCTGTTAGGCGTGCAATGTTTCAAATAACAATCATTTACATTATACATAATATTATGTTTAAAATATTGAATTGAATACCTAAATAACTTAGAATGTCTTAATATAAAATTAAATACTCATAGACTTGCCTCAAAAAATTGCCAGTCTTAAAAACTCATAAAGTCAAAGTCAAAGTAGTTTTATTCAATAAAATCACAAGGATCACTTTGTGTCTTACAAGCTAAGTGAATTTACGCCAGTTCCAACGCACCCATGCCGTAATAGAACTGGCAACAACACCGGCTGGGTTCCTATCACTTTTTGCATGACCCTTGCTATTGCCACAGCCGAGAAGAGTTGGAGCACATCGTCCCAAGCTTGTTTGTCATCAATCATGATAAAATTGGTAATCTCACCGCGACCCAAAGATAGCTCCGAGTCAAATACCAAATGCGAAATTAGAAAGAAATCTCGTAAGGAATACGTCGAGACACGCAATTAAGGTGCGCGCACAAGAAATTGGCAATTTTCGCGTCAGGCCAATTGAGAACGGCGCACACTCAGTTATTTGATTTGCAAGGCAGCCGCGGGACAAGTTACGAGTACATCGCTTTACATCACTTTTTATATATCTAGCTCTATCATTACGTATGTTTATTGCACAAGTACTCGTAATAGTCACACAACTTTTTACTAAAGATTATGGGTTAGTGTCAAAATCCCCTTTGAAGATCCTCAAAAGTTACTTCCAAAAAAATATTTTAATTATTGAGATATTATTGTATTTAGTTATTATAGTCTTCCCTTCATCATCATAGTTTATCATTCTCTTAGTGTGATGGTTAATACTATATATACAAAAATAACCAGCTTTTTACTGTTCAGTTTTTACTAATTTAGCCCCGGGTTCTATATATTATGACTATTATTATGACTAATATTATTATTATTATTACTATTATGACTATTAAGCACTTCGAATAAATCGTAGTTATTCGCAAGTAAACTGACAGTTTACTTGTATTTGACATTTCTAATTTCTAATTTCTATTGCGGATCTTAGTCGAATCCTTATTAATTCCAAAATTGACATTGACATCAATCAGCTATTTGAAATTTGGTAAAAAGTTATCTTAATTGTTGGTTAAGCCAAACAGTTTTGTTACGAGGATCGAGGAATAAACCTCCCGTTATGATTGGCGCGGCCATTTTAAGACGGTTTGCTTTATAAATGTTGTTTTTGAGTACCTACTGATATTTCTAGTCTAGAGAAACGAAAGTTTTTTTTTTAATACAACTAAAGTGGTAACCAAGCAGCCCACTGATGGTCAGTGGTTACCGTAGCCTATGTATGCAACATCATAGATATCACATGCGTGTTACCACCCTGAGACGTTAGATGGTAAGTCTCATGTGCCTGTAATTTCACCGGAAATCATACCCTTTGGAACCGGAACACAGCAATGCGAGCATTTTTGCTTGGCGGCAGAAATAGGTATGGTGGTAGTCCTTCCCCGGACGAGCTCTATCACAGAGAACTTTACTACTCTTAATATATTATATTATAAGTAATTAAAATAACGCAATATTTGATCTGAAAATAAGCAACAAAATAAAGCTACGCTAAAAATAACACTAAACAGCAAGCTCAAGTGTTTTGTCGTGTCAATTGTCAAGTCACGTCACATGGTACTTCTTAGATGGGCGAGCCACCTAAGTCGTCTTGATTCCTTTTCTACGTCAATTAATGCACTAGCATAGCACAGCCATTGTATGCATAAGATGACAGTCACATAGTTCAATAACTTGCACATACACGAGGCTCACCTAAGCCTGCAGATCTTGCGAGCTACATACATTGTGACAATTACCATGGTTAAGCTTATGGTAAGAGTAGTAGAGTTCTCTGTGATAGAGCTCGTCCGGGGAAGGACTACCACCATACCTATTTCTGCCGCCAAGCAGTAATGCTCGCATTGCTGTGTTCCGGTGTGAAGGGTATGGTTTCCGGTGAAATTACTGGCACATGAGGCTTTCGATCTTAGCCTCAAGTTGGCAACCCGCGAGTGATACCTCTGGTATTGCAAGCGTCCATAGGCTGCGGTAACCACTTACCATCTTGTGGGCCGTACGCTTGGTTGCCACTTCAGTTGTATAAAAAAAAAAAAAAAAGTAGAAACACAACACAAACAGAATAATATAGTTAGGTATCTAACTAAATAAAAAGACATGAAGTACAAAAATAACAAAAAAAAAAAAAAAAAAACAAAACCGCATAACTAAACGAATGTGTGTGCTAAACATAACATAAGCTAAACCACTATAACTAACACAGCTATCGTAGTAGACCCTCTGGTAAAAATAAGAGTAAATAAATCCAATTACCTGAATAAAACTGTCGAACCGCTACGTAATACATGAAACAAAATAAACACAATATCAGATAGAGAAAAGCCAAGAGCGCTACACACATTTCAATTACCTCTAATTATAAAGCAGATAATCATCATCAACCCAGTTTTTACCCACAGGTGGGCATAGTGGGCATTTAAATAACTCTCTTTTTGGTGTGCCATTAACCATAGTAACATACCTACTTACTACGTATTGAACAAGTATTTTAAATCTGTACTAATCGTAGTCAAGGAAGTATATTGCCCCTAAAAAGTGCCTTGAGTGAGTCATTCACCACAGGTACTGACCATGAAACCAATTATCAATTATTATAATTCGACCGATGTGGCGCAGCGGGCGCAGGTCCGCCTGCGACGCAGAGGTTGCGGGTTCGATTCCCGCCTCGGGACAAATGTTTGTACGACCTACAAATATTTGTTCCGGGTGTTCTGGGTATTACTATATATAATAAAAAAATATCTATCTATGTATTGTAATTGTATTAAATATATATCAGTCATCTAGTTACCCATAACACAGCTCTGTTTAACAGCAGCTTACCTGGGGCTAGATGATGCTGTGTGGATTGTCCAGCATTATTTATTTATTTATTTATTATTATTATTTAAAAAAAAAAAAAAAAAAAAATTAGTTCCTTGAAGACGTGACATTAACATCATTATTATAATATACCTATATTTTGACAAATGGTTGGTTACCTAGTTTATTACTTTTTTTTTTTTTTTTTATACTACTAAAGTGGTAACCAAGCGTACGGCCCACTTGATGGTCAGCAGTTACCGTAGCCTATGTACGCATGCAACATCATAGATATCACTTGCGTGTTACCACCCTGAGACGTTAGATGGTTAGTCTCATGTGCCTGTAATTTCACCGGAAACCATACCCTTCGAACCGGAACACAGCAATGCGAGCATTACTGCTTGGCGGCAGAAATAGGTATAGGTACTCAATCAAAAATTAAGCAACCAGGACAATTAGAACTAAAGTAATAGAAAAAAGTGCTTAAATACCTAAACATAGGGAAAGCTCTATTTAGTTTTAAACCGACCTATATACAGTCAGATATTGTCTTATTCAGGCCAAAAAGCATTTAATCATGGTATCGACCATTTCCACAATCACGGTCCTTTATTCTGCCAAAAGATGGCGACACTGAACCATGTATCGCGTGCGTAAACTCAAAACTTTTGGCACTTCATTGTCACTGAATCTGTGCCATTGCTATTTAATTTTTGAGATCGGAGATGGTATCACATTACACCTCAGTGTTCCCACAGGTGCAGGTGTGAATGAAAAACGAGCAAATACAAAGACAAAGGCTATAGTGGGCTTCTTTGTGATAGGTATTATATCTTGCGAAAACTGGTTTTCTGTGAAGGACTGATGAAGAGATGTTTTTAAAGCTTGTAGACTATAGTCTGATCAAGTAGGCGCTAACTGACCAAAAATTTAAAATTAAAAATAGTACGAGCGAGTTTTTTCCCGTAAATTTTTTATTTCGGGTTTTTTCCAGTGGAGACGTGACTTGGGGTCTAGCTGGAGTAACCCTTATTTTATCTCTGTCCTAGACCAATTAAAGTAAATGCTATAATTATGGGTTCATACAATATCAATTAAGATTTTTATATATTTCATTGACTTTCTTAGCATTAGATATGAATGTGGATGGATATATAGGTAGAGGTAGGCCAAAGAAAAGATGGATGGATTGTGTGAAAGATGACATGAGTAAGAAAGGAGTGAGTACTGAGATGACGGGTGATAGAGAGGAATGGAAGAAAGGAACATGTTGTGCCGACCCCACATAACGTGGGAAAAAGGGCAGGAAAATGATGAAAATGATGATTGACTTTCTTAGCATTTTTGCATCGCATTTCTAATTGATATTTGTCATTTACTTGATTATTTTCTGTGTTATTAATTATTATTGTTATGGTGTACTTACATCTACGTAATAACTATGAATTTTTAGTCTGAAATAAATGAAAACCTGAGTGAATAATAATAAATAATAACATTTATCATCTACTTTCATAATCATGTCGATATAGATAGAACGCAGCTGTTTACGTTAATGATAAACATATTGTGTAAAATAGTTTAAATAGTCGTTTGTCAATGTATCATTTTGAACTGATGGTAATTGAAGACATTGTAGTTATGCAAACATTTTTCTACGCCTTCTCTCGGGCAAACACGAATAAAATGTTTTAATTAGAACTTAGACAATACATTCATTAGTAAGTTTTGTAGAAATTTGTGTACTAAGTTATAACACAAACATGAGATATCTGAAAGTATTTGCGCAATCTTAGAACAATATTGTTGATTAATGGGAGAATAACTTATTTATCTAAACACCACGTGTGTAAAGACTGCGGCTTTACTCACGTGGTACCTACTTAAATAAATAGCCGCTATGCAGTTCCAATTTCAGAAATATTACTATCCCGAGTTTCATCTAAAATGGTTCAACCAACGTAATTTAATTTACTATTGTGAAATAACAAATCACACTAATAATATCATGAGAAATATAAAAAAATGCAAAATTAATGCTTTTACGTGGTATAAGTGTCCGAGCATATCTTTCGACGCGTTGTGTTGATCCGATCTGAATGAAATTTGGTAGATTAATAGATTGTACTTGATAAATTGGTGGTAATATATAATATTACAAACTGATCACATTTTAGCGTACGAATCACTACTACCTGCCGTACAACTCAAGAGTATTTTAACCTAGAGCCTAAATATCGTTCAATTCATAAAACTTTGCTGAATTATATCATAGCCATCTATTTAACGAGCATAACGGCGTTAGGGGGGAAGGGGGGGGGGGGTCTTCGAGAAATCATTTTTGGGGGACTAGCCCCTCGGGCCTCGTTATGGGGTTGCAATTTTTTGAAAACGATATTGTTGAGCCCTCGAGAGGGAAGTAATGACGTAAGAAATATACGAAGTTGGTAAAACTTGGGTGAAATGTTAGTGATTCTATTACTCTAAGCTAAGTGATATTAATTTTAGACTCATATAAGAGCATAATGTAGTTAATTATTTAGCTATTTATGATGGAAGCCAACATTACAGCTTATATATCAAAATTTATATTAATAGTACCTACCTCCCTATACCTACATATATACATTTAGAACTGATATACCTACTACCTATTAGTATTATTATATATAACGTTATCAGTAGTAGCTATTTATTATTTTTTATTTTTTATTTTTATTTTTTATTTTTACATGTTTGGAAAACTAACAGTTTATATCATGATGAGAATGGTAATGCTTACAATATAGAACAGGATTAACCTAAACAGTTTTCACTAATAGTTCACTTATACTTAACAAGGTTTTAGTTGTCCACAAATTATAACACTTAGTGGGTTTTAACACTTAATGAAAAAATGAATAAGAAAACAATGATTACATAATTAATAGGTACCTACCTAACATTATTATACATTATTTCTAGTTAGCGTAGTTTATTTAGATTTATTTAATAATGTTGGGTATCAGTATTTAAAGTTTCCAGAATCTATGGTATAAAGTTATTAATTTTGCTTTTTTTAAATTAAATTCACCTACCAGTACTTATTTATAAGACACTTATGTATTTCTCAACCAAATGAATGTAATTCTTTTTGAGAAATAAATTTCTAAAACCGTAAACCGTAAATTGGTGCGGCTATTATAAAGGCGGGGTTCCACCGCTGCCTACGTGAGCCACGCTATGCACGTTACACACGTTTTTACTGACTTTGTATTAAAATGTCAGGGAAAACGTGTGTAACGTGCGTAGAGTGGCCCACGTGCGCAGCGGTGGAACCGCGCCCTAACACTGAGGCCATGGGTTACAGCTTACAGGACATGGCTGTTCATGTGTCTACACGTCCAAATGGTTCGAATGAGGAAGTGTCAAAATGTTCAAAGTATATAGTATGTCTTTATTAAACAAAATAAAATATGTACATAATTACATTACATTACAAAATATACAAAATACATATGAAACAGTTGAGCCATCTAAAGACTGTTACAAACGACCTATAGATAGCTCAACTGATCCAAATCACTACCAGACGGAAGCGTTCCCAACATGCTGGCTGCATTGCCACGTTGAATGGCAATACTGATACGTTATGTATCAAAGTATATGATTAAAAAATAATGTCTTTCCTTCAGTTAATTTAGTTTTGTTAAATACAATAAATACTTAGTTTGTATTTTGTAATTTAATACTTAAATATTTTCATATCATTGAAGCAGAAACTACAAATAGGCTTAGAAAACAATATTGTTACACATCCCACTCAGAGGTGTCGGAGGGAAGAACCGCATCATTACCGACACAGCTGAATGGACATGCGCATTCAGGCGGGCTACTATAATAGATTGTTAGACTGTTTCTTTCTGATTGCCACAGTACAGTGTACGCACGCAGTAGGCTAATATCCATAGTTTACCATTGTGCTATTGAGTTTTTCTATTCAGCAATTGTTTATTACTTTTATTTAAAAAAATAATAAATAAAAATATCTTTATTTTGGAACAGAATACTTAATTAGCACGAAAACAGTAGTGTGAGAACCGATGACGTCTGTGGAAGTGTAAAACTGTGTCACAGACATCAACGCCCTCCTCCGAACACAGATTATGCAAAATTCCAATAAAAACAAATAGAATAGAATATTTAATAATATAAACTAAAATTAATTACATCTAAGTATAATATGTAAGTGTATGTGAGAGCGTGTAAGAGTGGGGTGTGATTGTAGGAAGGTGTGTGCATGTGGATTTCCTTGTTCCTCCCAGTCTCTTAAGAGTCTGGTTATCACAGCGGGAAATCCACAACGTGTGTGTGTGTAGGGTGTGGGAGTGTGGGTAGTGATGGAGCGTGTGTGTATTTGTGGGCTTCCTTGTTCCTTCCAGTCTCTTAAGAGTCTGGCTATCACAGAGGGAAGCCCACAGTGTGAGTGAGTATGAGGGTGTGTATGTGTGAAATATGTATTGTGAGTGTGTGAGTATGTGTAGGATGTGTAAGGAAGTGTATTTGAGTGCAAGATATACATTACTTTAAAGAAACAATTAGGTCCTCCGTGTCCTCATAAGACAGGGATTGTAGCCATTCAGAGCATTTAAGCTTACATTTGTAAAATGGAAGTGGATATATATTTAATTGTTTATTTAGAGTGTTGTAGAGGAACGAACTAATAAAATGATAATGTCGACTCGCTATTGCTGTGCGTCGTTGTTTGATTATACAAACTTTATCAGACCTGCGTTTGGTACTAGAAAAAAGGGGATCAAATGGTAGTTGGGAATGTTTCCGGAGGACAGTTTGAGCTATAAAAAGTTGTCGAACTGTTAAAACTTTACAGAGGGAGTAAAGATCGATGGAAGGAAAACGAATGGGTTTTTTGGCGAGAACCTTAAGAACTGCCCTCTGCGCTCTTTCTAGCTTTAGCATATGGGATTTCACTGAGCCACCCCACGATGTTATGCAGTATGACAGAACTGACTGGGCCAGAGCATAATAAACAGTTTTCATGCATTGGAAGTCCGCAACATGCCTTAAGCTTTTAAATACAAAAATTAGCTTTCTGACCCGAGAGACGAGAGCTTCAATTTGCGGTTTCCAGGACATTGTACTATCTACGAAAACACCGAGATATTTAAAAGAAAAAGTCCGTTCTAGTAGATTACAGCTGCAAGTTAGCGGCAAAGTGTGACAAGAACAGAAATGAGCTTGGATGGCAAATGAAGACGTAGGCTGTGCGGCTAAAGTTGGAGCAAAAGTCATGAATTTGGTTTTGGTGACATTAAGCGTAAGAAAGTTGGTGGTAAGCCAAGAAGCTACAGAGCACAGGGCATGTTCCGTAAATTTCTGCGCCTCTTGCCAATTTCGTCCATGAATAAGAAGAACAGTGTCATCCGCATATGAAATTATTTTACAATTAGGGAGAGATAAGTTGCACAAGTCATTGACATATATTAAAAAAAGAGTGGGGCCAAGAACACTGCCCTGAGGGACTCCAAAATCAATTGATTGATCACTACTTTTGAATCCATCGATGACAACATATTGGGAACGATTGGAGAGGTAACTAATAAAAATATCAAGAGCAGTACCTCTTACGCCAATAGCGTGAAGTTTCGAGAGAAGAATAGGGATTGAGACAGTGTCAAAAGCTTTGGAGAGGTCCAGAAAGACACCTACTGTTTTGAGTTTATTGTCAAAATTCTTAATGATGCTGTCAGAGAGTTCTAAGACAGCATCCTCTGTGGATTTTCCACGTCTAAAACCGAATTGATTTTCTGATAGGGTCTTGTTGTTATCTAAGTATTGTAACAGTCTTTTATTAAGAATCTTTTCCAATATTTTAGACATGACTGTTAGAACAGAAATGGGTCTATAATTTGTGACACTGTCTCTTTCGCCACTCTTGAAAATAGGATGCACGATGGCCCTTTTAAAGACCGCTGGAAAAATTCCAAGTCCAAGTGAAAGGTTGAAGACATGATTAAGAAGGGGTATAAAAATATGTCTGGCAGTCTTTATGATGTAGGTAGAAACACCGTCCCAGCCAACTGCGCATTTATCCTTGAGTTTTAAAATAATACTCTCAATCTCTTCGTTGTCTGCACTAAATAAGAACATAGAATTCAGGGGAGATCGGGAAGACACTTGAGAAAGAGAGATGGGATTTTGGAGAGAGGAGCCAGATGGAACAATTTTAGAAGCAAGGGTTTTTCCAACACTGGCAAAGAAATCATTGACTTTATCAACAGTGAGCTGAGGAGTATTACACGATTTAAACAAATGGCTAGCGGTAGATTGTTTTTTGTTAATATTGGCAATTTGCTTTACAAGATTCCAAGTAGCTTTAGGATTCTTTCTGGCTTTCTGAAATTCATTTTGTTGGTACTCTAGTTTGACTTTTTTTAGTAGATTATTGCAAAATGTACGATAACGAGTGTATACAATTTTGTGTTGAGGGTCTTTAGGGTTTCTTAGGAATTTCTTATATAGTTTGTCTCTATGACGGATACACCTCAAAAGACCGGGAGAAATCCAGGGCTTTAGGGTACGTTTTCTGCTTGGGATAGAAACCGTGAAAGTATGAGTTTTAATGATCGAGGAGATAATGACAACCAGATTTTCCGCAGCTACTTCAGGGTTATTGCTATCAAGTACGGAGGAAAAATCTGTGTCGTTTAATTCACTAATAATTGCTTGAATGTTGGGGCGCAGAATAGAAGTGTTGATGGAATTTTTTTTTTCCGTGTTGTGTACGTTACAACAAAATAACACTGGAGCGTGATCAGTAATTAAAGAGTTGAGGACTAAAGTTGTAGCGTTAGACAGTGAGCGTGCAATCACATGATCTAGGCAGTTTCCTTCTCTTGTAGGAAAAACATGAGCTGGGAGCAGTGCATGTGATGAAACTAAATTTAAGTATTCCTCACCAAAAGAGTCAGTGTGACCAGGTATGATGTTAATGTTAAGGTCACCAATTATAACAGCGGTTTTAAATTTTGCTAAGGTGTTCAGGAGCTTATCTAGACTATTGATGAATGGAGCAGAGTTTTTGTATGATGGTGATCTATACAAGGCTACCACTGCAAGAGATTCAGAGAGAAGAATGAATCATATCCATGGAGAACTGGTAATGATGGGCACTTACTCAACCAACATTCGGACAGCACAATAACATCTGGATGGAAGTCTAATCGATGTAATAAGATGAGAAAACCATCGAAATTGCAATTAATACTTCTGATGTTAACATGGAGAATTGTAAACGTATGATTGCCATTGTTGATGTAATTGATAGCATGCTCGGGAGAGCAAATAGCCGAATCAGAGACAGAGATCTGTTCAATATCGCCATTAATTGTGTTTATATCATCCATTAAGGAACAGATAAAGTAACAGTAGGACAGGAACTGTGGAACTCAAATAACACTTGTATGTTACATAAAAACTGGAGAACCTAAGTGGAAAATAAGTGTAGTAATGTTTGTAAGTGGAGGTAATTGTGAGTGTGTAAGTGTGTGTGTGTTTGTGTATTATTTGGACTTTGGAGGTGACAATACATATCAAAATAAAAAATGTGGCACAAAGAGAAAATAGAAAAACGTTAAAAAATAAAAAAATAAAAAACAAGTAAAGTTGATTAGGCTTGGCAGTCTCTGGCGCGTATAGTCACTTTGCGCTTAATACTTTGTCAAGGTCCATTTCGCTGTTAATGCGGAACAGTTGACCGTTCTCTCTCTTTCGCAGGAATATTTTTCCGTGAGACACCCAACAGAACTTGTAGTCGTTGACCTTGGCAAAGTCTCTAGCCAGGAAAAACAAGCGTTTCATTTTCGCCGTGAGGTTTTCCGAGATGAAAATCGGCTTCGCGGGACCACTGATACGCAAGTGCTCAGTGGTCAACTTTGATGTTCCTTTGTTGTAGCTACGATACATGGATATCAGTTTCTCTTTCAGAAGGGTACTGGTGAGGTCAACTATAATAGTCCTGCTTGAGGCGTCCTTGGATTTGATGCGAAATATGTCCTTTACCTGACTCTGTTGGATAGGGACGTTAAGCACCTTGCCCGTGTTAATGAAAGTCTCCAAGAGAGAAGACTTAGTTTCCGACGGAGATACCGGAACGTTTCGAATTTCCAGGCAACTAGCTCTAGAGCCGCGCTCAAAAGTTTCTAATTTCTCTTCTAGAGCCTTCACATATTGGATCTCAACTTCCCGCTCATTTTCCAGCTTAACGACTCTGGCTTGTATTGTATCATAATTTTGTAACATAAAGTCGACCGATTGACGCATGTCCTCAACAGCAGCACACAACTTATCGGTCATTTTTTCTTGATCCTCTTTAAATTGTGTAAACATTTTTTTCATGTCTGTCATAAAAGTGTTCAGTTTCTCGTCGTCACAGACAGATCTCTTTCTTTTGCGAAACGTTTGGTTCGTAGACTCTGTTAAACTAGGTTCCGAGGAACAATGATGTAAAACGGGCACCGATAATATGACATTTGGTGCTGAAGTAGGCACGCTTGCAACTGGGTTGGAGTGCGTGCAGGTACCAGTTTTGTCAACGGGCGCGGGTGAAGACGGGGGCGTTCGTTTAAGCGGCATGTCTTACGTTCACTATGCGCCAGAAAGTACCAGGCAATCAGGAATGTATTAGAGTAATACCTGGTCCAAGTACGGCGGGGATCCGATTAGGCTGGTCGCAATCGATACTTTGATACAGTTTAGCTTGACGTCCAGTGAAGGAAGACCCTGCGTGCAACACCTTCGCGCTTGCAGCGTATCGTTATTGGCGCACACAAACAAATCTTTAGTTTCGGTGACAATGTGTGTTGGTACTGAATGAATGAATAGGCACTCACATGCAATTAGCGTCTGTGTGTAGGAGTAGACACTGCAGGTCGGATTTGTAGTGTGCGTAGGTACGTGATGCGATGCGTTGCACGGACTTCTACCAGCTTATGCACTCCTATTTTTTTACTTTGATTTACAATGTGAATTTGGAATAAAATAATGGAAAATTAAATAGAAACTGTGTGTTGTAAACGTCTGCACTGGTCAGGGGTCCGGAGGGAAGGGGGATTTAAGTTTTTACTAGAAAAAACATCGTTTAAGTTTTGTTTTTTACCATTTTGGTAGTTTTTTCGAAGAGCTGATGGATCAAGACCCAGTCACTGTCGCTCGTGAGTAGGCCTGTTACCCAGCAGTAAAAAACCAGAAACATTATAAGGTTTTATAGAAATCGGATTACAAGTATTGCAAGTGAAGCAGGAATACTCGCATTGCTGTGTTCCGGTTCGAAGTATATGGTTTCCGGTAAAATTACAGGCACATGAGACTTTAGACTGGCAACTACTCAGTGTGGCAACGCGCGAATGATATCATTGATATTGCTAGCGTAAATAGGCTACGGTAAACGGTTACCATCGAGTTGGCCGTAGGGTGTGCTTGGTGCCCACTTTAAGGTTATAAACGTATTCATAAATTAAACGTACTATAAGCTTGTGCAATTTGTATGGCTCCTACAATTTACAATAAAATTCCGAAATCTGTTCGCTTGCTGCCCATCAATGAATTTATTCATATTCATATTCATTTATTCTGCACAATGTACATTTAGCTTAGATCTAAAATAATGTAGCTGCAAGTGAGTACATGAACCCTGTTAGGGCGTTGCAGGTAGTAACTAGTTATAGGTTAAATAAATAATACAATTTCAATATGTCAATAATACACAATTTAACAATTCAAATAATAATTATGAGGTATTAGTGTTAAAAATGTCAAGCGTATCTATCTTCAGGAGTCTATCTAATCCTAGTTTAAGTTCGTTTGTTAAAAATAAAGTAAAAAGTAATAAAAATGTCATAGTAATTTAAGTCAAGACGTGTTTGTGCACTGCACTCATACATCATAAAACCAGATTAAATGATATTCTCGTTAAAAAAGCGTATTACTCTGTAAGTGAGTTTCTGAATGATCATATTATTATTGACCATAGTTTAACGACATAATATTTTGTAACATTGTTTTCTTTAATTTTGTTAGTTGACATTTTTATAGACACTTTTATTGATTAAGTAGCAACTTCTATTGACATTTGATTTTATTAATTTATAACATTTATTTGATTAGGATAGTATTTGATTATTTTGACATTTGACGTACCTACGTTTTATTATATGTTATTTATTTTTAACATTAATAATTGTTGTTTGTTTGTATGCCCAAGAGGCAGAATCTAGAGTTTTTTTTTATATAAGTTAGCATTACCATTAGCTCCATGTTCATCACTCAAAGTTCCGCTTTACCACCATAAGGGTGAATTTCTGTGAATCGACTAACAGCTACTGACTTTTGAACACCAATGGCAGCGAAGTATTTCGGGGCTCTTGTCATAAAGTTTTTTGGACCATGTACTCATGGTTCACAAACAAAATAAATGAAAGGAATAGTAGGAATAGTACTAGAGATTTTTCGTCTGTTTTTTATCTTGTAATGGATTTCCGCAAAGTAACGCCTGAATCTATCAATTAAATGAAATGAAATTAAATGAAATGCCTTTGTTAGCTAATTGTCTTTCAAATGTATCATCGTCTTGTGTATCAAGACAAGAAAAGACAAGACGTAGCAAGCTGCTAAAATTACAGTTACATTTATGAATGAGGGCATTTTAAATGTATAAAAAAAAGTATAAGACTGAGATCACTGGAGAGATCAAGGGGAGGCTGGGTCCCACAGGTTCATCGTAAATCGTAATCGTAAGCCTAGTAGTTTTCCTACTGGCTACCTGTACTGTACTGTGGCACGGGCGGCGGCGGTGGGCGGGGCTCGGATAACGGAAGTGCCAGTTAGTAATTGGCTACTTCGATCGACTATCTTACCAGTCCATCTATTGGATAAGGCTATAGATGCGACACGGTGCAGTAACATGCGCATATTTTTATTTTTTTATAGTGTCAACCTTTGTTTACACTATAAAAATGGTTGCGAGTTGCGGGTTCAAATCCCGCTTGAGGCGAAATAATTTAAAACTACAAAAAATATTTTTGTTGATATTTTAATCTTTAATGTGCGCATGTTGAAGCAGGATACTCATGCATCGTGTAATGGTCGGTGACTGTGGCCTGTGGTGTCCTACTGTAGGCCAAGAGGCCTCCCTTTATCATTCCAAAAATAAAATTAATCTTTTTTTTTATGCAACCAAGCGTACGGCTCACAAGATGGTAAGCGGTTACCGCGGCCTATGGACGCTTGCAATACCAAAGGTATCACTCGCGGGTTGCCACCTTGAAGCTAAGATCGAAAGCCTCATGTGCCTGTAATTTCACCGGAAACCATACCCTTCACACCGGAACACAGCAATGCAAGCATTACTGCTTTGCGGCAGAAATAAGTATGGTGGTAGTCCTTCCCCGGGACTACCACCATACCGACGACATCCGATTACGAGCTCTATCACAGAGAACTCTACTACTCTTAAATCACACTAATAATATAAATGTGAAAGCTTGGATGTTTGTTTGGATGTTTGGATGCTTGTTCCTCTATAACTCAATAATCCCTGAACTGATTTAGCTGAAATTTAAAATAAAGATAGATAATGACCGGGATTAGGACATAGTTTACTTTTTATCCCGAAAAAAGTACAGTTACCAAGTTCCATGAAGTCACGAAATAAGCTGGTAAAAATAAATATTTTTAATCATTTTACTAATAATTTTAAGATCTTAAAAAGTAAAATTTTCAATTATGTTATGAACAGCAAAGTGTGGGTAAAATAACGGCTCAGGAATAGGCACAGAACAGGTATTAGTACTCTTAACTCAGGTATGATTGATGTGTAGAGCTACTTCAACATAGGCTTCGGTAATTGAAGTCGTTTCCGGGATTGTCCCATTAACCTTGTGCATTGACGTCTTGACTTGATACTTTGAACTTCATTCATCTTTGAGTATTTCCACAGAGTGTATTTCTAAGTGATATTTTTTTCTTTGCTAATTTTCGGTTAGCCCTTTTTCTACAGTCACATCTTTTTCTTTAGCTCGTGATGTAGCTGGCTAAGTTGTTCTTAACAGATCAACGAAGTTAGCACTGTTCCGCGTAGTCATCATTTGGATGGGTGACCGCCAGCGCCAGTGGCAATTTCAAATGAGCGCTCCTGTGCTTCGGAGGGCACGTTAAGCAGTCGGTCCCGGATTTTCAAAGTTGTTAGGCCTTCGGGCGGCCTATAAACTCTGTCACCAGAGTTGGCCACTGACTCATACGAACTTGCTTACTTTTCTTTGATTTCTTATAAAGTAACACGATTAAAAATCTAATAATATATGATAAAAGCTTAGCTATTTCGAGATGTTTATTACTTTAATGGGGAGGAAATAAGTTGTTTTCTTATTTCGGACCACGTGCCACAACTGCCATGGCGAAACGCATTCTAATTTCAACTTTAACTCAACAAACTTACGTTTGAAATAAAAAAACCAAGCGGAAGTTCATTTATGAGCTGAGGCTTGTAAATAATCCAGTCATCTAGAACACAAACAACTAACCATCGAAATTCTTTTGTCGACACTAAATTTTCCAATGACGTCCTAATCGAGTGTTTCGACTGAAGTAATTATCGACAGGCCACGGCGCCCTGATGGCCTGTAATGAGCAGGCACTTACAGGCCCTACAGGCCACGACAGGACCTATTATAATTGCTAATGGTCCTTTGATATTTTGGAACACAGCTATCCCCTCAAAGTGAGCTCTATTCATACCTGCAATAAGGTTGTAACCGTCTAGTTGGGAGCTGGGTAAATTCATTAAGCGATCAGTGGCCCCGGGTGGGGGTGGGATTGTAATCGTAAAACGTTATTGTTGAAAAACGATTTCAGTAAAATTTATTACGGATTTTCATGGATTTTTTAAGAAGTTGTGTTATTCTGCACACTGCGCAGATATTCGAATAGAAAAATTAATTGATGCACGACCAGTTTTAAACCTACGAGCTTAGAATCAAAAGGTTGGGTCACTACCACTAGACCAGAATTGGCTTTCCGACAGTTTCAAAATACCCCTGCTGCTGGGGTACTTTGAAACTGTCGGAAAGCCAATTCCTTCGGTATTGTATTCTACCCAACGGAGATTCCATAATTCGAAATTCGAAAACGTTCCTGACAAAATCGAAGTTTCCGACCCGACACCTTTCCGACCGTTTCAAAATACCCCTGCAAACCCCTGCAACAGGGATATTTTGTATTCTGTGCTCTCAACTAGTTACAATATTATTAAGTGTCTATCTTAATTGTTGACATCGACACTTTGACAACACTGGCACATTATTTGGATACTTGCAAACGAACCGCATGTGATCTCTCACGGCTGGTAACCGGACACGCACAATTAGTTACCACTCACCACTCACCACTCACGGTCGACTGTTTGTTGTGGCCCTCACCACACCGCACCGTTGCACCACGTTGCGACTTTCCGAGTTGTTGTCATGTTTTTACCTTAAACACTTAATTTGTTAAGGTTGCAAATCAAAAAAAAAGAATCGATAAGGCCGCCTATTGTACCTTTCTGACTTGTAACTTGGCGTTAATAAAAAACTATTGTATTTTATTGTATCTTTTTTGTAAAATGTATTCTTCTAAGTTTATGTTTTGGTGTAGTACAATAAAGTATTTATTCATTCATATTATATAATTAATCTACATTGATTTATTGATATTTATTTGATTTATTTGATATTTGATTGTTACTGTCAAACATAGAACATAACTTTTATAAAAAAATATTATCATAGAGTTCATAGAGATGGACTGGCTGGACGGATTTTGATGAAACTTAAAATATATATAATTTGTTACTTGATAAACACAAGTAGTTCCACAATAGCATCTAAATACCCCAGAAAACTTTCCCTCTCAAAACATCATTTATTAATAGGTTCGTGCACCCAAATTAATTTACCGCCGAAACCCAATACCCAATCACCACATTAATATACTACTTGTTATTACAACTTGTCGCCACTTAGCGAGAGAAAACAGCGGTTTCTCTGACATTTGACACCAACAACTCACCCTCAAAGGAAAAACAACCTTATTCTTACACCGCATAGCTGAAAACTCCGCGGTATTTCAAGGTGTCACATTAAATTTGTGCCAAGTTACAAGGAACGGTAGCACGATGGTGTAAGGTAGAGTTTGGTTTGAAGGTTGTTGTGTCGATATTAACAGGCGCTACTTGTCTTAGGTGTCAAAAAAAAGTTTCCTGAATGTTTCGGGTAATTGAGAAGGTTGTGTCGGCGCTAAGATTGGGCTGCGGTATATCGGAAGTGATTATAGATTATTTAATATAATTTTTGTGAAACTGTCTGATTGTCATAGGTTTATGACAAGAGAAAAAAATACTGTGGATGATGTAAAAATTGCATTTTATTTGTAGTATAATTTTTTTTTTTTTATATGTGTAATAAATTACGAGGATATTTTTATGCTCCTGATATATTAAAGATCTATCTATCAGCTTTCGTTAGATAGCTCTACAATGTATCAACAAAATAATTAACCCTGGTATAAATGAAAAAAAATAATTTAGTAGTGTAAGTACGTATCACAAGTATTGGATTTGTGGTTGTGACTTGTCAACAATTTTAATTGAGTGGTATCAATTTGTTGCATGTCAACAAATTTAAACCACTCAATTCTACACCACACCACTTGCTTTGTCGCTCATTGTAATTATGTTAAAGGTACCTGCTTATAAATTTTGCCTGAGGGCAATCAACGACTAGTCAATGTAAAACTATGAAATGCTTAAAAGTTATAGGCGTCATAGCGCCTGTTCACAATAAGGCCAAGTTACCAATGGGGTTAATCAAACTTTCAGCACATAAGCAGGTAGGGTACACCAAGTCGACCCTAATTTTAAAATTAAAAATGGCGTTGTACAACTAAACAATACACCCGAAAGGCCATCACACATTCTTTTAAAAACAATAAACGCAAATCTACAGAAAATTCCACCCCGTGGCATTGCAAATATGAAATTCCCGCGCAAAAATGGCGGCGGAGGTAATTTTTACAAATGGCTGCCGGTCGGGGATCCAGTCAGGTGGTCGGTTTGTGTGGAGCCTTTCATAGACACCGCACGCGAGGGCTAAACAAACACACGTCGCGCACCGCCAAAGACCTAGGTGCCACTTTTCATTACCTACCCGGCACTAGTTTTCCAGAAACTTACTCTATATTCCCAACTGGAGTTCATTCCTCAAAAACGATAAATGCAATGAAGTGATTCCATCTCTGCGCTAATATCTTTAACCATCACTAATTTGAGTAACAAATTTTCTAAGCGTCAACTCTAAAACGAATTCCTCCAACTCTGCCAACTGAAAAGACTTCGCACCCCCTCTATGTATAATCCATAACCACCTCTCGTTGCCACAGAACAGGGTTGATTTTTGTGTGTTGGGTGTATTGTTTTATGATTTGTGGTATTGGCTGTGTTAGGTGACTGCGCGAAGGTTGGCGTTTGGCGGATTCATTACTGAGACAAAGGAGGGTGGGGAGGAGGGAGATGGTTCCCCTACTCGGCCACTTTCCTAAATCACCGGCAAATGTATTGTTGTAGTTGGCTGGTAGCTGGCTTCTACTGTGCCAGATCGATTTGAGTGTGCGACATTTAATTTTGTTATACTGAAACGTGTTGGATACAAGAACATACATTTATCTAAATAGAAACATTGTATTTATTATATGATCTAAGTTTACAATAAAAGTAGAACGAACCTGATAGCTGCTGCTGATGTGAGGTCGGGCTGTACGGAGACTTGATCTGAGGGAACCCTGCAACAAAAAGTTTATATTTAATATTTATTACAGAACCACAAGTCAAAAAGAAGACGTAGAGGCCTAAAAATATCAGGATTTCGAAGAAATATGAATACGAGATGGATGATTTAAAACTGTTAACTTCAAAATATTTGACATAGGTATCTGCTTATTTTTAAAATACATACTAAAGTTTTATTTCTTTCTTTATTTTAATTTTTTTGGCGTCATCAGATGCGATTATCATTTATCTAATATTTATAGATTCGAAAATTTGTGTGTGAATGAAACTTGAATCACATTTTTTATGTAGTTCGTGACCTGTTTTGACGCATAGGTTTTTCCGTTTTTACCTTGAAAAGTTGATGGTTCCAGAAGAATAAAAAAACAAACAAATGTTATTATCATCTAGTTGATTCTTGAGATATTTTTGTGGTGTCCTGACTACTGCGTAATTAAGCATCGAGCCACTGTCTCTTGAGGAATTTCAATTTAAAATTGTCGGCTCTGATTTACTTCCTAATTCCATCCCGTCCTGTCCGTCCCAGTCTATGGGAGAGTAACCTTTTATACTGTATTCAGTATAAAAGGTTACTTTTATTACACGTTATTACGTGTGGCTGTGCATTTGGATTGTGTTTTAAGGCCTATTTATACGGTTTAATAATTGCATGAACTGCTTTGTTATATCGATTTCAGAACAAACGTTTCACATTAATTGTTCTCCGAAAATCCTAAAATTTGAAACAGCCATTCTTGCGTGCAATATTATTGAACCGTGTAAATGGGCCCTCACTTACTAAGAATATATCATTAGATTATGGGGTTCTTCTAAAGTCTTTCAATCCAAATCTTTCGAAATGTATGTTTCACATTTGAACTAATTAAGTCCAAGGAGGCAAGTCAAGATGTGGAAAAAACTTCCCTCCAAAAATGGATGCGGGGGTCGTGCGAGAAACTGCCCCCCCTATTGCGTAAAACGGTTGCAATCGATTTCACGTGGTTTCAATCAAAAACTGACATATTTTGTATGAATAAAACAGCTTATTGATAGTTCGCTGATTGAAATCGGAATGAAATCGGGGGGCAAGTGTAAATTCATCGATCGACTAACTTCACACCGCTCTGTCACAAGGTTAGGAAAAAATCGCATAAAAAAGTCCAAGTTACTTTTGCCTATAGTAGGTACCTACTCGTCTGTATATAGGCACAGAAACCTCCATGAACCAACACTTTCACATATCACAAAAGACTAAACGCTTCCTCAATCATCTGCAAGATAAATAAAGTAATGGGTGCGTGGGGCATTGTTAGCGCCGTTTAGCGTCGTCACGCCGCATGCGCCGGCGCAGCGCCCGCAGCACTCACTTTCATGCATCGGATGAGAACTGGCCACAATGGTGAAATTATTGCACTAACAATTGTGGCTCAAAGATGCAATTCACAGCTTTGTAAGTAGAAAAATTAAAAAATTAAATTGTAATAAAATATCTTAGTTTAGTGTCCAACTATGAGCTTAAAATAAGGCTGGACGCTCACGCTACCATGCTTATTCCTGCCCCCAAGCAGTTATGCCTTTACTGCTGTATTTCGGTTCGAAAAGTATGGCAGGCAACGCACGAACTATACTTTTAGTATTGTAAGCGTCCATAAGTTACGACAACCACTTACAATCAGGTAAGTGGTTGCCGATATGCTTGTTTGCCATAAATTTATTTAGTTTTTTTTTTATTGTTTTAACTGCAATCTGATTTCAATCAATGAACTGTCAATAAGCTGTCATTTTCAAATAAGATACGTAAATTTTTCATTGAAACCAAGTGAAATCGATTGCAACCGAATTACATAATCACTCAAGATAACAGTTGCTTATGTACATTCAGTCTAATTGCCACCATAGTATACACCTGTAAGTGCTGGTTACTTACAATCTAATACCTGTTACTATTTTATAATGTTTTATGTAACTGTCGCTGGTGTGTCTAAATAAATAAATAAATTAAAATAAATAGTGGTATAACCGCTCACCAACTGTACAAACATCTGCAATTTTATCACTCAAAAAACCACACTTACCCCAAGAAATGTACCCTACTGAATAATGAGTGCCGTAGATTCGTAGTGCCAACATTCCGCCCATACAGCCCTCGTCTTACAACCGTCTTCACAAAAAACTCAATAGAGGCATCATGTTCCCTGTGTGCTCCTAACAATGTAAAGAGGATTACTCACTTAAGCTTAGCTTTCGCAAGAAGTGCCGGCCGTCATACGACGACCGTTAGCGATGACGTCGCAAAAATCCGACAGGTAAAAAAAACGTTTGTCGAAAATAGAAGTAAGTTTATATGAGTTTAGGCAGGTTGAAGTCAGAAAACAACCTGAAATTCAAAGAGTCAAACCTGAAACCTAACTGGGTTTCAGGTTTGACTCCGCTTCGGGACAAAATGTTTACGTGATCTACAAATATTAAATGTTGTGGATGGGGAAATCTACGACTTAGGGAATCTTAGTATGGGGTTGGGACTATTGTGTTTAACTAACACTTTTTAGTTGACAGTGTTGATTCACCGAAAGTAAAAGTGGTGTGAGTTGCAGAACGAAGAGTAGGTATAGCTTTTTTACGATTCGTCAACTCACATCAGGGGCCTTACTCTTGAACGCGATCGGTATTGGATAATTATTGGAATTACATTTCGTACTTTTGACAGCAAACCTAGCGCCAAATTCAACCTTGTAAAAAACCACCAAGAGTAAAAAAATTGGCAGCAGTAAATAGAATTTGGGATCGGATCGTAATTGTCATTGGATTCAAGAGTAAGGCACCAGTTGGGACAAGATTCATGGTGTGAGTTGACGAACGACTCATTTTGTTACTGTTGAGGGAATTACGTTAACTATCCCGAACGGATATTACGCTAGTATTTTATTAAAAAGCTTGTGAAGGCCCCACTAAGTCTGTGTCATCCACTTAATACGTCAACAGCTATTAGTGTACTCTCGCGCATCTTTTGTTCTAAGTGCAAAAAGTGATCCTTATCTACTTATTAAAGTGATCCTTATTAGTGAAGTGTTGAAGTATAACGACATGCACATGTCTTTGTTTTGATTTAGGTGTATAGACTGATAGGATAGCGTTTGTTTCCTTTTTTTTTATACAACTGAAGTGGCAATCAAGCGTACGGCCCAAAAGATGGTAAGCGGTTACCGCAGCCTATGGACGCTTGCAATACCAGAAGTAACACTCGCGGGTTGCCACCTTGAGGCTAAGATCGAAAGCCTCATGTGCCAGTAATTTCACTGGAAACCATACCCTTCACACCGGAACACAGCAATGCGAGCATTACTGCTTGGCGGCAGAAATAGGTATTCAAACCTGTTTTTTTTGCGATGAGCTCTTTCACAAAGAACTCTGATATATTATAGTTTAAATAAGTTCTTTGCTTTTGTTATCTCAATTTAAAATTCAATAGAACAATTAACTATTTTTAATCACAGTTCGTCTACGTGGTAGTAATCCGTATGAAGCAGGGTGACAGAGCTAACTTTTCAAAAAAATAAAAGTGCGATCTGTCACCTCGAGGTGACAAAACTAGGTGACAGATGGGAATAATCCGTATGAAGTCGGTGAATCAAAAAGGCTTTAAATCAGTGGTTGGCACTCTATAAAAGAAGCAATTATGTCCAGCAGGACATAATTGCTTCTTTAAGTGATATGATGATGGCGAATCTCAATCGTTTCCAAGTATAGTTCGCACGCCGGATCTAGGCTTCCGTGAAGTTAGCCGTTTGTGATGCGCAAAGACAATTTAGTTTGAAAAAGCTCTATTGCGCATCGAAACGGCTAACTTCACCACGACGGCCGAGATTCTTCGTGAGAACTTTAATTGCAGTTTGCATCACAATCCTCTTATCCAGTTAGTATAGTTCCAAGTAGGTAAAGAGATTTTCCGGGGAAGTACTACCATACCTATGGCAAATAACCAGTAATTCTCACATTGCTGTTTTGGTTTGAAGAATTACCGGTAAAAGTAAGTAAGTTTCTATGAGTCAGTGGCAAACTCTGGTGACAGAGTTTTTAGGCTGCCCGAAGGCCTCTGTCATGCCCTAACAACTTTAAAAAAGCCGGGACCGACTGCTTAACGTGCCCTCCAAAGCACGGGAGCGCTCAGTTGAAATCGCCACTGGCGGTCACCCATCCAAATGGTGACTACGCGGAACAGTGCTAAACTACGTTGATCTGTTAGGAACAACTTAGCCAGCCACGTCATGGACGCTCCTTTAACGGTTTTTTGTGATTGAACTATTGGAACACGAGACTATTTATCTCCGTCTCAGGATGGCAACCCTGCTATTGCAGTTTGCAAGTATCTCTATAGATAACTATAACTACATACCATCATTTGAAAAGTAGTAGAGTTTTTTGTGATTGAGCTCGTCCGGGGAAGGACCATACCTATTTCTGCCGCCAAGCAGTAATGCTTGCATTGCTGTGTTCCGGTGTGAAGGGTATGGTTTCCGGTGAAATTACTGGCACATGAGGCTTTCGATCTTAGCCTCAAGGTGGCAATCCGCGAGGTATTACTCTGGTATTGCAAGCGTCCATAGGCTGCGGTAACCGCTTACCATCTTGTGGGTTGTACGCTTGGTTGCTACTTCAGTTGTATAAAAAAAAACAAATGGGCCGTGTGCTTGTTTCCCATCGTAATACAAAAAATACAAAATCTATGAAAAAAAACCGATAATAGTACACAAATTAAGTACACACTACACAGTATTTATTTCCTTGAATATCTCAGCTCAATTAACAAACAGACAGACTGTTAGGTTGAGAGATACATCGCGATGAGTGGTGATGGTGCGTCATTAGTTGATCATCTCGTTACCGCGGCCCTGCGCCTGGGCATGCGTCGGCGCCCTCAAGTGGGCCACAATTAAATCTGTTGCCTCTATTAATTATGATGGAATTCGATAGCCCACAATAGGATCTATTGAATTCAATAGTCGCTTTGTGGGGTAAATGTTTTTTGTCTAGGAATTAAATTACACCTTGATGTTTATGAGCCTTTTAAATTTTTATATTAATCTTATAAAAGCAAGTTTCACAAGTAGGAACCTTCTCTATGTTAATCTTTTTCTAATTTAGTTGTGAGTGATAGCTAAAGGCTGACAAGTTTAAAATAATAATAAAAAAACTAGAAAAAAAAACATTTCTCTATAACTAATTGAGAGCCTTTATTAATACAGGTAATGTAAGCTAACAGCTAACCTACTTAGCGTTAATTCGTGTCACAATTCATTAGCACGAGCCTCCGCCATCTTGTTGTAAACGTCACATTTGAATTCAGAACACGTTCGCGCGCCAAGTGCTCACTGGCGCGGGGTGTTGTCGCACGCATCGACGCGTGGTGTGCGACTACCCTTACTATTAAAAATCACGTAGTAAGTCAAGGATAACTTTTAGAATTTGCTTTTCGACACAACAAATAATTGCCGATGCTTAAATAGGGCGAATAAGTACGTTTTTAATAAGATCGTTATACGTTCATTATACATATATCATGAATCTTGAGCTATTCCTAGCTAGATCATTCTTTTTGACCTACGCCATTTAAAATAGTTATGCTAGCTAGAGTCCGCGAGGGTTCGATTTAAAAATACTTAGTCATTGACTCATTGCTAAAGCAGGATGCAGCTTAATTGCTGCTCACGTTTATTAAAGAAAAAAAACAATATTTAAAAAAGTTGGCTGATCTTTTTGTCCGAGGTTTCCAAGGAATTCCAAGTGGTTTTAATAAACTAAAACAAATGCCTCGCACCACAATTAAGTAGACTTTACTGTATGACGCCAATAAATTAATATCCAATCATTGGGGTTAGTAAATTGCGTTGGCGCGAACTTCTAATCCTGCAAGAATGCATAGTGTTTCTATCACGCCAGTATTACTTGAGCTGTCAAATCTGAAGAAGCGTTGGAAAATTATATTGGTGCTGGGGTAGTGCGGGGTCAGGATGCACCGGTGGTTATACCCCGTCTAATGTGCAGAGGTATTTCAATTACTCCGGCCGGAGGCGCGGCGTGCCCTCCGCATTTCGTCGGCTAATCCGCCAACAAAAGAGCTCTTATAATTTGGGAGGTAATTGAAATTTTATTGCGAGTTTGATGGTGAGGTTTGTTGATAAGCTGATAAGCTGATAAGCTAATCTAATCTCTATTCAATTCAATGGCACCATGCTGAAGGATTTGAAACCCACATTCGTTATGTTTCAAAGGTAAAAATGCGGATCTCAAACTTTGCAATAGGTAGTGTAAAAAACACTTATCTCACCCTATTAAAAGTTAAATAAAAAATAACTAATGAAGAATGTAACAGCAAAATGTGCTAATAGCGATCAAGTGTCTCCGCCAAAGTCCTCGGCTGTTATTCTTGCGGTCGCGGAAGCCTACACAAACAGTTCCTAGAACATGGTCTACGGACACTTTGTTGAGATGTCTATGGTCGAGCCATGCTTCGTAATTATACCATTGAAATGGCAAAAAATGCTGTAAAATCAACATCAATTACGCACATTTTTTGTGAATGGCCTACGGCTTATTACTTGGAACTATTCGAGAGAGATGTGCGTAGCTTTAGGAAGAACCGTGGTGATGATTACTAAAAGGACAAATTCGTTAATTGGTAACTCTCCCCTCCTCAGAAGTGCTTAATTAATTATGATGGTCAAGCAGTTACTTACCAATTGGCGTACATGAAAACATGAGACGCGTGGAGAATTTAACTATTTGGCAAGTTGCCTATTTACATATTATAAAATTAAAGGTTTATAATGGCATCATGCGTTGCGTATGTACTGTAACATAATTATCTCACTTACAGTAAAGCGCCTAATCTAATCGCCTCTTTTTCAATAAAAAATCTCAGGTATTGGCTAATAATGATGATGATGGTGACTAGCACGAAGCGAAAAAGGCCCATTCATACGATTAAATAATTTATTTGTCAAATTGATTTCATAGCAAAATGAAAAAAATCGATTTCAGAACAAATGCTTGACACATTTGTTCTGAAATCGATTGAACAAGGCAATTCTTGCATGCAATTATTTAACCGTGTGTGCTTTAATTATTTCAAAGGTAACATTTAAATTCTTTTCCACGTCTAAATCGGAAAGCACGAGCTTAAATAGCCGTTAAAAAGACACGATCGCCGTCGTCGCTACAATCGCTCGCCAAAGAGGTTCAATTGCTACAATGGAGTCGCGACACCTTCCATTGAGCCACAAAGGGTCTTATCCGGTGGATACAAAGCGCTTTGTGTCCCTGTCACAATATTATGCGATGGATTGGTAATCTGATGGGTGCTTAGTGCGTGGTGGTGCTCAAACTTTATTTACTCAGAACATGTAGCTCATCATGTAATTTTTTTTTTCCCGTTTTGGCGTCAAGATATGACAAACTAGCCGATTCGCCACAGCTTCGCGCGGTTGCAATGAAACCGCACCCGTGCAAAACCGGGGCGGGTCGCTAGTAATAAAATATAGCCTATGTTACTCAGGGATAATGTAGCATTCTAATGGTGAAATAATTTATGAAATCGGACCAGTAGTTTTTGAGTTTATTCGTAACAAACAAAAATTTAAAAATACAAATCTTCTCTCTTAATATTAGTATAGAAGTATAGATAAACAAACGCACAAACTTTTGCTTTTTCTTATAATATTAAGTTATTGTTAGTGTGGGTTGTTTTTGTGCTTACTTTACCCAAATAATAACAAATTAATTAATAATTACTTATGGATTTCGATTTACATAAAATATATTTGTATTTTTTTTTTTTTTTTTTTATACAACTGAAGTGGCAACCAAGCGTACGGCCCACAAGATGGTAAGCGGTTACCGCAGCTATGGACGCTTGCAATACCAGAGGTATCACTTGCGGGTTGCCACCTTGAGGCTAAGATCGAAAGCCTCATGTGCCAGTAATTTCACCGGAAACCATACCCTTCACACCGGAACACAGCAATGCGAGCATTACTGCTTTGCGGCAGAAATAGGTATGGTGGTAGTCCTTCCCCGGACGAGCTCTATCACAGAGAACTCTACTACTCTTAGTACCTAATGTATAATATGAATTCAAAATCGATCATCAGCTTGTAGCTAATGAGTTCTTTGTGGCTGACTCCATATTTAGCTTTGGTGCGGAATACATTTCTTTTACAATTCAGTCAAGCTCTAACTGATTTAATGTCACGAATAAGTGCCTTTTCATACGTCCTCACGGTTGCTAGCTGGTGCTGGGTTTTTGATGTAGGTATGTTTTTTTAAACCTAAACACACGAATGTTTACACATACTATAGCATTGAGGCAGAATATCGGGTTAGTGTCAAAATCCCCTTTGAAGGGGATTTTGGGAGTTTTTGTGTCAAAATCCCCTTTGAAGCCTCAAGCTCGTCTAAAGAGGATTTTGAAACAAAAAAATCCCTAAATCCCCTTTGAAGGGTAATTTGACGCGTGTAGGCACTATATACATATATATTGTAATGTTATGTTATGACTTAAGTATGTACTTAGTTATTTATTTTTATTATTATTATTTACCAAATCTGTGAAATAGACTATACTTGACGAATCAAAGATGTTAGTACTGTTAATCTTAATATTTTAATGTGTCGTCAACTTTGCTAATAAATTATTTTATGCAATTCTATCCTATATTATCAATAACTTGAACTAACACTCACATAATTAGTTCCGAACTTGAGAAACACTGTCTTAATGGGTGTTGTTCACTGCGCTGCAATTATCTAGGGTTAAATGTTAACACAATGTAATAAATATAAAACACATCCACCCTTCTTAGTTGCATGTCGGGTAACGTGTCATTTTATTTGAATAACAACACTGTGATAAATATACCTTTCAATTTAAATATTTTAGTTAAACATAAGTAAGTATAAAATTAATTAATTACTTTGTAGTGCCAGCCGAGCCTGTTGAATTTTTTTGGTGATTTATGTACTATTTATATTTTATGGTGATCACGGCTTATTCAATTTCAAAGCTTCAAATCCGGAAATCCGGTTATAAAGACTCCAGAATTCGATAAAAGATTAGAAATTTTTTCTTTTCTTCAGTATAATTCAATCAAAACTGCAAACAAAAAATAAATGTTGATTATTTTACTAACCTATCATTGTTATATTTTTTGTTTCAATAAAATCTAGTTTGAATCATTTTTTTTGGTTTTATCTAACTAACAGTTTTCTCTTCTGCAAGGACTAAAGTGTTTGAATCCGCTGTAAAACCAATTCTAAAATTCCGGAGTTTAAAAGCCAACATCGAAATTCACTACAGTTCACTTCCAACTGTCTCCATTTTGTATAACATTTCATTTTTTAATTTTATTCATTTTGCTTCATGTTCATTCATTTAAATTAAGTAGTTAGTATTTTTAGGTCTTATAATACGTTAGTAGGTATGTACACATGTTTACAACACTTGAGTTCCATTTACATTATATTTATATTATATGAGACTAGATCTGAAGATTTATGTTGAAGAGGGATCATCATGCTAGAAATCCAGCCGTGGAACATAATATCTCAGTTAAGTATAGCTGCGACACAGTTTTTAACTACTGCCTTCATCGTTTTCTTATATTGTTACTAATGAACCTTGACAATCCGAAATGAACTATTCGCGATTTTGACGGCTTTTCAGTCATTTGACCGATTGCGAATTTGACCATTCGCGACGAAACGTTTTGATTGATTGATTGAGTTTGTTCCCGATTATTCTATGCTGAGGCGCGTGGAACTGGCGTATTTTTTCCAACTGTGCCATATCTTGAGCGGACTAAACACTGAACAACTTCTAAGATGCCAGCAGATTTGTTGCTAAACTGATATTACTTATCTGTGGTTAGACAAAGTCAGAGGCTTATGAGCTCCAGCTCGGTAAAAGCAATGTTTACATCTAGATATTTATCTAAACTGATTATAAAACACCTTCCCGTGGATCGTTTTATAGGTTCTTTTGAGAGTCAGGCCTCTTGTCTTGCTTTACCAGAATCTTTAGCCAAATTCAATGATAATCATCCAAAAACCATCTTAAATACATCCTTATAAGAGTTAATTTTGCATGTCGGATAGAGGGACAAATAATAAAGCTATTGCACAAGGGAATTAAAGCTCTAATACAAGTGATATAGCGTTATGTTTAATTTGAAGGTAGTTTGAGGAAACGCGCCTCCGGCGGCGAGGCCGTAGTGATGCGAGTGAGAGCAACGTTTTTGAGTTGTGCTAATTAGACGCAAGCGCTACTTGTTCACAATTTTATGTTAAATTATTGTTTTTTGCGGTACTTTTTTTGTATTATTTTAAGAATGCAATAAAATTGTGTTGGATTTGTTGCATAAAAGGATTGGTGAATCTGTGCCTTCTTCTTGTAATATCGATACAACATTCCAAAGGATCCAACGGCACTTCATTCATGAATGAATGAATGAATTTCTTATTCATAAAATAAACAGTGATTTTAGCGGCTCGCTAAATATGGCCTTTTTGTATCATTCTTTTTTCAATGAATAAAGATGATGACAGATATGAAAGACTGTATGTGAATGTATGAATATAAATAAGGGCCCTAGTCCTGCGCTGAAAGTCACAAACCTGAAACAAATGTTTACAAAATACAAATGTATTTGTAGCACAAATGAAACCGCAGTTTCTCAGTAATTAGCTTATTTCCACATCCAGCCTAGATCACATTACCACATCACTAGCCACTGGAGGGGTCGAGCCGTGGTAATAGCAGGCAGTTAGGGACCTTTGTAGGACGTGTGAAGTGAACACTAGTGCATACGACTCACTACTCCCGCGTCCAGCGCACCCTGACATGCCTCACCCCTCCCGACCCAACAATACCGGACCCGCGCAACGACTCTATACGGTTATTGAGAGATCTTGGTAATCTGGTCTCAGTCAATAGTTCTACTCGTGTGGCCAGCTTACCTTGGCCTTCAGTACCCCCCCGCATAAACCCCAAACGTCCAAACGAGGGGTATTTATACGCTAATGGAAATATCTACGAATTCTGGCTGCAAGTCAAAAGCTTTTAACCACCAGGGTTAGCGGAACCCCATGGGCTACAAACCAGGAATAATGTAGAGTTCTGGGTAGGTTGGTGTTGGTAAGCTGCGAGTGAGCCCGCGGGCGGCAAATAGTATGGGGTTGTCTGTAGTCTAATTTTGTTTGAATTATTGATTTTACGGTATTTAATGACTACATTTATCTTTGTAGAAACACGTATGATGTATGAGCAATGGTGGTCTAATGGTAGTGAGTGGCCTTCCGATCGTGGGTTCGAAGCTGGTCGTAAAACAGTGGATTTTTCTAATATTAACACATATAGGTACGCATTGTCAGTGAAGAAGAGATAAAAAAGACTTTATTGATTCCCCACAAGAACTTAAAACTACAGTGCTCTCTTCAGGTGAAGTAAAACCTCGTGAGGAAACCGGCATGTTTCGAAATGTAGTGCGTGTGGTTCGCGTAGTGGATTAATAAGACCTAATCACTCTCGCTAAAGTGTAAGCAAATGTCCTAGCAGTGGTAACACTAAGGCTGTCATGGTGAAGATGATTTGAAGAAACCTGACATCCGACCACTTTTGTTTTGACTTTTGACACTCTTAACTTTTAACTTTTGAGTACAATGTTTTGAGTCTCGAGCTCAGAGGTTAACAAGTCATGTATTATATATAATACCGACGTAGGTAAGCAATCTTAGAATACGCAGTGCAGTGTCGAGGGTAGGGGGATGAAGTTACGTCTTCACAAAACGATAAAAAAACCAATTGGCATTCACTCCGACGGTCGGCGAGCTTTGATGTTCTCGTAAACACACACAAACATGCTACAATATAAGAAACTATGTGGAATTTGAATCTTGTTACTGCGTGCTAGGGGTCAATATCGGCTGTAAGTGCATAACATTGTTCTAGTTCAAACTAGTCTGAGGAGAGACTGATGGGTTGCACGCTGGGAAATGGAAAACGCTTTTCTTGTAGATAGGAATGTATGATCGAGCGTCTAGAAGCCTTTTTTTTCAAATTGTATAAAAAATGTTTACGAATGAACAACTTTTTTTGGAACCTAACGTGGTATTGAGCGGAGACAATTCTTATTAGAATACATTATTTCTAATTACATATTTTACTTTACTTTACATTCAAAAAATCAGTAAACCAAGGTAAACCGTGATAAACGGTATTAGTGGCACAATTACACAAATGTTAAATTATCTGTATCCCTAAAGTAATACTTTATTGTGTTACTGTTTGTTTAGCCAAATAAAATAACTAAAGCCTTTATTAAACAAAATAAAATATGTACATAATTACATTACATTACAAAATATACAAAATACATATGAAACAGTTGAGCCATCTAAAGACCGTTACAAACGATCTATAGATAGCTCAACTGATCCAAATCACTACCAGTAGGAAGCGTTCCCAACATGCTGGCTGCATTGCCACGTTGAATAGCAATGCTGATCAATGCAATAACTAAATAAATAATTTATTTCTATTTTCTAAGACATTATGTAATTTTGTCCTCTGTAATACTAGGTACCTAAACAGACTGTATATTTACAACTTTTCATGTTATTTTTTTTTAATTGAAGGACAAGCATGAGTAAATATCTATAAGTCCTACTGTCAATGACGGGGGTTCAGATTAAATATAAGTTTTGAAATAGTTTTATCTCTCCTTTCATTACTGACTGGGTGACAGATCGCACTTTTTTGTGCTATCTGTCACCTTAAGGGGACAAAACGGGACGGATGGGAATAAACCGCGTGTTCTAATAAGATTTTTTAGACACCAACAGTCACGGAACGATCATCTGTTTTATTCCGCAAATCTCCGAAGCATGGAAGCATTTAATTAAAATTGCCACTGGCAGTCACCCATCCATTGGTGACTACGCGGAACAACGCTTGACTTGCTAAGTAAGTAAGTTCGTGTGAGTCAGTAACCAACTCTGGTGACAGAGTTTCTAGGCCGCCCGAAGGCCTCTGTCATGGCCTAACAACTTTGAAAAAGCCGGGACCGACTGCTTAACGTGCCCTCCAAAGCGCTCAGTTGAAATTGCCACTGGCGATGGCGGTCACCCATCCAAATAGTGAGTACGCGGAACAGTTAACTTCCTACGTCACGAGCGCTCCGATTGACTTTGTTGATATGTAAACTTCAATTAATATTTGAAGTATTGGTAGTAAAAATGGTTAAGATCTTTTATTAGCACGAGAAGACAAAGTGTAGAGTTTCACAAAGACTTTTTTCAGAACTATAGCTCACTGTTCCACCGTCTGCGGCTCAGTTCAGTGGGACAGGAAGGGCTCATTAAAAGTGGATTGCCTCACTTTGCACTTAATAAGAAAATTGCGATTCAAAACCACGGATAGAGCGATTTCTCGCAAGGTAGGGGCACACCGGGAACTTCGGACGGGCATAAGAAGAACTTGCGCGGAGTTTTAGCACGGGCTAAACTTGCCAAAATATATGTTACTAGCCGATCACCCGTGCGAAGCCGGGGCGGGTAGCTAGTAATAAATATAGCCCATGTCTCAGGGATAATGAAGCATTCTAATGGTGAAATAATTATTGAAATCGGACCAGTAGTTTATGAGTTTATTCGTAACAAACAAAAATAAAAATCTTCTCTCTTTATAATATTATAGTATAGAAAAGTAAACTCATAAAGCAACTACACACAGAGTGAAGCCAGGTGAGGGAGGTTAGTTTTTGAGTTGTGAGTCGCTGAATGAAACCGAATGAACGCGACCGAAATTACGCGACTCACAGCTCAAAAATTACGCTCAAATTACGCTTCAGAGACGTCAAGAAGTCGAGATTGGTCAGCATGGCGCTTTTGGGGGAGATTTGATGGCTGAGATGCTAATGATGATGACTATAATGATGATGCGGTGATGATTAAATAAGGCAAAAATTTATCGCAATTGTTAAAGTAAAGTAATATTTATTCAATCGTATCAGTTAAATTTACACCAGTTCCACTCGCCCCAGTTCTACGTTCTACGTTGTTCTACGTAGATAAACTTTAACTTATTTTTTAATAAATTAATTCTACAAAAAGTAGAGTCCTTGGTATGCCTCCACCGCTGACCCGATTGTGAGTCGGTTGGGTCGCCAGTTAATTAACAAAGCGGCCCGAGCCCCGCGGCGTTTCCGTTACCGCGCCGCTACCGCCACGCAAGGAAAACGCATCCGCATAAACTGAGAAAAATCTCAATTGGCCGCACTTGCAATAACTGCTACGCAGGCAACAGGATTTTAACTCTAGACAGGTATGTACTTAGATAACTGCCTTTTTTAACTCCTGACTGACGTGACTCTGGTTATGGCTACTTTTGTATACAAATGGTGCAAAAATTAAAAAAAGGTTATTTTCATCATCATCATGAGCAGCCTTCTAGATCTGCTGATTCTTGAACGAGAGTGGTTTAAATTTTTAGTTATTGGACATATCGATTTTCTGTTTTCGCTGTTTGAGAGTACTGTCATTCCAAATATATTTTTTTCGAATATCAAAAATCATTCGTGCACAGCCAAGATTCAAACTCGCAACATCCGGATTGGAAGTCAGAGCCATCCCATAGAATCATTGGATGTAGGCCATAACATAAATGAAGTCTCAACAGCACCACATAATTTATACAAAAACAGAGCCTTAGCTCTCCAACTTAATAAAATCATTCCACACCCCTCAAGTACTTGAATTCGGCAATTTAATTAAGCCATTTCTATAAGACAGGTTAATTTCGGCCGTAGATCTCGTCAGACTGCTGGTATTTGACTAATTAAATTTAATTGTGTCACGTCTGCCCGGCCTGCTCGCGGCGGGTCAAATGATCGAGATTAGTTTAGTTGGCTAAACTAATGCCTAATAATTTTAAATAAAATATATTTGCATGTTACTGTGTGGATTGTCCAGCTTTATTTAATATTTTTATTATACTTACATAAAAAATACCCAGAACACCTGAAACAAATATTTGCAGATCGTACAAACATTTGCCCCAAGGCGGGAATCGAACCCGCAGCCTCTAGCGTTGCAGGCGGACCTTCGCCCGCCGCGCCACATCGGTCGCGCTTTAAGCGAATATACTAACCAAATAAACTCAAAATTCGGACAGGAATTTAAATTATATTTTTGAATTAGGTTCACTTTCTTGGCCTTTATAACGATAGCAAGGATCACGCCTAAAGCCATGGGAACACAACCGTGGTAGTACCTACAAACCCAGATTGTTTGATCCTTGTGATTTTATTCAATAAAACTCTGGGTATTGACTTTGCCTTTGTAATTTAGTGATATTTTGAACTCCAAATATATCAGTAAAAAATAAATTGATAAAATCTCTAGGTACTGGATGATCTGTAATAATTATTATTATTCTCAAACATTGTAAGTAAATATTTTTTCATATTCTAAATTCTAAAATATTCTTGTTTTTTATAAAATTCTCAAAACCCCGTAATTCGGTATGACGAGACGCCACTCAAAAACAAAAGCGTTCCGTTCCACTCGCAAACCTCGCGGCACTTGCAAAAAAACGTTCCTTTCCACGCATTGTCCGCAAACCTGCTAAATGCTAATCCCCAAACATTTCGAGCGGGGACAAACAGGGGCCACCTCCCCCCACACCCCCCCAACGCCCCGCTGAGCAATTCTAATGGAGTTTTTTAAGAAAGAAATAATCGTTGCGAGAAGGAAATTAAGCCATCTTGGGTTAAAAAGTCCAAAACTGGAGTGTGTCGAGGGGTAGAGGGAGGGAGGGGAGATATAGATTTTTCGGGGGTGCGTTTTGTAGCTGTGAAAACAAGCGTTTAGATCCGATACGGTGGCGTTTCACAACAAATGAAAAGGCTAGGTCGACTCTCTTTTTATAGCGATTATGTGAATGAGTACGATAACTCGGTTTAATTACTGAATTAGAAAAATAAAAATAAAAAATATTTTCAAAAAGTTAAACTATGATTCTCTGTTTATTAGTGCAAGCCGAAATACCAAAGCAAAAATTTGCTTTGGTATTTCGGCTTTTAAATATCACCTACCATAAAATAGGTGAGGATATTTTTAGTCAAACTAGGGTTCGCTTCTCCCTCGAGAGTAGACCAGCAGTGTCTTAGCAGTGTAAATATTAGAAGATGATGAATAACTTTGTTTTAAATAACCCTATATTAATTTTTAATGTTATATGCTCATTTATTTAATTTTGACTCACTTTATTGTATATTTACGATGTGCACTTTTGTGCGTATTTTGATACTAATAAAATGTAAAAACACTATATTTTTATAGATATTAGATATAATTAATATCTATAACGCTTTGCAGAATTTAATACTGAAACCTATGAAGAGGAAGTAGGATAATTTCGGTCATAAAACCAAATAAAATAAAAATGTACATTTATAAGGCATGCAACCATGCAATTGTAATTTACAGCCACATATTACTAACTCTCTGAGCTATAAATACAATAAAGTGCGTATCACACCAAGCATCCACATCCACAGAAACATATAATATAATATCTCGACACGATTCCCGGCAGTATTATAAAATATATCACCATAATAAATTCATTACGTCGTATAAACGATAATAAAATTTCCATAATAAGATCATGAAGTTATCGCGTTAAATAACTCATTGTATAAAACCTACCAATTTGTATTCAGCCCGAGGGAGTATTATCATAATCGGGTATTACTGTTCGACGAGAGAGATGGAACATATAAAACGCGCTATGGGTGAGCGAGATGCAGGACCGGGCTATTTGGCGTCATTTGAAATATGGACGTGAAGTTAGGTTTTATTGGGTTTTCAGGGGGTAATGAGGTATTATTGAATTATTGTGTTCATAGCAAAGTTAAATGGCCGGCTTTCGATCGTAGTGTTTAAAATGTTACATAACATTGTTACTGTAACAATAACATTATTCTCAGGATTTTAACTTTAAGCAAGTATTTGAGATAAGTATATATAACTAGCATAAATATATATTTTTTAATTATCATCACTTGTCATCCTAGTAGGTACATTTAAGAAAATAAGAAAACATGCGAGAATTTGTCTAATTTTACCCGTTCTTCCTTTATAATAAATGAATTATTTACCAATGTAAGTGTTTACAATAATTCTATACAAGCTTTGCTTAATTTGTGGCTAGGCGCTGTGTAAATGTCCACCATTCGTTTTATTTATTATTATTAGTAATTCATCAATTATATACTTCCCTCTGCTTACATTTGGTAATTGAAAGTCTGTTACAAAGATATTCTTAATTTACAATACAAAGTGTTCAGTGCAGCACTTTACGAGAAAAAAGTAAATCTGGTAGAGTTCTCACTGCTCCGAGAGGTCGAGTGTCCTCTATTATTGTGCTTCCCGGAACACGCTAAAACACTCCTTATAACAGCTGATTTACAGTCCTAAATCCCATCTGCGAAAGATAGTTTCGTTTTCAAGCTAATTAGAAACGAGGGTGGCATTCCTGGGAGTAAATGAATTCGAACTTTATGCACAGATATGTAGAGCATAATTTAAGAGCAACAAATGTGAGTGTTTGTTAAACACCTAATAGAAAAAAAACTGTGAGTTTCGTTTGCTGATTTATTTTTCTTTGGTTTTAATAAACATAAAATTGATGTTGTAAAATTGAAAATTATGAATTATGAATTATGAATTAAATATAAGTTTAAATGTAAAGGAACAACTCGCATGATGTAAACACGTCGAAAATAAACCAATACCATCGAGCTAGGATGAGCAAACTTGACATAATTCTTTTGGATGTAGGTTCAATGTTTATATATTATAATGTTTTTGTTTTAACCACTTAGTTGGCAAAAAAGGATATGGCCCATCTGATAGTAAGCAGTACCTTAGCCTATGGACGCTTGCAATACCAGAGAGGCTCGCTCGAGAACTCCACTACTCTTTTTAAAGTTTTCGATGCAGTAAAATGAAGATTAGATAACCATGTGTAGTTATCTAAAAAGACGCCCTTATTCATAAAATAAACTGTCATTATAGCTTGCTAATTATTGCCTTTCTTATCATTCTTATGTCAATGAATAAAGACATGATATTATTTTAAAGACACCATTTAGCTAACAGAGGTACAGAGGCCCATATAAAAAAGCAGCCTTTGAAAACGCGAGTAAAGTCGCCTGTCAGCAATAGTGGTGGGAAACTAGCTATTACCAGGCTTTGTGTCGAGGTGTCGGCCTGCACTCACTTCACACCCTACACCCTTCACGCGCTGCAACCCAGACTAGACCTAGGTGAGCTAAGATAGAGTCTACATTTGAATGATAAGACGTTTTACATGACTTTTGATAACTTGCAATAACAACATTTCACGATTGAGGTTATAAGTCATTGTAAATGTGCTACAGATTCTTGCGTTGACTGGGGGTTTTCTGAAGGACTTCTGAGCGATGCGTCTTACAGCTTGCGACTTGCCGCTAGCCTTCTGCAAGCTGCAATTTCACTGTTTTATTTAATTTACAAACTCGTGTAAATTATCTATCTCATCATCATCATGACAGCCTTCTAATGTTCCCACTGTTGGGACACTGGCCTACTCTCAGGCGAGAGTGATTGGGTCTTAATCCACCACGCGGACCCAATGCGGATTGGTGGATGGCACATGTCTTTCGAATTTTTAGTTCTTGGACATGCCGGTTTCCTCACGATGTTTTCTTTCACCGTATGAGAGCACTGGCATTGCACATAAATTTTTCGAAACAGAAAAATCCATAGGTGCACGACCGGGTTTGAACCCACGACCTTAGGATTGGAAAGCGGGGTCACTACCACTAGACCACCAGTGCTCCACCAGTGCATTATCTATCTATAAGTTGGGAATAATGTAAATTAAAAAAAAGAGTTCTTTTTAAGGCTTTAAGGACTTATTATCTTTGATATTGTGTATTAAAAACGTTAACCTACTTACGGAGTTAAGTGCATTCGCATTCGTAAATGTTTGATGACCATTTAAAAAAACTCGAAATAAATTTAGCATAAAATACTAGGTGTTTTAACTCTTCAGGGAAATTAGGTGGCAAGCAATTCCCTTGTTCGATACTACGTGTATAGCCTGTATACCTATTACTTAAAGTATAGGTACAGGCAGGATCGGCTCCGTATGTTATGGTAAGCAATAAAGAGTGGGTGAGTTTCACACGTCGACACTCCCCCGCCCTGGGTCGGCCGACAAATTGCTCAGAGTCCAAGTCAAAAGCGGTAGCGAGTACCTAATCATGTCAGGCTTACAGTAATCTTAGTTTAAAGCATAGTAGTTAGTTGTCATGTTGTTGACGCCTGGAAGCTGCTGGAAGAACGGTTTAAGGCTACCGTTTTACCGTTTTCTTGGTGGTAAGACTCTTCAGGAAGAATCCGTCTTGGTGGATACCACTATTAATACTTTGCCTGCAAGATGTAGTGTGTATACAACTGAAGTGGCAACCAAGCGTACGGCCCATAAGATGGTAAGCGGTTACCGCAGCATATGGACGCTTGCAATACCAGAGGTATCACTCGCGGGTTGCCACCTTGAGGCTAAGATCGAAAGCCTCATGTGCCAGTAATTACAACGGAAACCATACCCTTCACACCGGAACACAGCAATGCGAGATAAAGATAAAGATAAAGATTTCCTAATCATAAAGTCAGGAGTTACCCGCTACATGTCTTCATTTACACCGCATGGCACACACCGGCGCGGCCGCGGAAGGGTTCGCCCGCGCTGACGCCGCGCCGCGCCAGTGCGAGTGCGGCGGAGACAGTGAGCACACCTCGACTGGATTTTGGGTTAGCTCCGTTATCCAGTTAAAACTGATGTTCTACTGAGCATGGTTCCCGAAGCATGGGTAAAGAAGCGCTCATGTTAAGTAGAATGACTAACTGAAACGTAATCGAGATATAAGAAATGCAGCTGTAGTTGTTAGATATCATTTTAAAATTAACTGCTATTTATGATAAGTGAATGCCTTGATGACAAAAAAAAGTGGCAAAGAGCCGTTTTTTTTTTCTTATGTCAGCAAAATGACGAAACGGTGAAGTCGCTCAACCGCCTACTCTTGAAAACGACAAATGATAATCGTGGCAAATATCGTAGTTCAACTTATGTGACATCTAAGTTCAGAGCATTCACGGACATAAGCCAAGAAAACTGACACGATATATTGCTTTTGTCCGTAAGAGTAGGCCCTCTGACCATAACAGCAGTGTTACACAAAAAATTAACTTTGTAAGTTTGCGTGGGCACTGCACTTGTCCCCCGAGACGTCTTTCGCTCAGTAATTTTACTTGCTGCAGTATTTCAGCTTGCACACTACTGCTTGGAGCGGTACCCAGTACCCAAGACGAACTCTTGCTGTAGTCCAACCCTGCCAGGGGACTTACTCTTGAATCCATTGACGACTCCGATCCAATCCCAATTTCAATTTACTGCTGTCAATTTTTGTACTCTTGAAAACAAGGTTGAATTTAGCATTAGGTTTGCACTTAAAGTCTCTCTTTTTCTTCCTGACTATTTATCCCACATGGTGGTGGGGTCAGCCTTCCTACAACTTTTCTTCCACTTCGCTCTATCCTCGACATCTTCGTCCGAAACATTGCATGCCACCATATCTTTGCGCAATACATCCGTCCATGTGGTCTAGGGTCTCCCTCTAGAGCTTCTTCCGGGAACAGACAGTTCTAGTGCATTGTAGTAGGTTTGCACTTAAAAGTAGGAAACGTCATTTCCAATGCTTGTTCAATACCGAACGATTGGAATTACGTTCAAGAGTAAGTCCCCAGGTCAGGTAATTTATCTGCCTCAATATTTTATCAGAACTATGTTTGCCATAAAATCGCAATCCCCAGCTCTATGGAGCACATTCCTAAATAGGGTTCCACAGCGCGGGTGCTAATAGCTCGTCTAATGCTTGTCTAATTGTACGCGAGCCGGGATGCGATGCCATCCGCCGCGATCGATACGGAACCCGCCCTGACCCATATCACACGGAACACTAAACACCTAACAGCTGTGGATTTTACACTAAAACAGTTAGCTGCTAACTTTGTAATGTTGGATTCGACCAATCTCGTACTAGGACTTGACTATTCTCAGAATAAGTTCTAAAGATAACTTGACAATTTACTTGTAGGTATTTAAACATGGTCTTATTTCCAGAATAGTAAGTAAGTCAGAAGTTGGTCGAATCCACACTTAATGGATTCCCAATTCGATAAGTTATCTCGTATCATTGTTAATCGTAGGAAAGTTCTTGATTAATTCGAAACCTTCGTTTTCGGTTAAATTTTTCAATGTAAGTAACCATTTTATTTTTCTACTCATTCACACAAGACCCGTCTTTAAAGATTCATCCAAAAATCTGTATTTCAATTTTCACTATTCGTGTGAATGAGCTGGTTATGTCTACAGTGTTATTCAGAAGATAGAAGTAAGATCAACAAATAAAATGTTCCTGATCTATCATCCATATTCCTCGATGCTCTAATCCTTCTCTGGTTATTTAGTTACTTATCTATCTGATTTTTATTTAACCCTGTTCTTGTATAACAATGCTTATCTTTTAAAATTATACATGCCTGCACAGTTGCACACACTGCAAACCAGTTTTTTGTATCACAACAATTCTTCTATTGGATTAGTTGGTTTTGTTTTTTCCATGTGTTTCCAGAGCATCTTGACATAATGCTGGCAAGTGAACAACTGTTCTACGACAACGACCTTGCTAAAACAATGCTTTCGCAAGCAAGCAGATATGTTCAAGCTCAACACAACACGACACGACGTAAACAGAGCATCAACAATAACTCCATTCTCCTCCACTCCAAATGACCACTAATTCAAGCTTTATCATCTGAATCTCATTCAAACCACTCTTTATCTCACCACCTTTGTCCTGCACAAAGGACTTCTTGAAGGTGTGAGCCGGTTAGTCCTTTCAATAGGAAGGAAAAAAACCTTTTTGTGAGGTGTTGCTGTGTTTTTGACGTGTGTTGAGAGTCCGATTGGAGTATTATTTTAATTTGTAAGGCTCTAATGGGAGGCGAGACGGTTGTTTGTTTGAAGAGGTTATGGTAGGTGCAAGATCTTATGGGATAGAGAACTGAATAGGGTTTGAGCTGATAAGAAAAAATGTGAAGTAACGCAACGCAATCTGTAGACGACGATACGCATTCTAAACAATCACTTTTCCTTAGCATTTAATACAATCAAATTAAATTGAAATATGATAGTTTGTTCGTTTGTACGTTCGTATGAGTCAGTGGCCAACTCTGGTGACAGAGTTTCTAGGCCGCCCGAAGGACTCTGTTATGGCCTAACAACTTTGAAAAAGGCGTGCTGCTTAACGTGCCCTCCGAAGCACGGGAGCGAATATGATAGTGAAACGCGTAGTTTCGTCTGGATATATTTTAGGCCTACAAAATTTATTTCATGACTTAGGTAATGCGGTGCTCTACTTTCTTTTTAGCTCGTTTCTAGATTGTGGGTTCGATTTCTGCTGCGGGACTAATATTTGCATATTTTGTAAATGTTAATATTTGTTCCCAGTCTGCATATTGTAGCACCTACCACATACCATTGTAATCTTCGTTTCTGGTTACCCATGTTTCTTATGACAAGCAAAACTAAGGGAATCCAAGTACCTATTATGGGGTCAAGACTATGATTTGTATCGGAAAGGCTAATCTGAAAGTCATGATTTGCACGTGATTTGTAATAGTAATAAAGTGATCAAGAACAAACAAGTGAGATGCGAGAAGTACGGTTTCATAGAGCAGCTGGATGTGCGAATAATAATAGCTGATCGTCCATTGTGCGAGGCCCTTTGTCTTGCGCAAGAGTCGCGTCGGGCCAATCTGCTCGTTTGCTGCACCAACTAGCGCTTGCCTGGGGTTTACCCGTTTTGAACATTTACATTTGACTCGACACTTCCTACCTTATAGCTAGCTTTTTTTTTTTTTTTGTTATGAATTTAGTCAGGGTCGCTGTCATCGAAACCGATGAGGAGGATACCTTATAGCATAGATAGTATATCTATTACCTAATGAACGATATAAAAATATAATTCCATAATGCAATAATTTTCAAATGTTATGTTTATGTGTCTGCAGGAATTATTTATAACGTTCAAAATCTATAAATTTAAAAAGTTAATAGTGGCATAGAAATAGATAGATAATTAGATGTATTTTCATAATTCGTATAATTATTATTTAAAAAAAAACAGAAGACAAATCCTTCGTAGCCGGATGATAAAGGTCCCTATACCGCTATATAACAATACGTAGTTATAATAATTATAATAATATTTATGCATAAAAATAGCACAGAAAAAAAAAAATTGCACAGTTCCAAAAGAACCAGTCAATGTATGTAGGTATAATAAATAATGCTGGACAATCCACACAGCAATAGATTATATAATCTAGCGTCTCAACTTATATTTTTTTAATCTAATAATAATAACGGGTAATAAATAAGCATAATATTAATTTAGACATAGACATAAACATAGACATTCATTTATTTAGCACATTAGCACACAATACAGACACATTTGAAAATTATTTGAATTATACAGATAGATAAAAAGAAAGAGAAAAATAAAAAAAGGAAACATTTCATGTACCTACTTAATATAACAAAAGTAAAAAATAACAAAAGTTAGACAATCTATAAAAATTAAACGACTCATTATAACTTTAGGTATCGTACTCTTAGAGACGGTATGACTTTCCCGTCGGAACAGAGTCCGTCGGCTCTTAACTACCTATCTGAACTTGTTAATACAATTTCGACTAGTAAAAACTTTTTACAAGCCGTACCTTCATTTTCCGACTTGCATCTTTATAGAAAAACATCTCTTACATAATTCTTAAATAATTCCTATTGGAAGCAGTAGGAATTATGCTAAGTCGAGGCCAATTTGCTCACACACTATGCATAGGTAATCTTCCTAGTATATGTTCGCTTTTGTATATGTCTTTTCTATAATTTTTTTTAAATGTATTATTTGTGTACAATAAAGAATAATTTTTAAACCTATTATAATTTTTAAATATTTTTACAATACTATTTACTTTTTTAATGTGTGTATTTTTTTGTTGTTATGTGGCAAATAAAATGTGTGTACAAAATCATCTAAATTTTTTATTTAACCTTTCAGTGGCTATAGGTATGTCGTTGCTACCATGTCAGGCCTATTGGACCGCCAGTTTTTGTTTATTATATTTATGTGGATAAGATGTCTGCGAGTATCAGGCTTGTTATGGTCGTAAAATCTCAAAATTATCATGCTAAGGTATTTTTTTGGAAATTTAAATCCAGTTTATAGTAATAGATCTATTTTATTTTAATACTAAAATAGCTTTTTGACGGAGGAGTATTAACGTACATATTCAAAATGTTGGTCCCGGTTATAACAGTCTTATAGTCAATAACAGAGGCCTTCAGGCGGCCTTAAAATTCCGTCATCAGAGTCAGCTACTGACTCATACGAACTTACTTATCATATTGGTTGGTACACACGATACGTGGCGAAACCCGAGCCGCTGCCGCCGCGCGAACAGACGCATTGTCCGCATAAAGACGCTAATTATAATGAAAAACAATAAAATCAAAGGGTAATTAAACGCGTCCCACAATAAGAAACCCGCCGCACCGGCCGGCGGCAGTTTAAACATTAAGGCACGGTACACACTATCAGGATAATTTTAAAGATTTTTTTATGATTTATCAAGGCTAATTCGAACTAGATTTAATATCTAAATATACCTACAAATTTTCAAATATGACGGGTTAAACGATGAGTAACAGGAAATTAAAAAAAAACCGACTGACATTTTTGGCCTACTCTAACAAGTAAGTTTTAACGCTAAAGGGAAAGTATCTAAAAGACTATTTTAATTTGAAAATGTTGAATTGATTTTATATAATTGACATCAAAGTTAAAATTTCAGCCATATTTATACCCTAAACCGGTTCATAACCTAATTCTGGAGTCCACCAGACTCCGGAGAAATTTAATTCCTAAACCTTAGTACTAAGACTATGAATAATGTTTATTTATTATTTATTAATAAATTTCAATTAAAATCAATAATTCAATTCAATTTAATAGTTTAATTCAATCCAATTCATTTATATGCTCTCTAGAGCCTGTTAATTCTATCACTGGTCATTTCAGACCTTCAAGTTTGTGCTCCAGTCGGATCAGGTTAAAACTAAAAAGCCAGCTTTTATAAAAAAACAGGAATCTCACGTTCTGCAGCTACGATACCACAAACAAACAAACAAACAAACTGTAGCCTTATTCGCTCCTTTATAGGATTAACTGTAATTTAGTTAACCACTTCAATTACTTATTATTTAAAAAAACAGAATGATTTTTTTCTTACCCATTTCATATCATAGCAGACTCTTGCAGGTCTTGTTCATAATTTATAGAAAATATACCTCTGGTAGATAATGTGTCTTTCAATATCATCGTCATGTCAAATTCTTGTCAATGAGTTGTAAAATGACAAGGAAAATTAATACTTAACGTGCTGCTAAAATGACAGTTTCTTTAGTATTCGGATTAACATAGACACTTGGCTTTTTCCATTTTTTACATAGCTACTTGTACTTATATTCTTGGTATGAGCCTCACCATGAGTTCGATTAGCACCACACTGAAGCTTTATTATGAAGAGGGATCTTAAAAAAAAGCTAGGAACCCAGCAGAGTTTGTTGCCCGATTAGGGGCGCGTGGAACCGGCGTAAACTCACCTAGCTTTAAGACGTTTCAAAATGATCCTTGTGATATGATTGAATAAATATATTCTTTATTTTACTTTACACTTACCAGGAGGGTGATGCAGGCCCAGCGGCGGTCCCGGCAGGAAGGCAGCCGCCACCGCCGCCTGCGCGTTGAACGCGGCCGCGTACGCCACTCGGCTCGCTACGGACGCCGGCAGCTGGAACTGCGGCGTGTACGTCCGACTCTCTCTACCCTCCGACAGGTTCAACACCCTGTCGCCCTCTCTCTCGAAATACCGCTCTCTACTTTCCCGGTTGTCCGAGAGACCCAGCAGCTCCTGGATCGCGAAAGGCGAGCGCTGCGGCGCGCGCGGCGCGCTTGCGTTCGCGCTCATTGCTTGCATTTTGTTTGCTTGTGTGCCCGCAGCTTAAATTTACATCGTTTGCGGAATTCTATCAGCTTTAATTTTAATATCACAATTTTAGGCAATGTTTAATAATGTCTATGTTTTTTTTTTGATAGCGCACTGATAACAGTTTTTTCGCAACACTAAAGATATATTTTTACTTAATTACTAAAACTAAATTAGGCCTGAAAGCTTAGGCTGCTAGTTTAAAAACGCGAAGACGGTCTATACGAATTTTCTTTGGAGAAAATTCGCGGAAAACGTGTGTTGTCGGTGTGTTTATTCGCGACGCGAGCGCTCTGCGCGGCGACCGGAGCGCTTCTGCCGGCGCCGCCCGTCGACGACAACTAAAAACGTAACCCCCCGTGTATCGTCACCGGGCCTTCACGACCGAACCATCCTAATTCAGCACCCCTCACGTACAACGTACGACGTTATCGATCTGAGCCTTATTCCGCCGGCTACGAGTCAAAACGGCGGAGGCGGCCCACGCGTTGCAGGCGCTTACGCCGTTGTTTCGCCGAGGCAAGAACCCTCCCCCCGCGGGCGGGGCCTCCTAATAGCCAATACGGATATTTTGTTACCGCACTGTATTGGCCAGATTTCTTCCCGCCGGTCACGCCCCCCGCGAGTTCCGCCGGAGCAATAGCGACCGTATCTTCGATTGATTAGATGCTAAAGTCACAGTCGCGGTCGGTGGTTGATTTAATTTTGATTAATTGTAAGAAATGAATAGGTTCGCGGTCGAGGGGCCAGCGGGTGGGAGGAGGGAGGGGGGGTCACCGCTCGGACTGGGTATTGTAAGGCGAGAGCCACATTAAGGCAGGTGGGAGATTTTTATACGCTCTGTCTTATTATGGGCTCCAGTCTCGATGGCTTCCTCTAGACTTAGAGTATAATGTACACGTCCGTGTCGTTAATGCATAATGTGCCATTATCAATCATTGGTCGTTTGCCAACCTGCGAGGTAACCCTACCTGCTCACGCTGCACAATCATTTAATGCATATGAAATGGATATCTTCCTGCCTACTTTAATTATAGTAATGTAGGTAGGTATTATGATATCTCATTGAGCATTATATTTTTGTTAAAGGTATTAACTAAATGAAGGGAAGTTTTATTCGGATTACGTATCTTATGTTCTTTACTATTTAATTTTTTTAACTTATAATTTATTAATAATAAATTAAATTTAAAATAATTACCTTATTATCTATTAATTTATGTACCTGCATGCTACGTTAACTATGTTGCAAAATATTTATTTTTGTGGTAGGTATTTAATTATATTATATTGTAAGTAAAGGCAGTACCTACCTGCTACCTGGTTTTGAGCAGATGTTGGAATACTATAAAATGTTTTGGGGTAATTTTTTTTATATTGAAATGAAAAGTCTTGTACTAAAGACCTACTAAAATAAAAATAAATTATTAACCTATACCTAGGAATAGAAAATTACAATTGTGTCTTGCTATTACTAGAAAAATACCTCTTTCTGCCGCCAAGCAGTAATGCTTTTATTGCTGTGTTCCAGTTTAAAGGGTATGGTTTCTGGTGAAATTACAGGCACCATGAGACTTTAACTACGTCTCAAGGTAGCAACGCACACGTGATATCTATGATGTTACAAGCGTACATAGGCTGTGGTAACCGCTTACCATCAAGTGGGTCGTACGTTTGGTTGCCACTTTAGTGCTATATAAAGAAATAAAAAGACAGAAGGTCCACTTTTAGTCAGAAATAAACAAAATATTTTTTTAGCACAATTTCGTCTTGTTTGAGTTAGACTCTAAACATCATGATACTAAAACAAAAATAATAACCTTACAATTGCTAAACTGACAATGGGTAAACTTTGCTTTTTTTCATTGGCCCTCAGTAACAACTTATTCGCGCACTGAAAGAAGATCTACTTTTTACATGAAACGCATTAATAAAAAAATTACCTATCAGTCGCGTTAAGGAGAACAGTTGGCACATTTCTTCCACGTTTTCGGAGTTTTTTTTTTTATTGAACGGCTCAGTTTATATAATCTGAGCCTAAAACTCATCTGATATTAGACTTTATTTCCAGTGGCACAGGTGAGTTAAAAACTCGGCGCTACGGTATTATAAACCTTTTTAGCTAATTTTGACCAAAATCTCTCTTTCATTAGCTCTGTATCCATCAGATTGATCAGCGTCAGCCATTAACTCGTTTACTCAAGCATTCTATTAAAGATCTTCACCAGACTTAATCTATAAGTCTGGTATATAATTTGCATTATAGTATTTAGGCACATTTCTTGTAATAGACACAGCAAAGCCTCAAGACCGCATAGCGTAAATTTACCTACATAAATCATCGAATTGCCCTCCGCTGAGACAAATATCTTTTTCCACAGCTTGGGCGCCACTAAACTCGAACCTAAGAAGCACAAACCCGAAGGGGGTAAAATAACATTTCGTTTGTTCAATTGGGCCTGTGAGGCCCGACGTCACCAGTTAATGGTTAAAACTTTTGATTATTAAACTAATAAGAGATTAAAACTATTCAAAGTTATCCGTGTGACTTTATTTATAACTAAGTAATAACAATTTAATAATAACTAATACCTAACACGCGTTTATTTTATTTAAATTTGTCTTACACACTACACCGCAGATACAACATGCAAAGAAAAGTGGATCAATACCTACCTAATAATAAATCAATAAGCAGGAATAATCAACAGGAACAAAAAATGAAAATAAAATAACATAGAAAGGCCTTTTTGATTTAAACATTAGACATGACAAAAAATGTACTTACATCACGAGTAAAAATCAAAATTAGAGCTTCCAAAAATAAGCAATAGCATTCAGGTGTGGATGAGCTGTCAAAGTTGTTGTGCGCACAATGCCGCCAGAGGGCGTATCACATTCGTGTTGTTGTGCCGGTCACATCACAACAGCGCACATTCACATTGTGCGGCACAGGTAGTAACGCGACCCGTCTCCTGCTTGTTCTCACCAAAATAACGATATTTGAGATCGTTCAATGATTTAAGATTGACAAGAGACGAACCATCTCATGAAAAAATTAATAAAAACCTAGTGTTCAATTAAGAATATCGATAATAATAACGAAGTTTTGTAAAAAGATAAATTTAAACAGAAAATATTTATTTTCTCGCGTATTGGGGTCTTCAACAATAATGATAACTTAAAGTATCTATTCGATGCATTAGTCCGGTGAACCTGAATTGCGAGAGTCTGGTTAAAGAAGATTTTGCAAAAATCTATAATACAGATCACTAGAGCCACTCAACGGATTGAGACAAATTGAGAATAAGATAAATTGGCTCCTGAGAAAGAACATTGCTTAGTTATTTATATGCATGTTTAACCACGCAAGTGAAGCCGCGGGTGGCAGCTAAGAATCAAATAAAAGTATTTCTTAAAAAGACAAACACTTACTTAGAAATACTTAATAGATATATTTTCATTCGTTATTACACATACAGTACAAAATAATAAATTTTTAGAAAAAACATAGCTTTCTAATAAAATGTTCAGAAAATGTTAGGACTGTGGTGGTACTCCTTCGAGGCGATGTATTTATTGACACGTTTTTATGAAAGAGCACTGAATCAATTTATATGGGACCTCGTATATCACGTATCAAACAAAAAAGAATCATCAATTCAATGACTAAAGTTAATTTAGTTCATTGACTCAATCAAAGGCATCCCAATGATTATTTCGTCCAAGCGAGATATGTCACGATAGCTCAATTGGTAGAGCACCCGCGTATCAAGCGGTGGTTTCGGATTGAAATCCCGCTTGAGGCGAATTAATTTTGGGATATTATAATCTTCAATTTTTTTTTTTTTTTGCTGGACTTTCCACACAGCATCATCTAGTCCAAGGTAAGCTGCTGTTAAACAGAGCTGTATTATGGGTACTAGATGACTGATGACGATATATATTTAATACAATACTTTAATAATATTATATTTATAATATATATATATTTTTGTCTACTTTTCTAGACAGAATAGTTCTGTAGATTGTGTACGATGCGATGGTCAGCTTGTCGAGCAGTCATCACACTATCACACTAATATTATATATGCGAAAGTTTGTATGTTTCATTGTTTTTTGGATGTTTGTTCCTCTTTATCTAGACAACTTGAACCGATTAAGCTGAAATTTAAAACATAGTAACATTACACAGAATGTTTACCGAAAAAAGTACATTTACCAAATTCCACACGAACCAAGTCGCGGGCAACAGCTAGCTAGTTACAGATAATTTGAGGTATCTAATAAATTCATTTCAATATGAAGCATGTCTTTTAATTTTCCTTCAAATACTTTATACACCTATAATTCTACGGCGAAAGAACGTCGCATTGAACAGCAATTTTATTGTTACAGAATGATTACATCGATCAATCACAATACCTATATGATTTGCTTTGACTTTGTTTTGTTTAAAAACTGCCAAAACTAAATGGCTACTTCGTAGCAACTATTTTGAGTCAAGAGTCATACAATAAAATTATTGTAAGAAGCTCGAACTGAAAAATGTCGATAATAAAGTATCTAGGTAGGTTTCTTTCGAAAACGTATGTCGTGTCAATATAACTAAATATTGAAACTAAACCTGAGACTTCACCAGATAATTTACTGGGTAGAGTGCCCACAGTTCTACAGTAGCATACTTTCAAGTTATAAAATAAATAAATAATAAATAAATAATGCTAGACAATGCACACAGCATCATTTTTACAGTTATAAGCAGAGCTTGTATTATGGGTACTATATGACTGATATACTTAATACAATACAATACATAGATAGATATTTTTTATTATAGGTTCATAGAAAACACCCAGAACACCCGGAACAAATATTTGCAGATCGTGCAAACATTTGTCCCAGGGCGGGAATCGAAAGCGCAACCTGCTGCGTCGCAGGCAGACACTCGCCCGCCGCGCCACATCGGTCGTCTTTATAAAGCTCATTAACAATATTTAGTCAAATTGGTTGACTGTAAATTGTATTAGGGTAGGTATTTTACATTATTTTTCCGACGGAGTTTACACGCAACATTTTTAAAGTGATAATACGCTTACAGATAATTTTAGGAAGAATAAAAGTCTAGTCTTAGAAACGGTTATTTAAATATTTTAGGATTGAATTTAAAATATAAATAAAATGAAATGAAATGAAATGAAATAGTTTATTGTGCAAAAAATATAGGTACCTAATTACTACTAATGCTACTAATACTAATCATAGTACATTTTATTTGTTACAAAGTTAGTTAAAACATTAATGAAAAGAAAACTTTTTATAAAAGTATTTAATAAAACACTTTATTGTCAAAGTCAAAATAAATAGAGTTTATCCTACTAATATAAACTAATATATTATATTAGTTTATATTAGCTATTTAGCGATAAGGCCGCCTATTGTAATACCTGTTAGTAATTAAGATTGTTCTTGTCAAATTTGTTATAATGTGGTGTTCAATAAAGTATTTTCTATCTATCTATCTATCTAATATTATAAAGAGAGAAGATTTGTATGTTTGTATTTTTGTATTTTTTGTTTGTTACGAATAAACTCAAAAACTACTGATTGGATTAAAAAAATATTTCATCATTAAAATGCTTTAATGAGTAATATAGGCTATATTTTATTTCATAAAAAAAGGGATCCCTTCTAAAACTTCAATAATACAAAATACAAAAAAAATACAAAAATATTTATTAACTGGCGGGAAGCCGGATTACAATTACAGATAACCGTATAACTGAAGAGATGACACAGTAACAGGGAGAGCAAAAATTATATAAAAATAAATAATAATAAAAAGTATATATTAAATTAAAAATAATTAATCAAAAACAAAAAATGTAACCCAAGGTGTAAAAAAATTGCCATAAAATGTCTTTCATCGCATGCGCTGCGGAAACTATTGATGATAGAACAAAAATATGTTCTACAATATTAAAGAACATATTAATATCTACAAAAAACGATAGCATAATGTCGAACTGTAACTTTGCGGTGCTGCTGAAGGCTGTATTCGCGTGGTCCCAAGATTTTTCCCCATTAATGGGAATATTACTCATATTTGGATTTTTACTCATACAGGTATTGGGGAAAGTTAGAATGTTTGTTGGCTTGGAGTGTCACATCTATATGAATGAACGAATTAAAATAAAATATATTATTACAAAGGTAGATTATTCCCGGAATTATAATAGGCTACTTTTTATCCCGGAAAAATGTACGGTTCTTGAGCTTCCACGTGAACAAAGTCGCAGGCAACAGCTAGTATGGCAGTAAAATTACCGTCAATAAAAGCCTTACATAAATTTTATGGTTAGGTAAATTTTATGCTTGTTTTGAGGTAATTTTGATCTATTTTGGGATCTCTGTTTTGTGACAAGAGGGTTACGGACGATCTCTGTTTTGTGACAGATGGGAATAATTTTAATATCGGGCATTTACCTATCTGCAATTACATTATCCTGGTGAGTAGAATTCAACGTATTTACAGACACATCAAATAAAGAAAGTGCCTATTCTAATAGTAAATTGTAATGTTTATTAGTACCCAATGTTTAATAAAAAAAAATACATTTTGTATTTTGAATGGTTTCCAAAGGAACCAGTTTGCCTGGTTGAATGATCCTTGTACTAGCCCTGGTACTGGAAAGAGTCAAAACTAAAAGCAGTGTTGGTACTGGACTGGAAAGTCTAACCTTAATAGATACCTGATCAGTTGGCTTAGAAATAATATGTCGAACCAGCTGTCGCCCGCGACTTCGGAAACTCGGGAGCCGTCCTTTTTTTCGGGATAAAAATTAGCCTTTGTTCTATTACCCGTTACTATTTATGTTTTAAATTTCAGCCAAATTGGTTCAGTGGCTGTCGAGTTATAAAGTTATAGAAGAACAAACATCCAAACTTTTGCATTTATAATATTAGTGTGATTAATAAAATTTTTAGATACCATTGCTCTTACAATACATTGACATTCTAATTTCGTTAATATCACATTAATAAATACCTACGGGCCCTCAACTTAACTAAACATAATATGAAATCACTATAATAGTCGAGCTTAAACTCACAACTATTTAAATACGTGTATGTTGAAGTTAAACACCAAATAAAAAAAAAAAAAAAAAAAACATCACATCATCATCAAACCTGGTGGTAGGAATCTTCAGTAAGAGTCCGCCATATCATGTGCAGCAACATAATAAAATAGTGACGGAAAACATCGCGATGAAACTCGCTGCTCAGTTAGCCTCACACAGCATATTGTTGTATTTTCCTGTATATTACGCTGGCTAAGCTGAGCGGATGCTGTAGGTGCTAGACAAGCCTACTTCTTCCGTGCTCCAGGAGGCACTACAGCATCTGCACTACACTGCACACACACTTACATGAGGACAACTAGAGTAACCACCATAGGCCGTAACGAATAGAGAAACATCACGAGAGAAAAGATCATGCTATGAGGTCGCGACCCTCTGCTATGAGGAAACGATGCACAGAGAAAGAGAAAGAGTAACCAACTTGGCTCTAGACGCTGTATCGTCATGACAGCCTTCTAATGTTCCCACTGCTGGGACACTGGCATACTCCCAAGCGAGAGTAATTGGATCTTAATCCACCACGCGGACCCAATGCGGATTAGTGAATGGCACATGGCTTTCGAATTTCACCGTATGAGAGCACAGGCATTGAGCACATAAATTTTTCGAATAGAATAATCCATTGGGGCACGACCGGATTCGCACCCACGATTAGGATCAGAAGGCGGGGTCACTACCACTAGACCACCAGTATTCTAGACGCTGTTTAATCATCTACAATATAATATGGTTCATTAATATGCCCTTGGATAGGCCTTACTGACTCATACGAACTTACTTACTTTCATTTAATATGGTGAAAGAGAAAGCTAATAAAGCTAGTAAATTATTAATCTTCTAATACCTCACCACAATCCAAAAGTCAAATATTGTGACAGCCCTAAGCTCTAGTATCAGGGCCACCACAAATTCGCAGCACACTACTTTTTATTGAGTGTTGCGGGTGAGGGGGTGGCTCGGGGGGGCGTGGGGTTCCCGGGGTGCATAATTGCGCCCCTGCCACCTATGCAACCTATGAGCGAATTCAGTTATAGGCATTTTGTTGTGTATCGTTTTGTAGTCGCTGGCTATTTTCTACAGCCGCTAAATTTATTTACAAACTACAGCATTTAGTGTCAGAACAATGTTATCTGAAACGGGTTTATCTATGGGTTGAATTCTATAAGATTCTTGCAAACTCTTGACGAGCGATGTGGCGCAGCGGGCGCAGGTCCGCCTGCGACGCAGAGGTTGCGGGTTCCCCGCCTCGGAACAAATGTTTGTACGATCTACAAATATTTTTTCCGGGTGTTTTGGGTATTTTCTATATATAATAAAAAATATCTATCTATGTATTGTATTGTATTAAATATATATCAGTCATCTAGTACCCATAATACAGCTCTGTCTAACAGCAGCTTACTTTGGGACTAGATGATGCTGTGTGGATTGTCCAGCATTATTATTATTATTATTAACTCTGGCCAATCACATCACATCACACTAAATATAAATATAAATATATAGTAATAAATATAAATGCGAAAGTTTGGATATTTGAATGTTTGTCTGTTTGTTCCTTTATAACTCGACAACCACTGAACCGACTTGGCTGAAATTTAAAACATTTAAGTAATGACCGGAAATAGAACATAGGCTACTTTTTATCCCGGAAAAAAATACGGTTCCCGAGTTCCACGCGAACGTAGTCGCGGGCGATAGATATTTTTAATACTTACTAATAACTAAAATAGTGCTTGTTTTCTTTAATTAAAATATTTTAGTATATTTTTTTTCAATGCCCTTTGGGACTTTGTATTGTTTTGATTAAAAAAAATTTTTTTATATTAGTTGTATTTTTTTTTAGTACATATTATATTGGAAACCAAAGAACTATATTTAATAAATTTTCAGTGCATATCGCGACGCGGAGGAGGACGCTCGCTGTGTCACTCAACCCTGATGAAGACTCTCGAAATTGAGTCGAAACAGTGTCGGTACCTCTTCACCGATATACCGGTACGTGAAAACACCCGTTGGTAAAAATGTATAAACTATATTTAAGTTGGAAACAAACTTTACGACTGCACCAAGTTTCACAGCTTTCATAGCTATTGATCGGGGTAGTATGAAGCTATAGTAATTTCTGTTAACGAAATATTCGGACGACAGCAAAGAATATTCCTATGGTTTCATGCACAACGATATAAAATCTTTATTTATTAACCTAAAAAATGTGAATTAACATTATTAATATAGAGTTAGAGTTTGTCAAAAGGAAACTATGTTTTCTCTTACTATCTGTGATAACATGAATTAAAGTTTTTTTTATATTTTTATTTTAAACAAAGTCTGAAAGTTATCAAACTCGTTCAAATATCAACCTTACTTCCAAATAGAAAACAACAAAGGAAAAATTCCAACTTTCACATAAACATAACATGGTTGCGCTGGAGAGTAAATAACGTGTACTTATTTACAAACATATAGAAAGGTATAATGCTACACTGAGAGCTAAGCGCATTACCGTAGTATAGTGCACTCCATTATACGGAATACTAATGACAGGGCGGTTGATTAAAAAACCTAAGTTGCGGGGCGTGGCGACCCTACCACCTCCCTCGACGCAGGGCTGTCACACATTTAAGAATAACACTTTAACTATGTTTTGATTTGATTCCCTCTGGACAAACTTTCATCATAACTAGTCTTCTAATGTTTCCAATGTGAGTTAAAAATGTAATGGATTCAAAGTTAGCACATTCTTTTTTATCTTTCTCGTTTTGACACACATTTTTCGAATAGAAAAATCCATTGGTGGACGACAGGGTTCAAACCCACAACATTAGGATCGAAAGACAGGGTCACTAGGTACTCTCAATCACCAGTGATCTTCATAGTTTTAAATTAAATTATTTTGTTATGATTTGCAAATATTTATTAGAACAAACGAGGATTACACACTTGGATTTTTTGATAAACTCGACTTTGACCCTAGTAAAGTTCTTTAGCAGGATAGGCTTCTATAACGTCTATTATAGATAACTTATACAGCATATAGTGGCAAGTAGGTTATTCTTGTTTCCCACTACTACTAGATGTGTAAAGTGCAGACACTGCAATCCATGGGACAGGATACAGATGAAGTAGGCTTGCCGAGCACTTTTTTTTATGTCAGCAAGTGACAAGACGATCAAGTCGCCCGGCTGACCATAACAGATGCAGTGCCCCCAAGTTTTTAAGCTCTGCGTGGCACTGCACTGCGCTACGTTGACGTCATCACCCCGAGACGTTGTTGTTAAATCTCTTTCGCCCAGTAATTTCACTTGCTAGAGAGCCCCTCAAATCTAAACACAGTAATGTTTGCACACTACTGCTTGGAGGTAGAGTATCTGGCACTGCGGTGGTACCCACCAAGATGGACTCTTTTCCATTCATCTCCATCTTACATCGTCCTCTCAGCTTAGCCAGCCTAAAGCACAGGAAAGACATGGTCACACGTGCGGAGTGAACTAAGCCGCGGGTTTCATCAAGATGTTTTCCATCAAGTTTTAGGCACGAGTTAAAGAGCACATACATTTTTCGAGCGTAATGCCCAGTCATAAAAGAAACTGTCATTTCAGCGGCTAGTTAAGTATTGTCATTTCTTGTCATTCATAATGAACAAAGCAATGATATTAGGTTCGAAACACATTTGCTAGCAAAGTCTAGTCTAGTCTTCTAGTTGTTTTTCTTCACCGTTTAAGCAAAGCGCTCTTTGAAAGTAAATAAACTGTTTACCAAGAAATAAAAATATAGATGTACTTAATAAAAAAAACGCAGTTTAATGGCAAATTAAAATTATATTTTTTGCATCATTTAGATTTAATTTTCATTAGAAACACTCAACACGATAGAAGAAGGCGAGGCAGTAAGAAATCTAATTGACCAGGGTATGCTGATGGAGTAGGGCGATGACTAATTGAACTTTCAGTGGCTAAATTGGAAATATTGTCTAAGATGGTTTTTAGAATTTTTTTAATTATAGAAACTTTTACTCAACAAAAGTGGCAACCAAGCGTACGGCCCACAAGATGGTAAGCGGTTACCGCAGCCTATGGGCGCTTGCAATACCAGAGGTATCACTCACGGGTTGCCACCCTGAGACGTAGATCGAAAGTCTCATGTGCCTGTAATTTTACCGGAGACCATACCCTTCGGACCGGAACACAGCAATGCGAGCATTACTGCTTGGCGGCAGAAATAAGTAAAACGGTAGTCCTCCCCTGGACGAGCTCTATCACAAAGAACTCTACTACTTTTTACGCAGTTTGAAAAAAGGTTGTTAAGGTGTGGTCTTTATTATAAAAACATAGGCCTAAAGAGATACAAGTTTTGTTATTAGATTATACTGCTTATTCAGCTACAGCATCCTCATTCCACGGCTTGATGCTTTTACACATCGTTGTCAGCAACATTTTAATAAGATATCTACAAATATTCAAAATTTAACCTATAGTTCACGTAAACCTTTAAAAAAACACAAAAAAATCGCTTTTAAACGTAAGTATTATTTAAGTTGTTTCATATGTATTTTTAGAATTCTTATCTAATGTTTTTTCTACACGCTCGCTTTGAACTAGCATTGTGTTTAAAATTGCAAATAAATGTCATAGCTATCTAATAAATAATAAATAGTGCTGGACAATCCACACAGCATCATCTAGCCCCAAGGTAAGCCGCTGTTAAACAGAGCTGTATTATGGTTACTAGATTACTGATATATATTTAATACAATACAATACATAGATAGATATTTTTAATTATAAATAGAAAATACCCAGAACACCCGGAACAAATATTTGTAGATCGTACAAACATTTGTCCCGAGGCGGGAATCGAACCCGCAACCTCTGCGTCGCAGGCGGACATGCGTCCGCTTCGCCACATCGGTCGTCATCTAAATTTTGTTGTTGTATAAATTTAAATAAATCAACAGTTTCTACTACCCATCTATCTACATAGGCTTTCAATATGCAGTCCATCATATTTTGTACGTCATTAGTGATTAGATTTTTGATCCGACACGCGACCAACGTATACTCTATAATTTTTCTAGTGATTATCTAAATTTACAAATATGTGGTTAAAATCCTCTGCATTGTTCTAATGCGTTAAGAAAAATTATATTTTCCTTTATTTTGAATGAACTCAGTACTTTGACGAAACGAAAACGCTAGCTTGTGAATCGTGTGATACAGAAATAAACTTACAAAAAGTTATTAACGGTTTTTCTTTCTTCCTTTCACTTTTTCCTATTTTATTTAGCTGCAATCTATGCAATAAGACACGATTAAATACTTACGTAAACCGTCTCAATAATATTTATACAGGAATACTTCTTCTTGGTCTGTTTTTTTCTTGATCACCGTATAGTTTTAATTAACATTTGACATAAATTTTACACTCTACCAAAAAGATAAATCACTACTGTACCTACTAAGTATAGTATTTTTTTTTAAATTTTAATACGTTAATGGACTTACTAGATACTGAAAACACTGAAACGAATCACCAATAACTGTACTAACAATAATCACGCCGCCATTACAACTAACGAACAATACATCATCGCGGCCATATTAGCAATCAAGCCTGGCTTTTGTTTCGTGCTGGCCAATAATTAGTAGTGGGGAGCCAGCAGCCAATCGGCCGCCGCGATTGGCGCGATCTGCAGCCGGCGACGGTCATTGGCGCTCGAACTGTTCCACATTCGAATTAACTTGAACTCGCGGGATACTTAATTGAATTCAATTGATTGGGCATTCATTCACTGCTCGCGTCCCGGGACCGACGGGTTGATTGTTTAATTTGAACAATTTGCCATAATTTGTAATTAAAGCCCATTGAACGATTTTTATAATTGTCTCTTCTCAGAAAACCTCATTTTTTCGCTTTTACGTAAATTAAAACGTTAATATCTGATCAATGCAAAAGATAATTTCCCTGTCATCATCATGACAGGGAAATTATACATCCTATTTCTGCCGCAAAGCAGTAATGCTCGCATTGCTGTGTTCCGGTGTGAAGGGTATGGTTTCCGGTGAAATTACTGGCACATGAGGCTTTCGACCTTAGCCTCAAGGTGGCAACCCGCGAGTGATACCTCTGGTATTGCAAGCGTCCATAGGCTGCGGTAACCGCTTACCATCTTGTGGGACGTACGCTTGGTTGCCACTTCAGTTGTTTAAAAAAAAAAAAAAAAAATGACAGCCTTCTAATGTTCCCACTGCTGGGACACTGGTCTAATTTTCCAGTAGAATGCGTTATTTCGAATACACAGATATTTGCAACAGAAAAAAACAAATTCTTAGTGTTTTTGCTATTAGGCCTTATTACAAGGTTCATTAATTGCTTTGGTATTCAGAACAAAATGTTTGGATTTTGATGTATTTTGATAATTAAAAATACTTGTTATAATTTGACGCCGAGGCAGACCAAGAAAGCGCTGGCGTGACGACCTAGACGTCTTCCACAAGGGCTGGCAGGAGATGGCACAGGACCGGGATAAGTGGAGGGATGCAGGGGAGGCCTTTGCTCAGCAGTGGGACAGTATAGGCTAGATAAAAAAAAAATTTTTTAATAAATTACATTATAAAACTAATGAGTTTTGAGTGTTGGGCCTCGCTACTCTCGGAAATCTGAATTCAAAGTGTGTCTCAAACATTGTTAATGACATCTTTTTAAAATCGTTGCGTGACTGATTGCTTGAACGATTGACAGACAACAATCAATGCAGCACCTAGCTAAACCGTAACACCTAAAAACTGAAATTCCTTACAATGCGTAGATATTCAATCGTGAATTCCTGAAATGCAACTCCTAAGGGGAGAGAGAAGATTAGATTTAAATTAAATGAACGGCTGCACCACTTGTTTTATTAAATTTTTCAGAAATTAAACCTACTATGCTGTGTGTAGGAGTAGTAGAGTTCTTTGTGATAGAGCTCGTCCGGGGAAGGACTACCACCATACCAATTTCTGCCGCCAAGCAGTAATGCTCGCATTGCTGTGTTCCGGTTCGAAGGGTATGGTTTCCGGTGAAATTACAGGCACATGAGACTTACCATCTAACGTCTCAGGGTGGTAACACGCAAGTGATATCTATGATGTTGCATGCGTACATAGGCTACGGTAACCGCTGACCATCAAGTGGGCCGTTCGCTTGGTTACCACTTTAGTAGTATAAAAAAATAAAAAATATAAAAAAGTGATGCTGACAGTATTAGTAGTAGTTCATAATATTTCAAAATGATTTCTAACCACAAATAGTTTTGATTCTCTAAGATAATATATAGTTTTGAGTCTTTTTGGCTTTTTCATAATCAAACAACAAAATATAAACCTCTGCTTAGTCTTTCAAATCAGTCATCGTCTTTGTTCATTGACATAAAAATGACAACAAAAGACTTAGCAAATTGCTAAAATGACAGTTTTCTATGAATACCTGGAAAAACTCGACGCGGGCAAAGTTGCGGGGTCTAAATTCTCTACGAACCATAATAAGATTTTCAAAATTAAATTAAATGATGAAGATTCATTTCATTCGATTCCCACAGACTGTCACGAACAACAATTAAGTAAGTACCTATATTTATAAGCATCACATCATGGCCATGATTCCATCGCCTTGTCTAAATAATGAGAGCAATCTGTCACGGCGGCAGGCATCGAGCGCGGCAACCGACGCGCTATGCAGTAACTATACTTCTTTGCAGTATCTTTCTTACTTTATCACTACTTGTGCCCCGCGGTTTCGCATGCCGTTTTTTAGACGAAGATGTCGAGGATAGAGCGAAGTGGGAGAAGATTTAAGAGTAGTAGAGTTGATTGGGATAGAGCTCGTCCGGGGAAGTACTACAACCATACCTATTTCTGCCGCAAAGCAGTAATGCTCGCATTGCTGTGTTCACATGAGGCTTTCGATCTATGCCTCTAGTTGGCAAGCGTCTATAGGCTGTGGTCACTGCTTACCATCTTGTGAGCCGTATACGCTTGGCTGCCACTTTTGTATAAAAAAAAAGTTGTGCAATGCTGTTTCGCTTGCAGTTTTTTAGACGAAGATGTTGTGAATAGAGTGAAATGGGAGAAGAGTAGAAGGAAGGCTGCCCACACCACTATGTGAGACAAATAGTCTCGAAGAACGAGATTCTGTACTGTACTTCTGGTGTTGTTGATGTCAATAGGCGACGGTAACCGCTTACCATCAGGCGGGCCGTAAGCCTGTTTGCCTCAAAATGACATAATTTTTTTTATTAAAAAATGCTTGCCCGGGAACAGTCATTTATTCCGGAATAAAAACTAGACTATGTGTTCTTTCAGAATTTAAACCATCTTAAATTTCATCACAATCGATTATGTCGTCACGAAGATAAGTGGTAACAAATATTTACACACGACACGAGATATATTATATATAATATATCTATAATATATATAATTATCTGATTACAGAAAAGTGTAGCAGCTGTAATACAGGTTTTACCCAGCACAGCTGCTAAAATACTTTTAATCGCTCCTTATTTAATTTAAAATGTATTTGTGTGTTACTTGTTTCTGGGTGTTTTTAATAATAAATTTATTTCTATTTCTATTTCATAGAGTCCTAAGACGTACATAAAGATGTAAAGTTACGTGTGCCTGAAATTTACCAGAATCCATACCCTTCAAACCGGAACACAGCAGTGCAGAAATAACTCTATCACAAAGAACTTTGCTGTTCTTCAAACAGACTTCAAAAATTGAGAGCTACTGGTTCACAAACAATACCTTCTGGCTTATAAACTCCGTCACAAGTTGGCCGCCAGCTCAATGGACCTTCCTTACTGTTACTGTGGCGAGCCGGTACTCGCTGTGTAGTAGGTAGGAGTAGGTAGGAGTAGGTAGGAGTAGGTCGGTTCGCGGTATCGCTATAATGCTCATCAGTCAGCTAACGAGCGCGCCTCACGACCCGCCCGCTGATACCCTCAATCAATACCTACAGGCTGCTCTATCCTGACATAGAACATAATATTTTAGTAGGTAGTTATTGGTAGGTACTTTGGGTGGCACTACATCTGTGAAGTGCGATTTGCATTGGGTCAGTGACTGTCTCTAAATGAAGTCAGTGCTAACTTTGAGAACTGACTTTCTCTGTTTACAAAGTCAGTAGTCAGTACGCGAGAATTTGATGTCAGTACTGTACTGACCCGACAGCGTTGACTTTGCTACTGACTCAATGTAAATCATACTTTATGGTCAGGCGTGGTACTTAACATCAGGCTTGTCACTTTTCACTTGAAAAATAAAGGAAACACTAAGCACAGAATGGCTACTCTAGTTGGCAGGCACTTTGGTAGGTGCTGAAGCGAAGAGTCACGTAAGCGCTTATTTGGTTCTTGTGTAGTATGTACTCATTACATCAAACGACATATTAGGTACGTATCATTAACAAATACAAAGTAATATATCATCAGACTGGCACTACTGTATACTGCACTAAGATTACCTTGTGAAAGAGAATAAATGAATTATATACATATATTAATTAAGTGGTAATTCAAGAACTTATACACACTGTCAATCTTCTTAGCTTCGTTCAGATTATGCTAAGTACTATAAATTTGGTAGTAAAAGGAGATGTCATAGTTTCCTTTGATAATTAATTAAGGTAAACAACAACAGACCCAACAGTCACACACATACCCCTGACCCCACACAAGGATTCCCTAATTGTACACCGTGTAATATATATATGTATAAGTTCTTGAATTACCACTTAATTAACACTTAATTATTTGATTTCCATGACGTGGAATACGATATGATAATACTGCGTAGCGCTGCTTTTCAGCCAAAAACTTCCCAGAGAACTGCTAAACTTTACGCTATTTTCATCGGCTGTTTCTATTAACGACTGAGGAAAAATGAGAGCACTCTGTATACCGATTCGCAGAATAAATTATCGACAGTACCTACATTATGATATAAAGTCATTGCGGCGTGCGGGGGGAAGGATGGAGGGGTGCGGGGCGCGGGCGGCTGGTGGACTGCCGAAAGTCACGATGTCACGCACTCGCCTCCGGCTGTACAGAATACTGGTGGTACCAGCACGCGCCTCTAGACAAGGAGCTATCGCAAGCACTTAAACAAAAACGGATAACCAAGTGACAACAAAAAGTATTGCTATTTCGTAAACGTGTGAAGCTTGGTGTAAAAGTAAAGTAAAAATATATTTATTCAATCATATCACAAGGATCATTTTGAAACGTCTTAAAGCTAGGTTAATTTACGCCAGTTCCACGTTCCAGCTGGGGCTGGATTCCTAGCTTTTTTTTGATGATCCGTCTAAAGTGAAAGTTATCTTGAATTGAATTATCTTTGGGGACGAGCGGGAATTTTTTCCCATTGGGAAAAGAGGTGGGGGTGAGGCGGGAATAACCCGTTTTTAATAGACTATATATTATGTTATTTTGATTTTTAGAATAGATTAGGATAGAAATAATTTATTTTGCGCCACACATCAAAGAAACATATATCAATATGAATAAAAACTTAAATGTCAAAAAAAGACAACCGTTTAGTATTTGTTACAGATTTGCATGGTGTCTGTAGCGCTGATTTTCAGCAGCAACAGTGACTGTGACACAAAATACTCTCTCACTTTTTACATCTTTTATCAATTTGCTCAAACAACATAAAACATAAAACAAATCTTATAAAAAAAAGTTCTTAATATAGCAACCGACAGCATGATTGACCGTTTGTTTTGAAAATCTCGCTTTTTTTAATTTATAATTAACAAAATTAGCTGTTTCCACACTTGTGTTATGTTGATTATTTTTGGTTTTATAGTGTTAACCATCACACTAGGGGAATACTGAAGATAATAATATCCCAAAAAATATTTCGCCTCAAGCGGGATTTGTACCCGCAACCTTCGCTTGATACGCGGGTGCTCTACCAGTTGAGTTATCGAGACATATCTCGCTTGCTCGAAATAATTGCAGATTAAAATCCCTCTTGAAGCGAAATATTTTTTGGGACGTTATAATCTTTGTGTAGTGTTTTCGTTTTCGATGGCCTTTTGTCACAGCCAGTTGCAGTGTAAATGGAATCATAGTAGAAAGCAAAGAGAGTGTAAGTTAGCCCGCGGGTCCGCTCGCCACGCGAGTCGCACGCGATAGCCGCAGGGCCGAATCATTTTAATAAAATGACACAACTTGTCAATAGAGTCATTATAAAACAAGTTCATTAACTATAATATAATGACGTTTGTATTATACTCATTTTATATTATTTTCTGCGTTACGATGAAATGTTAGGACGTGTACACGTCCGATTTTATTTCGATTTTGTAGAATATCGAATCAGACTGTAGGATGGAAGAATCGCACGTGTATTGCCAATTTAACAGCCATCTTATTTTCTCACTGCTGGGACACTGGCCTACTTTTGAGTGAAATTGGTTAAGTTGTAATCCACCACGCGGACTCAACGCGGATTGATGGATGGCACATGGTTTTTTTGAAGTTTTAAAGAAAAGTAAAGTAAGTAAAAAAGTTTATTTCGTGACAGTTGATACATAGTAGGTGGTAATAATATAAAAAGTGTATATCTAAGCAGTTAAGCATATACGAGTACATGTAGATAATAAGTCTTCGAAAATTTCCATTCTGCATTTGCTAAAGCAGCATAAATACTACTTTAGCGCTGGTCTTCCATGGCTTTACTTCTTCGACGTGCCAGTTTCTCCTCGATGTTTTTCTTCCCCGTTTGAGAGCACTTGGGATTGCGCACAGTAGGTATACATTATTTGAAAAGAAATCTATTGGTGCACGACCGGTTTCGAACCCACGACCTCTAACGGAAGAACTCTAGGTAGACCACCAGCGCGACAAAAGAAGAATTAGAAATAATAATGTAAATAATTAATGTTTCCGTCTCAAGGTGACAACGCGCAAGTGATATCTCTGATCTGATGTCACGTAAGCTACATAGACTACGGTAACCGCATTCCATCACTGCGCCGTACGCTAGGTTGCCGCTATAGATCCCCTTCAAAGGGGATTTTCAAAGGGTATTTTGACATTAACCCATATCTAGTGGCAGCATTAGCTAACAAGGATTTATAGTCCGTTTATAAATAGAACCCTTAGATTGCTGGTAAAGTAAGCTAAATGTGTTTTTGCGATGGCAAACTCGCTGGCGGTAACTTTTAACGAGTTGGAAAACTTGCTAATGAGTGCGGCGATACATCTGCTCAGCTTGTGTCCTCGGAGGACTCAGATCGAAACGACAACAGTAAACGAACGAGACAATAGAATATATATTTACTCAGAGAGTGTAAGTATACTACATCGAGGTAACGTCATTTGAACTAGAGTATATACCGTACCAAATAGAATATTTATTTACTCAGAGAGTGTAAGTATACTACATCGAGGTAACGTCATTTGAACTAGAGTATATACCGTACCAAATAGAATATACCAAAAGTATAATATAATTATTTTTTATTTTTTTTATACAACTGAAGTGGCAACCAAGCGTACGGCCCACAAGATGGTAAGCGGTTACCGCAGCCTATGGACGCTTGCAATACCAGAGGTATCACTCGCGGGTTGCCACCTTGAGGCTAAGATCGAAAGCCTCATGTGCCAGTAATTTCACCGGAAACCATACCCTTCACACCGGAACACAGCCATGCGAGCATTACTGCTTGGCGGCAGAAATAGGTATGGTGGTAGTCCTTCCCCAGACGAGCTCTATCACAGAGAACTCTACTACTCTTATAATAATACCAGAAGACTATGCCCATACAAAATATAGTGCGATGTGCCGCCTGCCCCTGCTTGAATGTGTATTAAACTTATTGTTATCTTAGTCGCGAGTCGAATCTCGGCCGTGCACCGATGAATATTCTATCTTTGTTGCGCAACTGAAAGCTGTATACACCTGTAAGTGCTGGTTACTTATAATCTAATACTCTTTACTGTACCTATTTAATAATGTTCTCTGTAACTGTCGTTGGTGTGTCTAAACAAATAAAAAAAATTAAAAAAAAAAAAACTGTTGCTTAACACCAGAGCACAGAACAGATATACCAGAGTTTACAGCAACTAACGACTTTTGTATTAAGCTTATTATGATAATTGGATTGTGTTTGCGGTTTCGTTTAGTGGATTAATATATAATTTTGTGTTCGTAATCTACCAACATCGTATGGTTGATTGCTATCTATTTGTTGAGCTCAACAACATGTTGCACCAGCAACTATGTCTATCAAACAAATGCTTGCAATGAATATGGGGCTCAATGTAGTAATCTTTTACTCAAAATGTACCTGCTCATTGCTTTTTGTATGCACCTATGCCCTTGTCCATGAATAAAACAAAGATGAATCAAAATGTTAGTACTGTTAATCTTAATATTTTAATGTGTCGTCATCTTTGCTAATAAATAATTATATTCTATTCTATTCTATTCTAAACGTACTTTCTTTCTTTCTAATTGATGTGTGTAAACACCCCAATGGTGAATGATTTAATCGTGATGAAACTCGCGGCCTAAAGTTAGCTCCGCTCCGTGTTGACCATGTCTTTCCTTAGCATTAGGCTGACTAAGCTGAGAGGATGCTGTAGGTGCTGGGCAAGCCTATTTCATCTAAAGCCTGTCCCAGGTCTTGCAGTCTGCACTTCACACATCTTGTGTGGGTAAAAAGGCTTACCAACTTGCCACTAAATGCTGTGCAAAGTTTTGTAGCGTGAACTTGCAACAATAGCTACATTCATACCACTTATTGTTTATTTTGTAAGTTCGCGCCACTGACTTGAACACAGTGTGTCCATATCGCGCAAGATGTTAATACCTAAACATCTCGTTAACTAAACTGTCTTAAAGAGTTAAAACTATAGTGGTGAGAAATCATAACAAATTATTAACGGCTATTTACCACTTGAATTAGTCATTTATACTGACGTTTCGAAGCTATTTAGAAGCTCTTACTTAACAAACTGTCTTGTAATCTGTAATCACTACTGTTGTCATTATTGACATTACACGCACGCGTAATCATAGAACATTTCTTTTATTTTAGTACCTTATACTTGCCTTTATCAATAATAACCAAGTAATCCTAGATAGTTATAGGAACAGATAACATAATTTAGGGAAATGCTAAAGATTATTATCTAAATTGGCATAATATAGTGCTTTCAATTGCTAAAAAAACATCGTAGTGAAAAGGCAAAGTCAGACCTGCTGAGATAGAGTTAATGGTGGTTGATTTCGGTTATATATTCGACAGTCTGACACAAGTCTGTCAAATTTAGCCAGGCTGTAACCGCTGACAATCGGTTTGAAAATTTAGAGAATAGAGCCCCAGGGCTGTTTTAATAGTAGTAATATTACTTAGCTTCGAACTAAAATGCTTGAAATCACTTCATATATCAAAGTAGTTGCAAGTCAGTGTTTACGCGTAATATCTTAGATTAGAAGGTAATTTGTACAAGTCTTGCACTTTGTGCATGCTCATTGGATCCTATCACCACAAAGGTTCATTCATCATCAGTCTCAACACTCTTTTCAAACAATACTTTGAAGCAGGATGTCCGAGAAAAAATAACAGATGACTGAACTTTCGAAAAAATCAATATTTTTCGTTACTAATTTTTTTTTGAAGAGGTACTCAGTAATGTATCTACCTAGCATAAAATGCTGATACGGGTCTATTGTATTGGATCAAGTAATTTAAATGCACTGAGGCATTCTCAAAACCCGCATGGTAAATCTTCAGGTAGGTACTCTACCTACTGCCGATAATCCATCAAAACTTGGCAAAGCCTTCGATCGAATTCAATCGACAAGTCTCAATCACTGGGAGAGCCCTCATGTAGTGGCTTTTACTTAAGGAACACTTTTCACCCTTACCTAGCACCTACTTCAATTCCTTCTTTGCTGACGGTACGACTTGAACAAAATGGCGGCGGTATTTGCCCCGAGGCACACAGCCCCTCTATGTAAACATTTCAAATAAAAAAGCGCCATTACTACTTGCATTCATATCTAAAGATAACATACATACATGCTAAATTTATATTGTAAACATCAAACGAATGCGAGTTGACTAAAACTAGCCGTGCTACCTTGCCGCAGAGTTCAAAATCCAATAGCTGGGGTTCATAAATTCAGAATGCACAAAGTTGAATGCGTGTACTCTGTCCCGCTCTAACTGGTATAAAAGCGCTGCTGTCCCTTTCTAGCAACAAGTAAAAGGTGGGTGATTGAGACGTAACTGCCAACTGCCACTGGTCCCATTACACCAGGGATAGTAAACACGGGGAGGGCATTGTATCGATAGACTATATCGATAGAAAAGAAATGTCGTCTATGAAATACGGTGAATTCGTCACAAAAACCAAGCACACCTTGTCTTGATTCATTTAGCTAAATGAATAAAATAGTTAACACCAAGTTTTTTAAATATTAAATAAAAATAAATCTATTGTCATTATGTAAATGTAAGTACAAAGATATACATTAATTAATATAACTAAATTCTTAATTTCTTCTTGTAAAGGGCACAAGGTGTGAAAACAGTAGATGCAGTACATACAGCACTGATTTTTAGTTAACCCCGCTCGGACGTTAAAACTGTAAAAGATCAAAATAAATATTCAAATTAATTTCCATATGATATTACTTGGCGCATAATTTAAATCATAAATCATTTGTTGTTTGTGAATTGTAATAGTTAAACTAAGGTGCTGTAAAAAGTACGTATCTCTAGGTTCTGCTATTTAGCACAATATAATGTTGTTAAATAACAAACTTTCCCAGAATTTAAGGTAACAAGACACTTTTAAGTCACTAGTACATCCAAGTAAATTAATAAAATTTATCACTAAGAGGTATCAGCATCATTATTAAGATATCATCGATAGGATCCCAGCTCTACCGCTCGGCCCGCTCACCCAACCATAATTAATAGTCGTGAATAAATCGCCGGAGTCGCACAAAGAAGATTTTTTTTCACCGCCTGTCTGACCAATCACGAGCCGCCGTCGCACCGTGCCTCCGCCAATCAGCACGCGACTTTTCAGAAAAGAAACTCAAAATTATGTTCGACTCAATTCACTCGTATTTTCTCTTCAGCCTCGAGCTTTAGGTCGCGGTTTTGCTAACAAGCGTGTGGTAGCACACATATTTACGGGACTTCCGACCTTACATCTATGAGAATAAAAGTCAGCATGTAGGCTTAGGTTATTGATGTTCTAAGGTTAAAAAGCTAGAAGGGTGGCAGTAATTTTGATTGCGATTGCAAATGGCGTCGCGGGGAACACGCACGGGTAATCAAATAAGAAAATTGATCGGAAGCTATTTCTATTAGACTAGGTACCTACCTATCTAGTCTAATAGAAACGCTTCCGGACCATGCCGTCATCAAATATTACCTATCTAGTAGGTACAACTTACTTTTTTTGAATCATCCCATTTTAGGTAAAGTAAATCGAAAACCCTTCAATTTTAAACTTTTCCCATATGCACAATCATGTATTTTTATATATGTTAATAAAATTAGCTAAAAACATATTTATAACTATTTTAAAGACGAAATGATTTAGACATTAACAGTTTCAGATACTTAAGAGTCATAATTACTTAAGTACCTAATATTAAGACATCACTATGTTATTATTTTATATCCAAACCATAGAGCTTAAACATCAATAAATTGAATAAAAACAGTTTAAAGTTACATTTTAGTTCAATCCATTGTCCGCTGTCAACTATCGTTGTCAAAATTGTCAACTCATATTATGACATTACACTTCGAAATCATTTAGACTCTCATCTCTACAAAGAGTCTATTGTGTCATTATCACTACAAATGTGTCACATTACCAAAGAACCGACAAACCCACATCGCGCGCTGATAGATGAGTCGACACAACCTATTCACACAAACGCCTCCACAACTAAACATCGCAGATAATTCGACAACAATTAAACAGAACACAAAAGAACTTACCTGAAGAACAGCTGCTATTGACCATCAAGAATCTATAATTGTATTATTGATAAAAGCTGTCCGTCGAGGTCATTGTCCGTTTGACAGCAGTGGTTGACAGCGCGTTAATTGACAGGTGTCGATCGTCAATGACATTCGATTTGATAAAAACGATAAAAACGTGAGAGTACGAGCCACGACATGAGATACTTCCGATGCCTGCTTTGTTTTTGCTATCGATTACTATCAATGGATGATTTGTGTTTGTTTTACTACATTTTTTGCGATGGCTCTTTGTGCGAGGAGTTTCGTCAGAATACACATTCATTGATCCTTTCTCTAGACAATGCAAGAAAGGTTAGTCAATAGATTTGAAAAAATCCTTATAAATCCTTTTTCATAACACTTACCTGGTAAAATCACACATTGTTCTTGCTCACTCGACAATAGCGTTAGGAATAATGATGTTAAATCCAGGGACTTTATTCATAATCATACTATAAACCTCTGTTAGCTAAAGGTGTTTTTTAAATCTGTCATCATCTATGTTCATTGATTTAATTAAGATAAGTATTACAAGGAAAAACAATACATATGAAGCCTCTAAAATAACAGTTTTTTTTTATGAATAAGACAAGTGTATAAAAGGTTAACATAACTTTGTACGAGTACCTAGATACGGATATGTGGGGCTAAGAATTTCATGAACGTCTTTTGTTTTAGATTTCGTAGCACTGCCGTAGACCCTGCTACGCCACGCTTCTACAACATACAGTAAGCTCTACACTCTAGAGTCTAGACACATCACATTCTCTTTCAATGAATAACAATAAAATATCCCACTTCAACGGCATATTATTTCGCATGAATAGAAAATAGTTAATAATTGGAACACCTTTCGAATCACATAATTTGTATTTTAATAATCCGACCTCGGCAAATCTACCCCATTTATCTACTGTGTTTTATTATTACATGATTTGGGTATTCGGTATTCAAATTGAACAAAGCAACCCTAAAAATGCTTATCACGTCAGATCTATTGTTGTCGAACCATTAAATAAATGATTAAATACAATAATTGTGTGCATTGTGTTCAAAACATTCGAGATGTAATAACAAATGTGAGTGAAATGTGTTTGTGTCACGCCTTCGGTAAGCGGACACCACGCCGGCGCCGGGGCCTGTCACTGCGGCTCTGATAACGCGAGGGAGGTAAATAATGCTGCTTTTATGCAATTATATAATGGAAAAATCAGATTCAAATATATAAAAGGCTTTCGTGACTGACTGACAGATCAACGCACACACGCACAGCTATCGCTAAGCATAATGTACCTAAATTAGAAAAAAATGATCTGTAATCATAAATACTATTGTGACTACTATTATTATTATGACTATTATCAGTCCTAGAAACATTAAATTTGGGGGTTACATTGGTCTATAGTGTGCACTAAGAAAGTAAGTATTCTATTTCTATTCTATTCTATTTCTATAAAAATCTCAACGCAGACAAAGTTTTGACGACCAATGTGGCGCGGTGGGCGAAGGTCCGCCTGCGACGCAGAGGTTACGGGTTCGATTCCCGCCTTGTGACAAATGTTTGGAGGATCTGCAAATATTTGTTCCGGGTGTTCTGGGTGTTTTCTATGTATAATAAAAAAATATCTATCTATGTATTGTATTGTATTAAATATATATCAGTCATCTAGTACCCATAATACAGCTCTGTTTAACAGCAGCTTACCTTGGGGCTAGATGATGCTGTGTTAATTGTCCAGCATTAAAAAAAAAAAAAAAAAAAAAAAGTCGCGAGGCGTTCCACTAGTTTGACATAAATTGATTGTTATGACTTTAAAAGAAGAAGAAGATTGTTATAATTGCGTACGTGTTGTCAGTAAATCATGAAATACGAGCATGTTTTAATACATTAATGTAGCTCTGAATTTTAAATATTCGCTCATTTACAGGATTTTTGTAAAAAATTTATATCAGTCTGGTAGAGGGCGTGCTGGTGGTGCGGACTGGTGCGTGCACGTCGCTAAGGGTGCGAGATTGCCGTAGATTGGCAATAAACGAGATTAGAGCTACCCTAACGACCTTTGCAATTTTATTTATTTCCCTCTTTTGGTATTTCGCAATTGATGGAATCAGTTATGTAGAGGGAAACTTTTTAGGTACCTAACCTACTCTTGTCAACGATCTTTTTCAGAATTTCTAAAATATAGTTTTTATTTACGGCTCACACCACGACCGGGGGGAAGTCTATGTCTGCGGACAAGCTGATGTCTGAAGAAAGTTAGAAAAATACAATTTATTTATATTATGTAGACATGTAAAAAATGTTATTCAGCAATAAAGGCTATTTTATTACTATTATATCATTTTATCACTGGTGGTCCAGTGGTAGTGACCCCCGCCTTCTGATCCTAAGGTCGTGGGTTCGAATCCGGTCGTGCACCAATGGATTTTTCGCTACGAAAAATTTATGTGCGCAATGCCAGTGCTCTCATACGGTGAAGGAAAACATCGTAAGGAAACCAGCATGTCCAAGAATTAAAAATTCGAAAGACATGTGCCATCCACCAATCCGCATTGTGTCCGCGTGGTGGATTAATAAGACCCAATCACTCTCGCTCGAAAGTAAGCCAGTGTCCCAGCGGTGGGAACATTAGAAGGCTGTCATGCAATATAATTTTATTTTGTCAATGGTCGATTTACTCTGAACTATTAAGAATTACTTTACTCATAGATTTATATGAATACCTATTCGCTGGTGTTAGGGTTGATTATTTTTTGAAAATAAATGTATTTCGTTTTTGGATAAATTACTCAAATCTCGATATCTATGGATATACTCGATATTATTTAATGCTAGCAACTGTTTTGTAACTTTGACGTTGTCGCTGGTTCTTTATCTGTCAAATGAAAAAAGGTGGATCGATGAGGTTGGCCAATCACAGAGTAGTATCTGCCCGCAAATCGTTGCGATTGAGGACTCGTTTTGTGATTGGCTAACGTTCAAGAAGGAATCAATCGAAAGCCCGTTTTTTTTGAGATAGAAAAATAAAGAACGAACGAAAAGGTCGGAGATTCATTCTGGCTTGGATCGTCGAACAAGTAACATTGTGAAAAGTACCTACGTTGGTCGAATAAAGAAAAAGTATTTCTGTACCTGAAACATCATGCTGTTCTTCTTTCTACAAAGTCCTGAAATAGTAGTGAAGTTTACATTTCAGAAGCCGGGATCGAGACTAACTTAAATAAATAGTAAGTACACGCCCATTTCGTTGCAAAGACTAAAAAATGTTTAGCTTTTCGGATTTTAAATTTTTGATGTTGAAACAGTCACCAATTTTGTTAGTAGTCTGTGCTGATAGATTTAGATTCGTATTTTTCTCGAGTAACCTTTACCGGTAACCGTAAGTTTGGTTTACTGTCATGATCGATTTTCATAAAATTATTATTCGTAAGATGCCTAGATAAGGCTAATTTATCTAGATTCTATCCTGTACCTAGCTAATATTGTTTTTCGTAGAATGATTTTCTAAAATATATTTTATTTTAGAACTACCCTCAAAATGTTTTATTCTAAAACGTGTTTTTTTTCTGGGATTGCAATGCCACGCAATCCTTTTCAGACGATGAACGAATCAGATCACAGGGTCGATTTGAAACGCAGCTGCCGAATCGTCGGGATCGCCGTGTGCTTTCTCAAGGTCGATGCCGTGTTCGGGTCTGCGGCCCCGGCGTCGGCGGCGCTGAGCGGGACCAAGAGTGGGTGCGGAGTCAGGAGCTGGTCGAGCTGCTGGAAGGGCTGACTGCGCCGGCGACTTCGTGCATCGGAGCGGCATCGCCGTGCGCCACCAGCCATGGACGGCGAGTTTCGTCAGGCCAGGCAGCGACGCCACAATTCTGAGCCGCGTATCGACGCGGAAAAGCAAAGGTCACGTAGTCTTTCCTTATTTATGTACGGTTTCGAATCGAAAATAGAGTTTGATTTTTCAAGGCTGATAATGTTTGAATTTGGGAAGGCAAGCGAGTGTTGTTTGATAGGACGATGAGACACTACTGTATGCATAAAGTAAATAAATTCTATAAGTCAGTGGCTAACTCTGGTGACGGCCGATGCCGCCCGAAGGCCTCCGTTATAGCCTAGCAACTTAGGAATGTCTGGGACCGACTGTTTAGCTTTCCCGCTGCTAGCGATTACCCATCCCAATACTCTTAATGCTTTAGTGCGCGGAACATCGAATGTTTCCTCGATCGTAATCTTCCATCGAAGTCATTGTGTTTATAGTATAGACGTTTGAAGCTTTTACGCGGCGTTGCTCAGATTGGAAGTGTGTCTTGCTCGCGTGCTCTGTTAGTTTATATTGTTGCATGGAGTGATTTCATATTTTCTATCGAGATCGTTATGTCAAATCGTGAGTGTCTGTCTATCAGGTATTTCTTAAGTATACCATTATGTTATATTACAAAACGAAGAACTGCAGTATTATCGATGTACCTACCAGATGGTCTTACTTTGGTCGAGGTCGAGGTCAATGTCGAGCTTAAGGTTGAGGTCACGATCAGGGCCGAGGTCACGATATAGGTAGAGGTCGTGGTCAAGGTCGCAGTTGAATAAGTCGAAGGTTGAATACGTCTCAGTTGAACAAGTTGCAGTTGAATAATTTGCAGTTGAATAATTTGCAGTTGAATAAGTCGTAGTTGAATAAGTCTCAGTTGAATAAGTCTCAATTGAATAAGTCGCAGTTGAATAATTTGCAGTTGAGTCGCAGTTGAATAAGTCGCAGTTGAATAAGTCGCAGTTGAATAAGTCGCAGTTGACTAAGTCGCAGTTGACTAAGTCGCAGTTGAATAAGTCGCAGTTTTAAGTCTCAGTTAAATAATTCGCAGTTGAATAAGTCGCAGTTGAATTATTCGCAGTTGAGTAAGTCGCAGTTGAACTGATCGAAGTTGAATAAGTCAAAGTTGAATGAGTCTAAGTTGAACATATCGAAGTTGAATAAGTCGAAGTTGAATAAGTCGAAGTTGAATAAGTCGATGTTGAATAAGTCGAAGTTGAATAAGTCGAAGTTGAATAATTCGAAATTGAATAATTCGAAATTACTTAAGTCGCGAGTTGAATAAATTAAAGTTGAATAAATCGAAGTTAAATAAATCGAAATTGAATAAATTGAAGTTGAATAAATCAAAGTTGAATAAATCGAAGTTGAATAAATCGAAGTTGAATAAATCGAAGTTGAATAAATCGAAGTTGAATAAATCGAAGTTGAATAAATCGAAGTTCAATAAATCGAAGTTGAATAAATCAAAGTTGAATAAATCAAAGTTATATAAATCGAAGTTATATAAATCGAAGTTGAATAAATCGAAGTTGAATAAATCGAAGTTGAATAAATCGAAGTTGAATAAATCGAAGTTGAATAAATCGAAGTTGAATAAATCGAAGTTGAATAAAACGAAGTTGAAAAAATCGAAGTTGAATAAAACGAAGTTGAATAAATCGAAGTTAAATAAATCGAAAATAAATAAATAGAAATTGAATAAATCGGAGTTGAACAAATCGAAGTTGAATATATCAAACTTGAATAAATCGAAGTTTAATTAGTTGAAGTTCGTAATGTCGAAGTTTATATAATGACCAAGTTTTATAAGTCGAAGTTTAATAAGTCTTAGTTTAATAAGCCGAAGGTTACTAAGACGAAAGTTTAATAAGTCGATGTCGAAGTAAGTCGGAAGCTTAAGTAAGTCGAAGTCTAAGTAAGTCGAAGTCGAAGTAAGTCAAAGTCAAAGTAAGTCGAGGTCGAGTAAGTCGAAGTCGAAGTTAGTTAAGGTCGAAGTAAGTCTTAGTCGAAGTAAGTCGAAGTCAAAGTCAAAGTAAGACGAAGTCAAATCAAGTCAAGCCGAAAAGTCAAGTCAATTATAAGTCAAGTCAAAGTCAAAGTCAAGTCGAAATCAAGGTCAAATCAAAGACGAAGTCAAGTCAAAGTCGAAGTCAAGTCAAGTCCAAAGTAAAGACAAGTTCAAAGTCAAATCAAAGTCAAAGTCAAAGTCAAAGTCGAAGTCGAGGTCCAGTCAAAGTCGAAGTCAATGTCAAAGTCAAGTCGGAGTCGAATAAGTCAGAGAAAGAATAAAACAAGTCGGATCTGCCGGATCAGCTGGAAAAGTTTGATTAATCAGAAGTTATATAGTCATAAATCGAATAAATCGAATACACCGAATACGCCGATTCAGTTGAATATGCCGAATCAGTTGATCATACGCCGAATAAACCAAATCGGTCGGTACAGCCGGATCAGTTGGATAAGTCAGATAAGTCGGATCAAACAGATAAGTTATAGTCTTAAATCGAATAAGTTGAATAAACCGAATACGCCAAATCAGTTAAATACGCCGAATCAGTTTAATACGCCGAATAAGCCGAATCAGTCGAATAAGCCGAGTCAGGCGAATCAGCAAATCAGTCGAAAGAAGAGGTCAAAGAGGTCGAAGAGGTTAAAAAGTCGTAGGTCTTAGAAGTCGTAGCAGTCGTAAAAGTCGTAGCAGTAGTAGAAGACTCAAAAGTCGCAGAAGTCACGGGTCGAAGAGGTCATAGAAATCGAAGAAATCGTCGCAAAAGTTTTAGAAGTCGTTGAAGTTGTAGAAGTCTTAGTAGTCATAGAAGTCTCAAAAGTCGCAGAAGTCACGGGTCGAAGAGGTCATAGAAATCGAAGAAGTCGTCGCAGAAGTTTTAGAAGTCTTTGAAGTCGTAGAAGTTTTTGCAGTCATAGAAGTCTCAAAAGTCGCAGAAGTCACGGGTCGAAGAGGTCATAGAAATCGAAGAAGTCGTCGCAGAAGCTACGGAAGTCATAGAAGTCGTAGGTGTCTTAGAAGTCACAGAAGTCGCAGAAGTTGCAGAAGTCGCAGAAGTCGTAATAGTCACAGAATTCGTAGAAGTCAAAAAATGCTGAGGAATACGTGGAAGCCAAGAAAGCCGAGAAAAACAAAGAAGCCAAGGAAAACGTGGAAGCCGATGAAAACGTAGAAGCAGAGGAAAACGTGAAAGCCGTGAAAAACATGAAAGCCGTGGAAAACATGGAAGCCGTGGAAAACGTGGAAGCCGTGGAAGCCGAGAGAGCCGAGGAAGCTAAAGAAGCCGTGAATGCCAAGTAAATCGAGGAAGTCGAGGAGAAGAGGAAGTCGAGAAAGCCAAGGGAACCGTCGCGAGTCGAGCGAGTCGAGGAAGTCGAGGTAGGAAGTCAAAGAGAAGAGAAAATCGAGGAAATCAATAGTCGAGAGAGCCGTGGGAGCCGAGGGAGTCGATAAATTCGAGGAAGTCAAAGATTTAGAATTCGCATTACTTCGTAATATATTATGATCTCTTTTTGTGTTTAAGAAAGAGTAACACTGTATTCGATGTCCCGTCATGTTAGAAAGTCGTTGAAAAGTATTCGTCTTTTTCTCCGTTAACATTCATTGCTAACGATCGTTACTCTATTGGCCAACAATATCGCGAAAATAAGTTTTTAACTCTACGCTCTTAGAATAGTACAAGCATACACATGTCGTGTTGTGGCGTTTTATCCAAAGTAACAATTATGTTCTTGGACTTTCTTCAATTGATGTTGAGGCCCAGTTTTTGGCTTGCTGTTTTTAGACGCTATAGCTATAGCAGATCCACCAGTCATCTTCGAGAAGTAGATGAAATTTGCAAATCAGTTTGTTATGCGTTAAGTTGTAAAACTTGTTAAAGACTGCTTCTATTGCTTGAATCAAATGTCTGATCGTAGTTTCGAGATGTTTCGAGAGTTGTTGAAGATAGGCCAATTCTAGTGATGTGAGTACAATAGGGTAGCAAAAACCAAACTGGACACCGATTCGATAAAAGGTCATGGTTAGCTGCTCAAACGTTATTTTAAATAGTTTTGCTTACTGACGGCAATGCTCTGTGTTTAATGTTGTTAAAAAAAAAAAAAAAAACGGAACTCCTTCGAATCGTTATTCAGTTCCGTCACGAATGCAGAAGTGGATTTTACTCTGAACAAAGTAGATAAGAAAACCTTAGAGTAATAGGTTTTTGATTTTGTTTGATTGATTTCAACTAGCGACTGTTAAACTTTAATGTTACTGTGTTACTGAGCATGATTAACTACAGATAAGTTATTTCGTTGTTTCAGATCAAACACGAGAATCGATCGGTTCGTGTTTTGATTTGCCCATGCTGAGAAGAACCCTCCGTAATCGATCGTCTTGTGAGCATCAGATGAAAGAAGCCGCCACTGTTAATCCGGCGAGCGACGACTTGATGAATCGATAGTATTTTGACTTAATTCGTTACTTAACTGTCACAGAACAGAATAAGTCGGTCTGTGTTTGTTATTCTACAGCTTTCCCACAGGGAATCGATCGATTGATGAAGGGATCACCACAGGTGATCGATCGTCCTGTGTGTGTCTACTTGACGAATTGAGCGTTTTTTGATATGATGATTCGATAGTAAACGTGCAAACTGAATCAAACAGTTTTTTTATGTTATTCTACGTCGTTTGTTACGTCCACAGGGAATCGATCTTTTTGTGAGCGTTAACTTGACGTCTTTTACTTAAGTTTTTAATACGGAACCGAATTGATCGGTCTGTGTTATTTATTTTACAGTGCTACCACAGGTAGTCGATCATCCTGTGTGTATCAACTTGACGAATTCGATTGTTTCTTACTAAGTTTTTTAGCGACCACGGGGAACCGAGTCGATCGGTCTGAGTTTGTTATCAGCGCTATCATACACACAGGAAATCGACCGTCTTGTAGTCCACTGGCCTGAATTGTTTTTATTGATAAAGTATGTACCTACTAGCAATTTAGTGATCAGGACTAAATAATACTAAAGTTGATAATATATGTTCTTATTTAAGATATGTTTTATAAGTACATGAATATTATGTATAAGATGGTATAATTGTGGCCATGGCATTTAAGTAACTGAGCTAATGTATTTAGAAACTATCTTAAGAGTAACGCTAGATTCATATAATATTTTTTCGATAATGTTGGCTTGTATAAAAATATCCGATTGTTAGGGTTCCACCTGGGGTCGTGTGCAGGGACGCACACGTTGTCAGAATGGACGATTGTTAGGGTTGATTATTTTTTGAAAATAAATGTATTTCGTTTTTGGATAAATTACTCAAATCTCGATATCTATGGATATACTCGATATTATTTAATGCTAGCAACTGTTTTGTAACTTTGACGTTGTCGCTGGTTCTTTATCTGTCAAATGAAAAAAGGTGGATCGATGAGGTTGGCCAATCACAGAGTAGTATCTGCCCGCAAATCGTTGCGATTGAGGACTCGTTTTGTGATTGGCTAACGTTCAAGAAGGAATCAATCGAAAGCCCGTTTTTTTTGAGATAGAAAAATAAAGAACGAACGAAAAGGTCGGAGATTCATTCTGGCTTGGATCGTCGAACAAGTAACATTGTGAAAAGTACCTACGTTGGTCGAATAAAGAAAAAGTATTTCTGTACCTGAAACATCATGCTGTTCTTCTTTCTACAAAGTCCTGAAATAGTAGTGAAGTTTACACTGGGAACTAATCGTTCTCGAATGGCGACGTGAACTAGAAAACGAAGTGCAGTTGATGAATGGTAGTGGTTCAAGATCGTCGTGATATCTTAGGGAAGCTATGTCCGGTGGACGTCTTCTGATGATAATAGTTTTTAAAAATAAAGTTTCCCTACACAGGTTTTTAAACACACAAACACAGAACTTGTGTGTTATTTTCGCAATTATTTCTAGCACAAAACATCAGTTTGGAGTGTAAGATAGCAGTTCAATTGGTTTTGGAAATCTCGTTTATATGAAATGTTTTGTAGTCATCGTTAGAATTCGCTTACAAAGCTACATAATATACATGTATCAAGCCAAATACATGACATCCCCAACCCTACAATAGTCAGCGAAAACGAAAATGATTCAAATCAATCTCCAGTGAGACGTGAAAAGAGAATTGGATTGCAATTACGAATAAGGCAGGTTGTACCACTGCTGGGCTTGCAATATTATCTTCTTCCTTTGTAGATCGGTGTGATACAGGATCCTTGCAAAGTATTTTGTAAGGTTTTCACTCAGCACTTCGTAAATTCAACCAGTTCAATCAGTTTAATCAATACAGTTGAATTATTTCTTTGTAGACATCGGTGCGCTTAATTATATTGGATGTATGATTTTTCAGTAAGACTCCATCTTGTTGAGTACCAGCGCAGTATCAGATATTTTGTCTCCAAACCGTAGTGTGCAATTAGTTCTGTGTGGGCACTGTAAGACTGTAGTACTACGTATATTTGAATCTATCTGAATGAAATTTATAAACAGAGGCACAGACATAGATTTAACTCGTAGTCTGGAATAACACATAGGCTACCTTTTATCACGGAAAAATTTATGATTCCCGTGTTTCACGCAAACAAAGTTTCGAGCAACAGCTTGTAGGAAATGAAAATACCGCTTACCGACCGATAGCATTGACTGGTTTTAACAACACACAATAATTTTTGTACTAAGTTATTGTGGGTGTTGTAGTAAATAATCGAGTAGGTGGCGTCCTCGACAGTTCACATTGCGTTAGACACAAACTGAAAGTGGTAAGAATAGTGCGGAACTGTTTAATACAAGACTTGTTTTTTCCACTCTCCGTCTCACGGCAAACGAAATTAGAATCCACCTGAGAACTATTAAGAATCTGCAAAAGCAGTTCAAAGAAGTCAGTGGAGGGTTCTCCAGACCAGCACCGGGCTGCAGGGGTGCGGGGGTGGGGTACGGGAGTGCAGGGGGTGCAGGGTGCACGGTTACGACGAGGGTGCTCGCGAGACGTGAGCACACTTTACAAAATCGCAAATCGTCCGTGAGCCGATGCTGACGTGGAGGTACGAAACTATGGCCTGATGTGATCTTTCAGTTTTTTGTCTGTATTTTTTTTATTATTATATCAGCCGGTGGTGTCCCACTGCTGGGCAAAGGCCTCCTCCCATTCCCTCCAGACGTCTCGATCCCGAGCCAAAAACCTCCTGTTTTTAACCTGTATTTAACTTTGATAATTCATTCATAAACACAAAGTACAACGAGCGGTCTTATCGCTAAATATGCGATCTCTTCCAGACAACATCTAAAGAGGATCAATTATTCGAGAAAGAAACAGAAGTCAGCGCGATCCAATCAACCTTACCATTTTTCATTAGAGGATCATCATCTCCAAGAATGGTTAACTTAAAATTGGAAGGATGTGTTCATTTTATGTGTGAAGTTACACATGAATAATTGAGGGAGCACCTGACCTGAGTACCTCTGTCATTTAAAAATTTGTATGCCTGTGTATCTTTCGTTGGTGATCCATAATAATAAAATAATAAATAATAATAATGAAAAGAATTTTCAATCACTATTTAGTCACCTACTGCCCGCCCGATCTATTCAAGCCATGTTTCGTAGCTCTGACAGGCCATTAGATCGAATTGGATTGACAACTCTTTGCCGCGGGTGGAGCACCCGAGCTAAACGATTGGCTCTCAAATATACTGATAAAACTAGGTATTTCAAAAGAGTTTGTGACAGTATAGTGCCATGATTGAGCAAGAAATACAGAATACACAAGAAAATGCACTGTTGATTCCGAATCCCATGTTATTGGGTAACTAACACTTCGAGAATATAAACAATTATATTACGAATAGACATACACTGGCCTGCAAAACTATCATACTTTTAAAATTGCAATAACTTTTTATGTACACAAGTATACTTTCGTAATAATTCTCATTTATATTATCGATTGAAAATTAATTCGTCGATATAGATTTAGTGATATCATTTGCTTAGTTACCCTAGCAGTCAATAATAGTAATTTATTGGTATAGAAAAAAATACACGTCAACTTAAAATATTTAAGTACACTGTCGCAACACCTAGCCATTATGTAAATAACAGAGTAAAAAAAGACATTAGTTCAACATAAGACTACAAAAAATTCCAGTTGGTATAAAGCATAACACGCACGTTCAAGTTTCCCACATCTATCATCATCATCATCATCATGACAGCCTTCTAATGTTCCCACTGCTGGGGCACTGGCCTACTCTCAGGCGAGAGTGATTGGGTCTTAATCCACATCTATACTAATATTATAAAGAGAGAAGATTTGTATTTTTGTATTTTTGTTTGTTACGAATAAACTCAAAAACTACAGGTCCGATTTCAAAAATTATTTTACCATCAGAATACTACATTATCCCTGAGTAACATAGGCTATATTTATTACTAGCAACCCACCCCGACGACGGGTGCAATTAAACTGCACCCGCGCGAAGCTGGGACAGACTGCTAGTAGTTTATATATGTGAGATTCCCAGGACCGAGGTCTATTTCAAACCCTGGGAAAGAAGTCCGATCGGCTTGTTTAATTCTTACACCACCAGCCAGGATCACCAGTTTTCTGACTTGCTGTCCGGAGAAGTGATTTATTTAGGTTCAACACCAGCCGTTTACCTTAGACCACTTCGTCAGTTGGCCGGCCCTCGTGTACTACTTGCTTATTTAAAACTGTGGATGTAATCTGTTATGATTTTTAGCCAAATGCACTAAACCTTTAGGTAAACCAACTAAGTAGGTACTATCTAGTAGATCGTCTAACCATGAAGAATCGTTATATATTTTATTAGTCTAAATCAAAGTGTAGAATCATTGGTTCAACCCAAATAAGAAATATAACGCTGCAACTGCAAAAAAATGACAAAGCCATTCAATACACACAAGCTGGTAACACAAATAGCCGCGTCTTCAAAGCATCATTAATTTGACATTTGTGACAGATCTCGCGATATTGTTGTTGAAAGAGTACACCTTTGTTTGCTTTGCATGCGGGCGGAGTGGTGGGCGGGAACTATTTGTTAAGCTGAAAGTAGAGATCTCATCTTTCTTTACATACTCTCAATGGATAAGATTAGTGATTTATTTTCGGCTTCGATGTTTGCTTTGATACGCGCAGAATATTCAACCAAAATTAATATGTTTGTATTGAGTGATGTGTTAAAGATGCAATCTCCACATTGTGGCGCGGCGGGCGAAGGTCCGCCTGCGATGCAGGAGGTTGCGGGCTTGATTCCCGTCTTGGGACAAATGTTTGTACGATCTGCAAATATTTGTTCCGGGTGTTCTAGGTATTTTCTATATATAATAAAAAAAAACTATCTATGTATTGTATTAGGTATTATTATCAGGCATCTAGTATCCATAACACAAGCTCTGCTTAGCTTTGAGCTAGATGATGCTGTGTGGATTGTCCAACATTATAGAGATATGAAATTATGGTGCGTTCCTTGTATTGTGTAAGAAACTAGTTCCTGAAATATATCTATTTTTTTTTATACAATTGAAGTGGCAACCAAGCGTACGGCCCATAAGATGGTAAGCGGTTACCGCAGCCTATGGACGCTTGCAATACCAGAGGTATCACTCGCGGGTTGCCACCTTGAGGCTAAGATCGAAAGCCTCATGTGCCGGAACACAGCAATGCGAGCATTACTGCTTGGCGGCAGAAATAGGTATGGTGGTAGTCCTTCCCCGGACGAGCTCTATCACAAAGAGCTCTACTACTCTTATTACTTATTTCTAGACGAGGCAGCGGGAAAAAATTGTAAGTACAAAAGAAAAAACTCAAATATTGGTTTCTTAGTACAATATACAATTTCTAATACTTTATTTCTTGATTTCTTCGACCTTATTAAAGCTATCATATAGTATGTCAAGTACAAATACAAAACCTACTTATGTACTTACTTTGGATAGGGAATTCCTGTAAGAGTAGTAGAGTTCTCTGTGATAGAGCTCGTCTGGGGAAGGACTACCACCATACCTATTTCTGCCGCCAAGCAGTAATGCTCGCATTGCTGTGTTCCGGTGTGAAGGGTATGGTTTCCGGTGAAATTACTGGCACATGAGGCTTTCGATCTTAGCCTCAAGGTGGCAACCCGCGAGTGATACCTCTGGTTTTGCAAGCGTCCATAGGCTGCGGTAACCGCTTACCATCTTGTGGGCCGTACGCTTGGTTGCCACTTCAGTTGTATAAAAAAAAAAAAAAAAAAATCCTGTAAACTTTCTGTTTGAATTAAAAATACTTGTATTTGTATATGCATAAGTAAATATACGTGTATTTCCGATGTCCCCATTAACCGTGGCCCCGTTAATGGGGACAGTGGGAGTTTAATAAAAAAAAACAATCCCGTTGGCCCCATTGTCAATATAGCACCTAAAGTAGAATTTGCCTTTAAAAAAATAATAAATAAAGACAAGCAAACAGGAATCATCTCTCATCCAATCTCTCTCCCAACAATGGCCGCGAGCGATCACTCACGATCCCATTACTTACCAGTACTTACAGCTTACAGCTGGCGAAAGTAGATATTTACTGAAAAGCTGACATAGATGGTATAATAGCGGCGCTCAAGCAGACGCCCACTTACTCCGATGGGGATCCACAATGGACGGCGACGACAATGGACTTTTCATCTTTAAATAACCAGCTACACTTCAGGCCCTAAAAAAGGGCTTATTCCAAAAATAAAAATATTGTTATTTATTTTATATTTTATTCCAAAAACTTTCTGCGATAAAAATACCAGTTGTAGTTAAAGGGTTGTTGGATGATGATGTAGATGCACGGGGCAGCGGTGCTTATATACTCATAGGTTACCAAGTTAGTTAAATGTTACAATATTTACAAGAGAGAACATAAAAATTGTTCTCTCCTAAAACTATATATGTATTAATTAGATCAAATAATAAATAAATAATTAATGAATGCTGAACAAACCACACAACATCATCTAGCCCCAAGCTAAGCAGTGCTTGTGTTATGCGTACTAGATGACTGGTATACTACAATACAATGCATACATATTTATTTTTATTAGAATCAAAATTGAATAGAAAATACCCAGAACACCAAGAATCAATATTTGCAAATCGTACGAACATTTGTTCCCAGGCGGGAATCGCACCCGCAACCTCTTGCGTCGCAGGCGGACCTATGCCCGTCGCGCCACATCGCTCGTAAACATAAAACTAATAAATATATAGAACAAGCTCTCTTGCTAAACATAAATTATGCTCTATATTTTTGTAATAAATATTTTATAAAGTTTTATAATATTGCATAAAGTACATATAAAATATTATATGATAATTATAGAGAAAAATTTAATGAAATAGCAAGCAGCAAACTTATCAGTAACTTCTGGTGTCCCGAAGTGTATATATTTCACATTATTTACAAGGCAGTATTGTTATCTTGTTCCTGTGATGTTTTCTCATTTATTTCCATATTATTTTGTTGGGAGTTCTTTAAAACCCGGTAACGAGCGACTTCAAAGCTCTGGATTTCATCAAAATGAGAGCTCTTTCATTGGACGTCGTTATTACTCGTTGGATAATTTATTTCTGGCTTGTAGAGTTGCCAAATGAGGGCCTGAGGCTTAAGGGTGGTTTTGGAGTGAGGTTTTGAATTACAAAATGTCTACTGATTCTCGTTTACTTCAATTGTGCTATTTTATTAAATACCTATGCATTATTATATTACGAATTTGATAAAAGAAATTAGTAATAATAGATTTTTTGAATATGAACATGGTCAATTAGTACAAGCTATCTAGCTTGTACTAATTGACCATATTCATTTAATAGATAATTAACTAAATAATTAACAATTGTCTATTAGCTACTGGTTCCCGTGAGCGCAATGCAAATGAGTGCGTTGATGTCTTTTGTTCCTCGTAGCAGCTCTACGACGTAGCAACCTGCTACGACTGATCATTCTATTATTACTCCCAAGTAACATAGGATATGTTTTATATCCACCCGTGCGAAGCCGGAACAAGCTGCTAGTATGTAGCAAAGTAGTATTTATCAAAAATCTTCGTGCAATAATTATAGTAAAGTAGAGTGGTTTTAACATTTGTTTGTATACCTCTATTTCCATTCCTACTTTATGGTTTATGGATAACAAAAAGAATGGAATACTACATTCAGCATTCTAGCCAACCCTTACTTACTTACTTACTTACTCAGGGAGATTTCCCTCAGGCAGCACTATCGGTATTAAACGTTTTTCATTATGAATCCCTCCTAACCTGCCTTTTCAACGGAGTGGGTAAGAAAACATCGCACTAATGTCATTGTTTTAAATGCCCAGTGCTGGGAAGATGTGTGTCTACATGTAGCCGGACTAATGTCTGTTAGCCGGATCATCATCATGACAGCCTTCTAATGTTCCCACTGCTGGGACACTGGCCTACTCTCAGTCGAGAGTGATTGGGTCTTAATCCACCACGCGGACCCAATGCGAATTGGTGGATGGCACATGTCTTTCGAATTTTTAGTTCTTGGATATGCCGGTTTCCTCACGATGTTTTCCTTCATCGTATGAGAGTACTGGCATTGCGCACATAAATTTTTCGAACAGTAAAATCCATTGGTGCACGACCGGGTTTGAACCCGCGACCTTAGGATCGGAAGGCGGGGTCACTACCGCTAGACCACCGGTGCTCATTCTTTTTAGCCGGATACCTGCTGCAAATTATAGATTATTTAAACATATTTCACAAGTAATCGCTATTTGAGTTGTATTTTATTAAACATAAAATAAATTAGAAATGATTCTCGTTGTGATATTATCAAATATTACAAGCGTTTTACAAATTAGTAAGTTTACGTCTGTCTTCATTTCATTTTATTTTATTTATTTATTGCAGCCATGTTACATGGTTAGAAGATGTTAGTTAGTTTATGCATGGTCCAGTGAACAACTTCCAGCTGTAGTTACGTTTCAGCTAAATACAACGAAATTATGTTTAGTGTTAGCTTTTTTGGTAATAGTCAAAACTAGATAGGAACTGAAAAACAGTTGGAACTGAAAAGGGTTAGTGTTCAAATCCCCTTTGAAGGGGATTTACGTCAAACGTTGTTTATTATTGAAATCGGCGTCCGAGGGCGATTCTCGTGCATAGAGAATTGTCAAAATTTCTATACATTTTTGACAGTTTTGACGATATATATCACATGTGACCATTTATCTATGGCACGAGAAACGCCCTCCAGAATCCAGAATCGCTCTAAGAGTTCATGGTATGGGGGCTGCCCCCATACCATGAACTCTTAGAGCGATTCAAATTAGGACTTAAACTGAATTGTCAAAAAAATTTGTACCATGAAATTAATAATTATTGAAGTTACGGTACACAATTTTTTTCGGGGGGCAGGAGGGCGATTCTAATTAGGACCTAAACTGAATTGTCAAAAAATTGTGTACCGTGACTTTCTAATTTATCTATGCACGAGAATCGCCCTCGGGCGTCCGTTCCTGCGTCATCCACGTTTTACACTCTGCACCCTTTAAGAACTTGCAGTAAAAGGTCTGAGTTATTTTGTTCGCCTAAATTATTTTGTCTACTAGATGTGACCCACAGTTTTTCAGTTTTTATGCTATCCCACAGGAGCAGGATTTTTCCGGGATAAAAAGCAAACTATTTGTTATTCCAATACGTACCTCTACCATCTACAATTACAAATTTCATTACAATCGGTTAAGTCCTCACGGAAATGCGTGGTAAAAAAATAGCTAGATTACATTTATACACAGATCTTTGCCATAACACCAGTTTTATTTTACACTAGTAATATATAATATTTTATATCAGTTTTATTATTTTTAGCTCGGATGGTTATTTACACTAAGAGTAAGAGTAGTAGAGTTCTCTGTGATAGAGCTCGTCCGGGGAAGAACTACCACCATACCTATTTCTGCCGCCAAGTAGTAATGCTCGCATTGCTGTGTTCCGATGTGAAGGGTATGGTTTCCGGTGAAATTACTGGCACATGAGGCTTTCGATCTATGCCTCAAGGTGGCAACCCGCGAGTTATACCTCTGGTATTGCAAGCGTCCATAGGCTGCGGTAACCGCTTACCATCTTGTGGGCCGTACGCTTGGTTGCCACTTCAGCTGTATAAAAAAAAAACTAAATAATAATCCGGTCAGCAGCATCCAGCCCGCGCTAGCAGTAGACGGTGATGACGCGCCGAGGGGGTCATTACCGGGAGGAGGTCGTTACGGCGCGGAACTGTCGTTAGCTGGAGACAAAGCCTGCGCTATGTACGCAGCCATTTCAAACGTGAGCCAAGAGACAACTGTTATATACCTAGAATATCGATCATTGACACCTTACAATAATATGCGAGAATTCAAATTAACTTTGGAATATTTTTGTTTTATTTTCATTTTGGTTATTTTGGTCCAAAATCAATTTGAGAAGGCAATTCTTGCATGCAATTATCGTATAGAAGAAATAAAGCTTTTACAGTGTTTTATACTTTTATAAAGAATACAATAGAATAATATAACCTATTTCAAAGTTAAAAATCCACGGGTTCTGGTCCAAATGTAATGGCATCAAAAAATATAATAAAATTCCAGTGAAACTTAAAGACGAGGAAAAAGATAACGTATTTGAAGGAAAATTAAAAGAAATGCTTCTAAAGAACTGGCTACTATAATCTGCAAGATTTTTTCAGCGGCCCTATAAAATATCCAGAACTGAATTTAAATTACATAAATTAAGTTACGTGACGTACATAATTAAAACAATTTATGATCTATTAATTTAAATATATATCCTTATAATTTGTATAATAATTAAATCTATAAAAATCGGTCCGCCTCTACTCCAAACTGTTGCTGTACCCTAAATAGGGTTCATTATGTTCCTAAACTAACACCTAACCATGTAACATAATGACTGCAATAAATAAATGAATACTGAATACTGCATTTTTAAATAAATTCAGTATTCAGTATTCATTTATTTATGATGATAGGAAGCTTACAGTATATACCAAAACGTAAAGCTATCGTAAATTAAAACTAAGAAACATTTAAAGAATTAAAAACAACACTTAAACTATCATTAAACATGTCCATATGTTGTATGTGCCTCATGCGTTTAATAGATTATATAGGTTAATATTATATAATTAGATTTGTAATACAGTTAAATACTAAGTATAGTTCGCACAGCGGATCTAGGCTTCCGTGAAGTTAGCCGTTTGTGATGCGCAAAGACAATTTAGTTAGAAAAAGCTTGATTGCGCATCGCAACGGCTAACTTTACGACGGACTAGATCCACTGGCACACTGGCAGTACTATAGTCAAGATTCGTCAAAGGTACTTTACGTGGCTAATTGGCGCGCCAAATGGTAATTGGACAAGGACCGTTCACCGACAGTCTGAGGTTTTTGTATAACAATTCACACAGCAATCGGTGTAATATTGTTGTTAGTTGTTAGGCCACAACAGAAGCCTTCGGGCGGCCTGAAACCAGAAATGGCCACTGATTTATACGAACTAACTTATTTTACTTTCTTACCCTCTAGCTCCTACACTATAGTCTATGTACCGCGTGCTATTTTCACATTCGTTAGCAAATGCATCCCTTAATGAGCGTTTTCGCGCACAAATGTAAAAAATATATAAAATGCACTGCGAAGTAATGCAGGGGGTGGAGACACCCTCGCGACGCAGATAAGGGATGTCTAGTTCATCGATAAATTATGTTTGTAATGTAAGTTATGACAAAGTAAAAATAATATTTAAAAACTAAGTTCTAAGTAATTTAAAAAACTATGGAAGTAAGATGACCGAGGCGCGGCGGGTGAACATCCGCCTACGACGCAAAAAGTTTCGGGTACGATTCCCGCCTTAAGACAAACGTTTGTACGATGCAAATATATACTAGATATATATAACCAAAGTTAACTAAAGCTTGTCAAACCACTATAAGTAAGTTAATTCGTATGAGCCAGTGGCCAACTCTGGTGACATTCGGTGAATTTTTAGCCCACTCGAAGGGTCCTTCATGATCTAACAACTTAGAAAAAGTTGAGACTGACTGCTTAACCGTGCCCTCTGAAGCACGGAAGCGCTCAGGTGACAGTCACTCATCCAAATGATGACTACGCGAAACTGTGTTTAACTTCGTTGATCTGTTAAGAACAGCTTAGCCAGCTACGTCACGAGCACTCCACTATAGCACCTATTTATTATAACTTACATCGATATCCATAAACGTGGTCCAAACATGACTTTTCTCCCCACCCTCATCGGATAATGAGCGGCACAATTCCACATAGTCCACTGCGTCTATTCTATGTACGTAAGTGTACATAAGAATAGATGCAGTACATCACTTTGTATATGTATGTGCCGTCTTATTATACAAGGAATATGAAAAACTTGTTTTCACATGCAAATAGCAAGGATAATGGTGCCTGTGATGTCCGCATGGGCGCTGCAAGCTTCTTACTTTGTGTTGAAGTATACTTACGTGCCGTTCTGTGAAATAAAATAAACTATGAATAACGATTGATTGGATGACGATTGTGTTGTACAGTAGTACATTAGCTACATGGTTTTATAATACTTGTTCAACACGACACCATTGCCAAAATTCTTTTACGTTCCTCCAGTTACTAACACAGTTAAAACGTTTATTTTGTGTGTGCTCAATTTATAGTAGAGAAGAGACTGTTAAAATTACATAAGTAATGCCATTACACGGTCAAGCAAGCAATTACAGTAAAAGCCACAGCGCAAGACATTCAAAACCATAACTCTTCATTTAGGACGTCTGTTCTTCCCTAGAGTACACTCAGATCACACAGAGTCGAGCTAGCACATTAGGAGTGAGAGGCAGCTTCCAAATCAAATTCAAAATATGTTTATTTTATACCAGTGACCTGCCCCAGCTTCGCCAGTAATAAATATAGCCTATGTCATCCGGGTATAGTGTAGCTTCCCAACGGTGAAATATTTTTTCAGCAGCTAGTAGCTATAGTTACAGCTATAATTATATTAGTTTAATAGTAAACATAATAAAAATAAATCACCAACTTATGATTAACTAAATAAATTCGAGGGCAAAGCTCTGGATTTTTGCTTCTTGAAACCAACAAGCACTTCAGAAAAAACTAGTTTTTCATTGAGATTCAATTTGGAGACTTCTATCTAAGAACTGTTCACATTGCGAAGGAACGTTCAAGTAACCCTGGTGGGCGGGCGGAGAGCCCTCGATCACGTCGCTAATAGCAATTTATTTGTCGCAAATAATCCACTCTCAGCCTCCTCCAGCAATCAGCGCGGCCGAGCAGGAGCCTTCACGTGCTTTACTTTAGTCGGATTTATTGAGCACTAAACCGTATTATACTCGTAGTTACTACATAGTATAAAACAAAATCGCTTCCCGCTGTCTGTCCCTAAGTTTTTTTTTATTTATGTCAGCAAGTGACAAGACAGTCAAGTCGGTCTGTCTATGTATGCTTATAAATCATTAAAACTACGCAACGGATTTTTATGCGGTTTTTGTTCATAGATAGAGTGATTCAAGAGGAAAGTTTATAGAACCCGTGCATGTCAAGGCGGGTCTGCTAGTGGTAAATAAACTATTGTAAAAGCCGTCAGCAGTGCTACGCGAGTCCTACGCGATTGCTACGAGGCCGCTACGAGTCGTAGACAACAGTATTACAGTACATTCTATTGCATTTTGCACGATAATAGTTTTGAGATTTTTTTTTAGCAAATTTTTAACAACCTGTATATTTTCTCACAGTTTAAACCTTCCCAGGACTCCTTCAAACATTTCAAGACCTAAATTAGCCAAATCGGCTCAGCCGTTGTCGAGTTTTAGCGAGACTAAACCACAGCAATTCATTATTATATATAAGACTAGCTGTTGTTCATGATTTTGTTCGCGTAATATTCGTATTTCTCTTGACCCATTCTATTTTCTATTTATTCATGAAAATCGTATCAAAATTCGTTGCGTAGTTTAAAAGATCTAAGCGTACATACAGAAGGACAGACAGACGATGGAAGCGATTTCATTTATTTTCTTAATCTCAAATCCCTTTACCTTGTTATTTTTCCTTTTGCAAATATTTCGTTTATCATAATATTCCTTTGAATACACAAAACTAACTCACAATTTGTATTCATCACCTTCTGAAAGGACTTCTTGCACCGAACTCGAAAATATGATAATATTACGACGATGACAATATTCCGCTCTCGCACGCAGCTCGTTTGAACTTTTCTCCGGAGATTTTCATTGGACATTAATAATTCATGGCGTCTGTAAGAGCTCGAATATTTTGTATTTACATACGTATGAAATAATCGTTTACGAAACGAATTGAAACGCGAGGGAGTAGTACCTAAGTAGAGTACAAGTATCTTATTGAAAATTATGTATAACTTAGTTGCTTGATTTTATAATAACAGCGCGCTCAAAGCGCTCGTGACGTAGTTACGCACTGTTCCGCGTAGTCACCATTTGGATGGGTGACCGCCAGTGGCAATTTCAACTAAGCGCTCCCGTGCTTCAGAGGGCACGTTAAGCAGTCGGTCCCGGCTTTTTCAAAGTTGTTAGACCATGACAGAGGTCTTTGGGTAGCCTAGAAAATGTTACTAGAGTTGGCCACTTACTCATACGCATTACATTACAGTAACAAATATACTTATAGACCTGGAGCCTTATGCTGCGTGGAATAGTTGTCGACGAGCCATGTTTTAGGGCTCGTCAGACTGTTTTTGCAATGTCAACTATCATTGGCGAAACTATATATCGCTATTTAACAACACAGATACGGAAAACTATTTAACAATTCCACACCATGGCGCGTTTAAAACACCTTACTAAGTTACACGTTATTGGTAAGGAATCTCCTATATCATAGCGAATAACGCCCTTGTGTGGTTTCACCCGCGGTTTTTCAGTTTTTATGCTATCACGGAACAGTATTTTTTTTCGGATTAAATATTAGCCTTTAAGTGAGTTCATGTTAATTATTTTTAGTTAAGCGGGATCAAATTAAAGTTACACTTATTCCGGAACTTAAACCATTCCAAATGTAATCACAATTGGTTAAGTCGTCACCGAAATACGTGGTAACAAACATACTAATATATGGATTCAAATTGGTTTATGCACGGCTTATTTAACTTCTTCTACATTTTACAATTAAGAAAACTGTGAATAATAAATAAAATAAAATAAAAATACACAGACTTTCGAATTCATAATATTAGTAGGATTTGCTTGTGAATTGTGAGCTACAAAATTACTATAATGCTATCTACTTTCAAATCATACTTTGTCTTTAAGGGTTAAGCTTTTAAATTTACAGCTAAGTACCTACTTCGAATTTCTCTAATCCAAATCCTAGTTTTAGATAAAAGTTCTTTTTTATTCAGAATTCAGAATTTTCTATAGAAAACGACTTTTTTCCATACCATTCCTTTATTTCAAAAGTAATTAAATTTCGCAGGATTTTATCGCGTTAATAATTACCTTATCATTTATATCCCCCGACTTATAAAAATATGTGTTATTTAAAAAGGGTATTTCTTTAAATATAAAAAAAACTTGCAACAAAATAATAACGGTAGAATTGTTGGCTCACGCTGTGACGTCCAAAATGGCGACGGGAAGCAAATTATCAAATTATACTCGAACAAGGACCCCCTAATACTGAAATAGAGGGTAGGGCTGGCCCTTACTTGACGTCTTCATTTAATAATGTTATGCTTATAACAACGAAAGTACTTTTCAATTAGCATTAGAGGACAAAAGTAGTAAATATGAATGATCAAATTCGCATGTCAAACGATAACTCGCGAATCACGAGCGCTGTCCTGAGACTACTCTAGAAAGCGACAAACGATAATCGTGGCAAATATCGTAGTCCAACTTACGTTGGTGATAACAGAGTTCAGAGCATTTACGGACATAAGCTGAACCACAAATACTGTTACGATATATCGCTTTTGTCTGCAAGACTTATTCACTAAGGGTGAATTCGACCAATTTTTGGAATAACTATTCCGCAGAATAAGAAATGACAAATACAAGTAAACTGTAAGCACTGTAAGTTTACTCGTGAATAACTACGACTTAGAGAATAGTGGCTATTCGAAGTTGGTCGAATCCAACCTAAGAGCCATTACGCACTGTCGTTGAGTCGCCGTCCGAGCGACCGACGACTCACCGCATGGGTCGCCCAGGTGACTCGACGAACTACACTGCCACAGTCTCTAGCGTAGGCGATGTAAAATATCCCAGACAAATCCGGGCTTTTATCGCCGTCCATTTCCAAACTGTGTACGTTATGATGACCCTGCTTCAGCGCGACGTTAATTCGTCAAGTTGATAGTCATTAAGTCAGTCAGACTGTAAAGAAACGAATTTATTTTTTTATCAACCTCGAACTTATTTAAAAGATAAAAAACTTCGATTATAACGTGGCTGCGTCCCTGAAGCCACGTTAAAGCTATTTCCTCCGACAACCCTAATACCCTTCACAGCTAACCAGATTGATTCGCTTATTCCCGTCTCTATTCACTTACATTAGGGTTCAGTTTCGCATTCACCGGGACCCTAAGACGATTAGGTCGATTCACTAATTTCACTCATAACCTCTGGTATTTAGGTTGAATTTGCAGTGAAGTGAACCCTGAAGAAGCTGGGTCTTGATGGAATTATAGTAGATTATTCTGAAGACGGGAGATCTGAGATGATGTGATTCATCTAATTACACGTTTTATTACGAATTATTATTCCAAGTTTCTTTGAAAAATAATATGCTAGCTAACTAAGACTAACAGCTAATTTAAAAAAGAAACAAAACAATATGTAACTATTACTAACATTACCTACCTTCATCGAATCTCGTCACCTAGATACATAATCATCATAAATTATCAGCCAATAGGTGTCTATTGCATACTCGTAGGCCTCTCGCTTTAAGTGCCAGACAGAACAACCAATCTCAAAATTTTGTCATTTATCGACTTCCTGCGACCGCTGCAATTTCATCGGTCCATTGAGTGTATGTCATACACAACTTCCAGGGCTATGCTACTAATAAAATGGGAACAAAATTACAGTCGCATTGTAGAGTTCTGTTATTTTTTCGTAATTTCGTATTATTAGCTGTAATTGTTACGAAATACGCTGACGACCGATGTGGCGCAGCGGGCGCAGGTCCACGCGACGCGGAGGTAGCGGGTTCGATTCCCGCCTCGGGTCAAATGTTTGTACAATCTACAAATATTTGTTCTGGGTATTTTCTATATATAATAAAAATATCTATCTTATGTATTGTATTGTATTAAGTATATATCAGTCATCTAGTACCCATAACACAGCTCTGTTTAACAGCAGCTTACCTTGGGGCTAGATGATGCTGTGTGGATTGTCCAGCATTATTTACTCATATTTATAAATTAAGCTATCATTGTATTAATAGAATTGCTCCCCAGTTCAACTGCATGTATCCTGCAATTGAGAGGAGGCTGTGTATTACTATCCCAGTATCATCCAGCGACGTAGCACAAAAGCATTATGAATCACGTCATTACTATTCATAATAAGTGTGTACATAAATGTGTGTATTATGTACAACACCTAGATGCGAGTTCTGTGTCGTGAACATATAATAGAATGGGTAGGTATTTACATAGATTTACACAGTTGTGAGAGATCCCTCCTACAAAGCTTACATAGCGCCTGGCGCATGGTACCGACAGAAAGGCAAATATATCACGCGAAATAAAAAAAAATAAAAAAACATTTTATTATTGATTGAGCTTACTTTTGTTGAACTGATGATGCAAGTGATGTGGTGCACTTAGTAGTTGCACCGCTGTTTTACGTTACGAGTTAACGTCGTGAGTTCGAATTCAATTTTCTATTCGCGAAATTATGTGTACCAATTTTTCTTTTCATACGAAGAAAAAAATATTTGGTACGACTAACCCTCATAAAGAAGGACATTCATAGGTAGGATAAGATTTTAATTTGAAATACAAACATGATTATAATAGCAGTTTATGCAGATCAACGAAGTTAAGCACTGTTCCGCGAAAGTACTTACCATTCCGATTGGTGACCGCCAGTGGCAATTTCAACCTGGCGCTCCTAAAGCTTCGGAGTTATGCTTAACCTTTACGTATAAACCTTCCTCTTGAATCACTTTATCTACTGATGAAAACAGCATTAAAATCCGTTGCGTCGTTTAAAAGATCTAAGCGTAAACATACAGACATAGGAACACGGGGGAAACGTTCTAAACTATGTAAAGATTTATCTAAAGTAAGTATAGGTCTCACAACGGCTCTCGGCGTTGTGAAATTAACCGTTTCGATGCGCAATAGAGCTTTTTCAAACTAAATTGTCTTTGCGCATCACAAACGGCTAACTTCACGGAAGCCTAGATCCGCTGTGCGAACTATTGGGAATCAGAAAGTGATATGTGACTGAACCATACTAAGTCACCTTTTCAGTTATAAATTAAATCTACTTCCTACTAAATACTTTCTAATCTCCTGGTTCTTTTGATAGATTGGTTGTAAAAAAAAAATTTTTTTTGGTCGTTGTGCTGCACCATTTGTGCAACAAAATTAAATGTGCAGAACAAATGTGCTGCAAAAAATGTTACGCAAAATTTTTTCTTGTTAGCTTGAATGAGTCGACCAGAACAAACGTTTGTACAGCAAATCTGTGCAGCACAGTGCTTACAGTCCAACTCACTGACTGATGGAATTGCACCATAGGGCCTTATCCGGAATAATACTTTTACAGCTGGACGACTCGTTAACATCTAAGACTGTTTTTTTTTATTTATTTTTTATACAACTGAAGTGGCAACCAAGCGTACGGCCCACAAGATGGTAAGCGGTTACCGCAGCCTATGGACGCTTGCAATACCAGAGGTATCACTCGCGGGTTGCCACCTTGAGGCTAAGATCGAAAGCCTCATGTGCCAGTAATTTCACCGGAAACCATACCTTTCACACCGGAACACAGCAATGCGAGCATTACTGCTTGGCGGCAGAAATAGGTATGGTGGTAGTCCTTACCCGGACGAGCTCTATCACAGAGGACTATACTATACATAGACATGTCTTGTATACATACTATACAAGACATACTATATAAGACAATCCCGACGCTATTCGTCGGTCGTGTCTCTGTGGTCGTGTGCCAGTGTCACAGTATTACTCTGTGCCAGTGCCAAGATCGGTTTCGGTTTAAAGAGTATTTATACGGATTGTCTTTGGCTATCTTGTCAAAACGACATGGGTCTTCCCATTTTAATTATTTTTCTCGTGTTATTTTAAGTTTTATTGCGTAAATTTGGTGGCAGTTTATCCAATTTAACTTGTTTACTTAGCACAAGTGTTAGTAATTGAAATGGAGGGGTAATGTTGGTTGGTAATTTAGTTAAAGACTTTCCAGGAGAACTTTGAAAGAAAAGTCATCGTTTCTTTCCAAATTTCGTTTGTTTACGTTGCTAAGCGACAATCAAACTAATACACTTGACATTGGCAAAATGGTGGAAAACTAGCCACAGAGGCCATAAAACAAAAGAAGAAGAAGAGTATTTATACATTTCACTTATAAGAGACATATATTAACTTAGGTTCTGAATTATAAATGTGTACAATGAGCGTGCGTGACTCATGGAACTATTAAGTAGGTACTAGCATAGAGGTACTAGGTAGTATAGCTTATAAATACCTTGACGTGACTACGGTGAAGACCAAACAATACTTAGCTAGATACCGGCCGTTCTACCAAATCACAGACCAAATGGTCTGATACGTGTTGAAACGGTTCGACCGACGGTATGACTCCTGTTTCTTGGAAGATGGGTATTTGGCTGTGGCCGCATCCTATTTGTCGAAGACATCAGTGGCAGATTGTGCAGAGGGCCTCTAAACACGCAAATGTCGGTCTCGATAGAGCCGATATTTTTGCGATAGAAAATGATTAGGCAGGTATATTATTTAAGCCTTTTGGAGTCAATACCCTTGGTTCGTAAGGTACGAGTAGGTACCGAGCCTTACCACGTTTTCAAAATTATTTCTGGTAAGCTATAAAGCTTTTCAAAAAGAGAAGCTTTCTAAAGCTGGTTCATGTCAGGCTTAATGCATTGGTGTTGCCATTCAACGCGGTAAATATTTTTTTAATCATTTAATCATTACAACACACCGCAAACGACATACAAAATTTATCAATTGGAAAATTAAAAAAACTTAAAAAACTGTACTCTCAAAAAGCTTACTATAAAATAACCGATTACCTTGATGATAAAAAAGCTTGAGACGAATGTGCTCCAACTCTACTCGGCATCCATAACAATAGCAAAGGTCATGCCAAAAAAGCGATAGGAACCCAGCCGGTGTTGCTGCCAGTTCTTTGACGGCATGGGCGCGCGTTGAAACTGGTGTAAATTTTCCTAGCTTATAAGACGTTTCAAAGTGATTCTTGTGATTCTATTGAAATAAATATTTTTTGATTTTGATTTTGATTTTGAACAACCAACATTAGTCCTCTACCTACCCTGACACGATTCCTTATTCGTGGGTATCAAAAGGGTAGGTAAATAATTTTATTATCGTAATCCACATAATTTAGTTAAGTACCTACTTCTTCACTCCTTGTTTTTGCAGTTTTTTTGCTATCCCACAGGAACAGTACATTTTTTCGGGGTAAAAAGTAGCCTATGTGTTATTCCAGGACTTAAGCCATCTACATTTAAAATCTCATTACAATCGGTAAAGTGGTCACGGAGATACGTGTTAACAAACATTCATATACACAGACTTTCGCAATTATACATTTTTAACATTCGCGTGCAACTCGGGAACCGTACTTTTTTCCGGGATAAAAAGCCTATGTTCTATTCCTGGTCATTATCTATCTATGTTTTCAATTTCAGCCAAATCGGTTCAGTGATTGTCTAGTTATAGAGGAACAAACATCCATTGAAACAAACATCTAAACTATCGCATTTATAATATTAGTGTGAGTGTGATATTTATAGTAAAATAACATTTCTCATTTTATGTTAGCGGATGACGAGACGGTCAATTCGTTTGCATAATTTAAGCGCCAAAGCTTTAAAGTTCGGCCTGCTCTGCGCTTTTCAACATCATACGCTCGTGACGTAGCTGACTAAGTTGTTCTTAACAGATCAACGAAGTTAAGCACTGTTCCGCGGGGCCATCATTTGGATGGGTGACCGCCAGTGGCAATTTCAACTGAGCGCTCCCGTGCTTCGGAGGGCACGTTAAGCAGTCGGTCCTGGCTTTTTCAAAGTTGTTAGGCCATGACAGAGGCCTTCGGGCGGCCTAGAAACTCTGGCACCAGAGTTGGCCAGTGACTCATACGAACGAACGAACGAACATCATACAAACTATTATTCAGCTTCTGCTAATATTTATCCTTGTAATGTAACGAATTAAATGTAGTTTAGAACAAATTTTACTTATAAATCGAGAAAGCTGTATACACCTGTAAGTGCTGGTTACTTATAATCTAATACCTTTTACTGTACCTATTTAATAATGTTTTATGTAACTACAAAAAAAATACAAAATAAAAAATATTTATTGAAATTTTACAAGTTTTTCATTTAGGTGGTTTGGGATCTCCTCTTTTAAGTCGTAAGACCTGTATTAAAGGAGTCCCCTCTTTGTAACTGTCGTTGGTGTGTATAAATAAATAAATAAAATAAATTACCCAAGTAGTTTAGTCTCAACTGCCTAGAAACTCTGTCACCAGAGTTGGCCACTGACTCGTACGAACTTACTTACTTACTTTTTCCGCCTAGTAATATCACTTGGTAGTGTTTATCAAACCTAAACATAATGCTTGCACACTGCAGTAGGGGGGTAGGTAGGAGGTAGAATATCTAAAACCTATAGATAAAGTTCAAAGTCCAGCGCTCGACGGAGCAACACGTCTGCCGGAGAACAAGTCGATGGTCCTGAGGATGTCCCGTGGAGGGATGAAACACGTGTCGATATTTTTCTTTTGAGGTTAACTGTATGACCTCATCAGTTAAAAGGTTAAGCGGAATAGTACTAGAGATTTTTCGTCTGTTTTTTATTTTGTAATGGATTTCCGCAAAGTAACGCCTGAATCTATCAATTATCTTAAAGTTCAAAGGTTAAAAGGTTTAAGGGTTAAAACCCGATCGTTCACCAATGGATTTTCCTGTTCGAAAAATGTATGTGCGCAATGCCAGTGCTCTCATACGGTGAAGGAAAACATCGTGAGGAAACCGGCATGTCCAAGAACTAAAAATTCGAAAGACATGTGCCATCCACCAATCCGCATTGGGTCCGCGTGGTGGATTAAGACCCAATCACTCTCGCCTGAGAGTAGGCCAGTGTCCCAGCAGTGGGAACATAAGAAGGCTGTCATTATGATGATGATGATGATAAATAAAGTGATCCCAGCGCAGCTATCCACTATGATTTTAATAAATAAATATTGGTGGACATTTTTACGTAAAAAAACTCAATCCCGCTTAATAAAAAATTTAAACCGACCGATGTGGCGCGGCGGGTGAAGGTCCGCCGGCGATGCGGAGGTTGCGGGTTCGATTCCCCCCTCGAAACATACTGCAAAAAAATACGATCTGCAAATATTTGTTTCGGATGTTCTGGGTATTTTCTATGTAATTAAAAATATATCAAAAATTATCTATGTATATTGTATTGTATTATGTATATCAGTCCCATAACACAAGCTCTGCTTTAGCTTGGGGCTAGATGATGCTTTGTGAATTTTCCAGCACTATTTATTCATTTAATTTATTTAAAACACACGCTTAAGCTTGACCTAAAACATTAATACTAACTTGACTTTTCCAAAATTCATCTTTCTAGTTTTTCTTCAGAAATTAGAGCGAGATAGCATTATAGGAGTACATAACGGCAATACATAGGTAAATGAGATTTAAAAAAACACACTGCTTTCTGAGTCGAGAGCTACACCTACCTAAAGGCAGGTTTACATTGGGCTAGGTAAGCCAGTTACGTCAGTCCTTTGGCAAGTCAAGTTCAGAAAATCATATCAAAATATGTTTTATTTAACTTACGCTTTCTAAATATTACAGGGTTTGGGGCCTTTTCAGTTAAGTTATGTTATAGTTCGCACAACGGTACTAGGCTTTCGTGAAGTCAGCCGTTTGTGATGCGCAAATACAATTTAGTTTGAAAAAGCTCCATTGCGCATCGAAACGGCTAACTTCACGACGGCCGAGATCCGCTGTGAGAACTATAACGTTCGAGGATCGTAAATTATTACAGTATTAAGTCAGTGCGCTTCTACATTTGCCAGCTATAGCTGTTACCATAATGTTATTATTATTGCACACATAAATTTATTAAATAAAAAATTCATTGTGGACCACAGGTGATGGAAAACATCGTGAGGAATCTTGCATGTATAATTGTTTTTTTTTAATTGTTCTAGAAATATGGACTCTTTTTTTGTCTGAAATAAAATATTATTATTTTTGTTTATTTTACTTTATAAGTACTAAAGAGACGTCTGGAGAGAATGGGAGGAGGCCTTTGCCCAGCAGTGGGACACCAACGACTGATATAATAACAAAAATAAAAAAGAAATAAAAATTCGAAAGACGGGTGCTATCCGCTTTAACCGAATTGGGTCCGCCTGGTGGATTAAGACTCAATCACTCTCACTCGAGATAGGTCCTGTGTCCCGTCAGTGGGAACATTAAAAAGTTGTCATGATGATGATGATGATAATAATAATAATTATTATTATTTTTCTTTTGGAATACTCAGTAATCATTTTACGCTCAAATAACGTATTATGTTTCTAAGTGGATTATTCCCTTTGTAATATTTAGTCGTGCATGTTGACTGTCAGTTGCATAATCAATGTAAACGTGCCTTAATCCTGACTAAGGAGGAGGCACCACCCTATAACTGCCTTTCTCTTTTGCACCTCACATTTTTGTATGATGGTCTTCCTCGCACGCACGGCAAAGAGAAATTATTTATAGCAAGAAAGGTAGTAATAGGTATATCATTAACTGAAATAACTATGTAGGCAAACCCGTAGTGTGTCAAGTCTTACTGTAGAGAAACCGTTTGCGTTCGCGCTCCGAACAATTTTGTATGGAAAGGTAACGCAAACTTTCACGTTTTTACTTACAGGGGGTATGTAAGGGTGGTGCATAGTTTCATGATTACAGTTTCGTATAATGGAGAGGGAGTGGAGTGACTCTGCGCTTTCATCATTGGGGAATATTTCGCTAAAGCGCGAATTATTTTCCCCGTTGTTTTGCTGATGTTTACATAATGAAGCGATAAGTGTAGCGCGATAATTAAAATTGTTTTACTTTACCTGCTGTACTTAACTACGCGTCAGTCGTGGTGAAAGTAAGGGTACTCGAGCCCAAAACTTATTTACGGTTCCGTAATTCGACACCGTGCTAGAAATAACTCATTCTCAACACGAGAAATTTTATTAATATTTTGTACGTTATTTAAATGCGTTAATAAAAAAAATACATAGTTTATGGCAATGCAGCTACACGATTTTAAATTAATATTCGATAGGTTACCGCTAATGCAGCTATACGATTTTAAATTCATATTCGATATTTATTCCCGTCATCTTAGTTGCAATAGAATTTTGATTAGAACCTGGTTTGAAGAAAAACGTAATAAAAAATTATCGTGCTTGTGGTGGGACTTAAACGGTCTTCGGTTATTTCAATTGTTTTCATTATAAGAATAAGAAAGAATAAGAATGTTTATTTGACACACACAATTAGGAGAGCAGTACAGTAAAAAGGCAAGAGGTCAAAAACAAAAACAAATAAGTTTATACACAAAAAAGAAATAAAGACCCAGCGTAAAGTCACATAGTCTCTCCTCGTGAGTGCGGTCAAAAAGGTCCAGTCTCAGCTTTATGCCACTCCCGAACGTCATAAGAAAATTAAAAGTTGGCCACTGACACGCACAATTCACACGAACACTTTCTTATTTTGTGCTACGTACTAGTATTGACTTGTGAAAAGCCTGATTTCGAGATACTACTTGTTTAAAATTATATGTAAAAAAAACAGAGAAGTAAAAATTACCTACAACATGTGAAATGAATTAGAGCTGTGTAGATTCTTTTTTCATGCGAACAACAATTAGGTAACTTATTTTACATTTGTTGATTGATTCTAAAGCTACAAAAACATATTAATATACTCAAACATCTTTAGGTGACACTGGTTTACTCTCGAGTAAGAGTGAATGGTTCCTAATCCACGAACGACCGGGAATGACCCTGCGGACCCAATGCGGATTGGTGGACGGCACATGTATTTTCTAAATCTTTAGTTCTTGGACACGCTGGTTTCCTCACGATTTCTAACATTGCGCATGACATGTTATTTAACAAGGCGGAGAGTCCGATCTGAAACGTCCTACCACCAAGTTTACCTGCACATTTAGACTATATACTTTATGTTTACAAACAGCTGGGTTCATAATGTTCTTACAGACCTTTTGACACTTGCACATTACATTTAGTTACGTTGTTGACTACCCAGTCCGAATCGACGAGATCATGACTCGCACTGCCAAGTGTGCTTCGGAGGGCGTTAAGCAGTCTGTCCCGACTTTTTCAAAGGAGTTAGGCCATGACAGAGGCCTTGGGGCGGCCTAAAAACTCTGTCACCAAAGTTGGCTACTGACTCATACGAACTTACTGAGTCTACTTACTGTCAAAAATTTATTCGATCTCATGTAGAACCAAGCTTCTTTCTCTACTAGCCCCTTCACAAACTCTACATCTTGATCAAAACGGTTGGTTTTCTTGGTAACATTTTACATGAAAATGTTTTTGGTGGGATTTCACTTCTTTTGTATTTAAGCAAAATTGCGAAAGTCTCAGACATTATGCATTTTGCATGCGCTGGTGGTCTGGTGGTAGTAACCCCGCCTTCCTATCCTGAGGACGGTGAGGGTTCAATCAAACACGGTCGTGCACCAATAGATTTTACTGTTCGAAAAATTTATTTGCGCAATGTCAGTGCTATCATACGGTGAAGGAAAACATCGTAAGGACACCGGCATGTCCAAGAACTAACAATTCGAAAGACGTGTGGTGGATTATGACAATCCAATCCAGGCCAGTAGGCCAGTGTCCCAGCTGTGGAACATTAACAAGCTGCGGACATGTCTATTTTCGCCCTGACCTACAAGCAAGCTCTCGACCACCTCCTCTCCATCGTTCTCCATCCTCTTGTCAATCAACCTCGACTTCGAGCTGAATTTGTTTGCATGCTGCCTGATCTCAACAGGTTTATACCTGAATCTACCAGCTTCTGCCCGCGGCTATGCTCGCTTGGTACCTAGAGAGGTAGCCTATAAACTATTCCAGGTCCAGAACTATCACTATTCAAAGCTTCATCCAAATCCGTTCGCCCGTTACACAAAGACACTATCCAACAGTCACATATTATACGTACACAGTCTTAGGTTGGATTCGACCAAACTGGAATAAGCACTATTCTTCGAATAAATTCTAGTTATTCGCGAGTAAACTGGCAGTTTACTTGTGTTTGACAGTTCTTATTCCGCGGAATAGTTATTCCAAAAGTTGGTCGAATCCATCCTTAGTTATGTAAGTTCATATGAGTCAGAGGCTAACTCTGGCGACAGAGTTTGTAGGCCACCCGAAGGCTAGTAGATATATGTATATTGTATACATAGTGTACAGTCTCCTGATCCCACCACTACAACTCTCTGCATCGTGGGTATCAGATACTGCGAGCACTTGCCAGGTACCAGGTACCAGAACACTCACAGTCCCAGATCCAGATCAAGTATTAGACAATTACACAAACCTTTCCCCCGCAGCTGGAGTCGAACCCACAACCTCGCGCAGTTTTTCAACCGGTTACTCGCCTACCGCCGAGGTCGTACAAACATTCAAACTCTCAGATTTATAATATCAGTAAGTAGTAGATTATTCTAAGGCATTTCCTATCTTGTTTAGCCTTACGAGTGACAAAAAGGTAATAATCATTTACTTTTGGAGTAAGTCAAGTCAAGTTAATTCAAGTTGCTAACTTTGGGAATCTTTACCTTAGTATCTTTAAAGGCCGATTTCAGTAAAAAATAGCCTATTAAGTTGCAATTTTTTTGTGGTATTATGAAAGCTTAGAGTCCTTAAAGTTTTTAAGAACACTTACAAACCATGGATTATGGTTTTTTGATTTTTAATTTAATGTTGAAAATTCAACTTTGACTCTAAAACACAAATTCGTCACTTTTCATCAAAACTTTTGAAACTTGCACTAATGCTAGGACGTTGATTATTTTATGCATGATTCTACAACTCATTGAAATTATTTTACAAAAAAAATCTCGGAAAAATACTTTAAAAATTTTTTTTATCACTTTGAAACGTTCCGACCAAACATTCTCAAAAAAAACATTAAAAAAATCATAACTCAAAAAATACGTAAAATCGGGCAACATGCATGGGTTATTTTCGGATACCCCTGAATCTGGGGAATCTAAATTTTTCTTATTGACGTCTATGTTTGGACCAACCTGTATATTATGTGGATTGACACGTGTAACATTTTCTACCAAGTGTGGATGGTGTTTTTGTACTGTCACGCTCCGATGTCACATGCCACGGGCCAATCCATCAGAATTCGATTTTTATCAATATAAGGTTTATAGATTCGATGTTGAACCACAATAACGTCATTAGCAATAAAATGCCACTGTTCCCAAACAAGATTCTGAAAACGTTTCATAATTCCTTAAATTTGTTGAATCTCTGAAGAGAACTTAAATGAAGTTCATTATGCGTAAAAATCCCGTCGGCGACGCGCGGGCCTCAAATTATGCAATTTTATTTCAATTTGCGGACGAAGTCTTAGCTGAGGGGGCACCGCTGCACACACGACTACCACACACTTTTTCACCACCCCCTGGATTACAAACCGCGCAAAAAAATACCCTAACCATTCCAGATAGAACCTAAAAGCCTCATACCGCGTCCTATTTAAATTATTCCCCATTATTTGATTCGCCACCTCTTTCAAAATGGCGTCAAAACAAGAAGGCGAGTGAATGTGAATGGGCGCGCCACGGTACAACGCTGCAACTCCATCTTGCACCGGCCTAATTATGTACTCATTGAATCAACTCGCGAGTACTCCGACCATTGTCTTGGCCACTCGAGCCCTCTTGGGATGACCAGTCAAGAATGTGACTGCGTTATCTGAGGGTTGTCTACTTATAATAATTAAGTAGACCGTACCCTAACACTAACAGCCACTTTTCCTTGTATTGGTGCATGGTAACAATTTTGTAATTAATAGCACAATCAATAGATTAGTACATTAGTAATGGAATAAGATTCTTTGTCCTTTGTCCGCACAGCCTAGTGCATATCTGATGTCTTGGTTCATAGGGGTGTACCTATTATGAAGGGATTTTTGAAATTCAACCCCTAAGGGGATGAAAAGGGGTAAACATGTTTGTATGAATGAAATGAAATTAATGATCGTAGTATACTGGTACTTTCAAATTTGAAACTTGGCATTAACATTCTTAAATTCTTTTATGGTAACAATAAAGTATTTTCTATCTTTCTATCTATCTATCTAAATTAATGGTACCTACCAGTGGGACAATGGTACTATAGGGAAAATGGTACCAGTAGGAAAATGGCACCAGTGGCAGGCCAATGATGCCAGTGGGAAAATAGTAGTGGAAATGGGGTAGATACCAGTAGGAACACGGTACCAATGCTTGTTCCTATTATAACTCAACAGAAAGATTTAAGGAACACTTATAAACCATGGATTACGGTTTTTACATTTTTAATTCAATGTTGAAAATTCAACTTTGGCTCTCTCAAACACAAATTCGTCACTTTTGACGAACAAATCTTTTGTAACTTGCCCTAATGCTAGGAGATTGATTACTTTTATGCATGATTGTACAACTCATTGAATTTATTTAAAAAAAATAGTAAAAAAAACCCCCCAAACATAGAAACATGAAGTTTATAGCAATGTTCTAGGTGGTAAGTTTGTAAACCCTTATTACTGAATAAACATATAATAAGTATTTTTACATTTAGTTACATTTACATTTCTACATTATTAAGTAACTACTTTTTTATTATATTTATTAAACAAAATCAAATAAATCTTTGTAAAACTTCTAAATTAGATCACAATATCCGCAACAGACTCTTCCGTATTTTAATTCTAAAGATCCGATTCATCCAGTAGTTTCACTCGATCAAGTTGTCAATAAAATTTTAGCTCGCTTCGCTCGCTCGATCGATTAAAAGGTGAATTCAACTATTCTAATAGATTACTACAAAGCGTAGGTATGTCCCATTAAAAAGCATGACAGACGAGGCGGGTATGGGTATCAACAAAACAAACCAAACGTCTTGTTCAATGCAATCAAGACGATCGGTAATGGATCCGCGAAGAGGGGTGTTGTGGTAGGAAGGGGGAAGGGGGGTGTTTGTTTGGACAGCGAGACAATAACGCCGGATGGGAATGAAATGAACCATTAAAGAAGACCGTCTTTGAAAGAAGCAAAGTGTAAAAAGGTGTCAGTGCTTCCTTTTCCGCGCCTAATGAAGTAAGGCGAGACACGGGACCGACCAGAGGAAGTCACTTTCGCATCGATGTCGATAAAACGGATGTTATCGAAAAGAAATAAATTCTAAAAAAGCAAGCGCGAGCGTGGCTCGCGCTTTTATGGTTCCGTAGATACTGTAGAAAACTTCCAAACTGTAAATTATTAGCTAACACTTAACTAACCTAACACTTTTTGAGTTTAAGCCACTAGAGCCTTATTCGTATAAGTATAAGTAAAATGTGTCTTTCAAATCTATCATCATCTTTGCTAATTGACATTTTATTAGAACGTACCTAAGTACTAGCAAGCCGCTGAAAATGACAGTTTTTTTATGAATTTAGCTTTTCTTTTATACAGATGACCTAATGGGTTGGTGAAGTGTTAAAAAAATACTGCCCCTAATTATAAAAACTGTGCGCAGCTTCACCTTTACTGCTTATCTGCATAAGTAGCTCCTGATAAAGAGGGTCTTGACGGACTACAAGTGATCATTTAGGTGTCCTGTATATTTCCTCTTGAGTTACGGAACCCTAAAAACTGAAGTTTTTATCGTACCTACCTTTTATAGACAGTCTTAGCTCCGTACCAGAGCGGAACCATTTGTTTTATTTCCGCACAGCAGGCAGACGGCACCGGCACGGCACGGTGCGGCGCGGCGGCTCCTCCAGTTATTGGGTTACCTCCTTTAATCATTGTCGCGGGCTCTAACGATGCTCAATCAATCCCCGACCAACCTGATTGTGTAATCAATACGCCTTCATTCGGAGAAAAATTATTGAATCTTATTTCTGTTCGCGCTTCTTTGAGATTCGTTTCTTCCTTTACAGTATCAAATTACTTGAGGCGCTTTCACGAATCACTTTTCTTTGAACAAAGTTGGTTGGCATGGATCGTGGCAAAGCTTCTAATAGGTAGGTATACTTACCTACAAGTAGGTAGATACGTATCTAGCTACTTTTTTATCATCATGCGTACCTAAGTACCTATGAATTAATGAAAACTCTCTATTGTCACACCAATGTAGGTACTTACTACCTACACCTTACAACTAGATTATCAATAACAATAAAAGACTACAAAAAAGAAAGACAATGTATAGTGTATGGAATTTTTTTATTAGGAGTCCCGGTCAATTTTTTTGCCTAAGTAAGTACCTAATTATTGCGATGCTCTATCTGTTAACAAACAAATACTGGAAAATAACAATGGGTATAATGTTTTTGAAAAAATTAAAAATCCTAATTTTAGTTTTCTCATACAAAATTGTATGTAGGTACCTAACTATAGCATATCTAGGGGTAGACTGAGGGTACCTACCTAGTACGGTAGCATTAGGTCTCTCGGCGGATCTAGGCTTCCGTGAAGTTAGCCGTTTCGATGCGCAATGGAGCTTTTTTTAACTAAATTGACTTTGCGCAACACAAACGGCTAACTTCACGGAAGCCTAGATCCGCCGAGAGAACTATACCTAGGTATTTATATTTCTGTGCTGAGGGGACAGACAGAAACAGCGAATACTTACTTATGTATATGAAAACAAACCATTTTGTTCCATTATTTGAACTAACGTCTTCCTGTTTGGTAGTATCTAGGTACCTACTTGGATTAAAAAAAAACTATAGGTAAGTATATAAAATTAGACAACCAAATATTTTTAAGTGTTCATTGTATTGGTGCATGACCGGGTTTGATTGAACTCACGACATCGGATCAGAAGGCGGGGTTACTACCACTAGACTACTAGTGCTGTACTATGGTCAAAATAACATAACAGGCATGATGACTAAATTTTGAAAAACTGTTCTATTGTATTCAGACTTTATGCAAAAAATAACCTCTAGCAAAGTTCTGCAATATTTTTGATGCAACCAATCAGAGAAGCTATAATAGCTATGCTCCTGATCGTTGTTTAACCTTTTATGGCGGATTGCTGTATTTTGTAGTTTTATTACATTACAAATATAATCATCAAATATTATCAATATTTTTAATTTGTGGCGTCGTCCGTCGAGCGTCTTCTTCTTTTTCTTTTATTTATGGCGTCTGTGGCTGAGTTTGCCACAATTTTGCCAATGTCAAGTCGACAAGATTTAAAACTGTACAACGATGGAGGTTTGAGTATGAAAAATGGTCGGTCTAACAGAGGGAGACTCAACCATAATTTGGAAACAAGTTGATTTATTTTAACCTGCAAGAAAAGGACAACACAAACCCGTCAAGCGTCGATTATTTTTGTTTGGATAATGTCAATGTCATAAACAGCACTGTCCTGTTCTGTCAATGTCAGTTCCGTCGTCCCTACAATTTCGTTTGTCATATAGCAGTGCTGCCATTTTAACATATCCAGCGTTTTATATGGCGTCTTTTTGAAAACTTCTTAACAGGAGTAATTTGAAAGTTCATCATCAGCACCTCGAGGCCAAGAACAAACAAACAAGAATTAGTTGAAAGAAACAAGATGGGAACAATTAGAAGTAAAAGATGTCATACGCTTTTGCACGACTTCGTTACCGTAACCGCGGTTTGCTCAATTTGCTCATTTTATTACGTTGTAGTTACCGGCTGAAATACGATTTGTTATGTCTTTATGAATAAATATTTGGACCAGTTTCTTAGTTTAAAGTGTTTTTTTTTTGCTACTTTTATTTTGCGCAGAATTTGGCGCATCATGCTTAAGTTAGCTGGCAACCCTAGTCTAATCTGTCTGTCAGCTGTTGTTTGTTTTGTTTGTTTGGCAAGCACTACGTTTAGTTTGTTCTGTTCTGTTCTGCCGTCTGTTTCTGCAGAAAAATAAATAATTATCAAAATATTTTTTCTTTCTTTAAACAGCGTTACTACAAACAATTTAGTTTTTGGTTGTCCCTATCAAATTAGTAAAATGTTAATTAGCATCGCAAAGCAGCTAAATACTGTTTGCTCCAAAAACAAGCTTCCTTCATTGAGGTTAGTAAATTTCAATTTTGCGGACTGTTCAATTTGTTCATTTCAGGATAGATAGGTAGGTAGTTTGTCAATAAATGCTATCAATAAGTACTAACCTGCTAATACTCATTGTTACTTTGGTATTGTCAAAAAGTACTTACTAACCTGTTAGTACTTATTGTTATCATAATTGACAAACTTCTCTTTGGATAGCTTTCTGCGTCACAAGGCAGCCTATGAGGGTGAAGGTAAAACGACTGTGCGAGTCATCAACCAGGAATACGACCTGGGGCTCATGATTGACTCCTATGCTACTGTAAGTGTTGCTTCATTCATTTTGGAGTTAAGAACCAATCCTCAATCGAGACATGTACCTTGTTTTATCTGCAACTTAACTAGCAGATAAAGAGGTAAATCATTCTAAAAATGCAGGCCTCTCCACTACTTTTGTAATAGAATTGAATGTGTCAACAATAGCAATTTTTGGAGTGGGGCGTGCAGTTGTATAAGGTTTATCTCTACCACCAAGTGCTATTTTTAATTGCAATTTTCAGAAAAATAATGTCTATTTTTATATGTATCTATTTAAAAATTGAGTTTATTGTTCTTGTTGCTATTTTGACCTGCAATGAAGATTTGTACCTACTTTGAGTACATATTTACTGATATTTTGTTTTATTTTTAATTTCAGTATGGATTTCGTCTCAACAATGGCCTTACAGTACTTGGTCCTATGGCAATATTCCCCAGGTAAGTCAAATAATCATTTATTGGTATAGGAAAAGATACATGTCAACTTAAAAATATTCAAGTACATTGTCGTACTTTAAGCAATGTACATACTTAATGCTTTTTTGACTTTAACCTTACAACAGTAATGCAGTTTGTTTTAAGACAATGTTCCACAGAAGAGAGGTCTGTCAAATATTAGTTTACTTGTTTGTACTAACTTGAATTGTATAGAGGTACTTACTATAAACAATAATTAATTTTACAGAAGTGTGCTGTCATGGCAAGTCCAAGAATCAGATCATATAACTGAAGAATCACTTGGCTTGTTCAAACTGCTACAACCAAAAATCGATCTTCTTGTAAGTAGTCTAACAAGAGAACAGAGAGTTGTTTCACGCAGTATGGAGCGGGGCCCTGGTCCTTTGTAGGGGTCTAGATAATTAGATAATCATTAAAGAAACCATTTATCACTGTTTAATTATTTTATTTTGGTTTCTTTCACAATCGCAATTAAGTTTATCTTTGTGAAGGAGTGCAACACAATGCAAAACAACATGGCGGGTTTAACGAACAACTGGGTTAGTAAGTACTGTCAAAGTCGAGATGCTGCACATGATCATTGCTAATAACTGTCATGGCGAACCTCTAGTGTTCCCGCTCTAGAAAACTCAACACAATATTTTTTTTTCTTTAGAACTTTGTTTGTCTACTTAAAATAATGTTTTGTGTTACAAAGACCTAGGCCACTATGAAATTGGTTCTTTACCTACATAATTTGTACCAATGAATATGAAAGCATGGTGACATGGTGATTATTGAAATCAGGTTGCAATTATTATAATATATTAACCTTTGTATTTTATTTTAAGGTGATTGGACTGGAGTGTAATGACAGATCCAAGTTTAACTCTGTGTTCAAAGCAGCGCGTGCCAACAATCTCAACATAGAGATACTGCCCACAGAACATGCATGCTCCACATTCAATTTCTTGAATGCTGAGTGCAGGTATTTTTGTATTAATCATGTACTTACTATCGGCTCGCCCCGGTTTCGCACGGGTGGACATAAATGCCTATGTTACTCAGGGATAATGTAGCATTTTAATGGTGAAAGAGTTTTTGTAATCAAACCAGTTTGAGTTTATTTGTAACAAACAAAAATTCTAATCTTTCATCTCTATGCAGTACCTACCTAAAGGAGGTATAGATCAAAATGTAAATTTTTTGGGAGTGCATTATTCATATAAATATTGCACAAAAATTTGAATACATACTATTATCATTTTAGAACAGATTACTTGGTTCGTTCATTCATATAAGTCAGTGGCCAACTCTGGTGAGAGTTTCTAGGCCGCCCGAATTTTGTAATTTGTAATTTATTTATTTATCCATAGACTATGCCATGTACTTAGATAAGTCATAAGATAAGATAAATGTTTATTTCAAAATGGTCATCATAGTACCTACACGAATAAAACATATTAACAATGGTAGGTAAGTGCAGTTAAGTTATTATTATACAATACAAGTAATGTATTACTGTCATACAATACAGATAATAATTAGTTAATTATTTCAACAAAAGCATTGTCACATTGTATTGATTTTTTAAATGAACATCATTAGAGTTACTTAGATGAAATAAAATTAAAAAAAATCATTTTTAACTAAACTAAACATAATAATATAGGTACAAAACATAATAAAATTAAAAATAATAATAACGAAGACCTCTGTCTGTCTCTACTTGGTATACCAAGGTCAGATTCATAAATGTTTCCTTATGTTTTTGTTACAGATCAGTAGCAGCAGCACTGATACCACCACAGAAGCTAGAAATGAATGAAAATGATATGTTTCACAGCAAAATTCACTATCATAATGTATTTGAAAAATCTTTGCAATAAATAATAAGGAATAAAAATGATATGCCTTCATTTGTGGGCCTGAGTTTAATAGAATGATGATTTTTGATGACAGCTGTCAAACTTCAAACGATTATATCTCAGGATCTATGCATCCCAGAATAGCTTTATTCTTTATTGTACACAATAAGCATATACATTAAAACTTATATAAAGGACATGTACAAAGGCGAGCTTAACCCTAAATAGAGTTCTCTTCCAGCAAACCTTCAAAAGAGAGAGACTTTAATTTCGTGGTGGGTACATTGTGTACTAAACATATATCTAATATTAATATTTAAGCTATTTTACATAAAATACTTAGAGACTTAAATGGATTGCAAAATACCTAACTTTATTAGATTCTAACATACATACATATTTTTAAAAAATATTCTACTTAAACAGATACAACCAATACATAATTAATATAAATACTAATATACATATATATATACATACATACATATATACATACATACACATATTGATATATATAATATAATAAAATAATTCTTACAAGGAAAGATAATGCTCTTTAACTTTTCGCTTAAAAATGCCAAGCGAAGGACTAGCACGGATATCATGAGGAAGGGAATTCCACACCTTAACACCATAGGCAGGCAATAGCTCAAATGAAAGGCATTTTTGATACCTTCATTTTGATGACAGCATTGAGTTAGGTACGGTTAGTCTGTGATCCCGAGTTAAACTGTGTGAAGTTTGACAGCTGTTATCAAAAATCATCATCAGGTTGTGGTAAGTGCTAGATAACACACTTCTTTAGATAATGATAAGGACGACCAATGTGGCGCAGCGGGTGCAGGTCCGCCTGCGACGCGGAGGTTGCGGGTTCGATTCCCGCCTCGGGTCAAATATTTGTTCCGGGTGTTCTGGGTTTTTTTTTGTATATTGAATAAAAAATATCTATCCAGATAAACTTACTAAAAGCAAGTTCGAATAAGTCAGTTGCCAACCCCTGGTGGACAGAGTTTTTAGGCCGCAAGTCTTGTATAAACAATAATTCTGTGAGATGTCATGGTGAAAATATGTAACAAGTTGAAATAGCTTTCGGCAAGGCGCAGTGAACCCCGCCTGAAGGCCTCTGTCATGGCTTAACAACTTTAAAAAGGCCGGGACCGACTGCTTAACGTGCCCTCCGAAGCAAGGGAGCGCTCAGTTGAAATTGCCACTGGCGGTCACCCATCCAAATGGTGACTATGCGGAACAGTGCTTAACTTTTTTAAGTTGTTAGTCAACTACGTCACGATCGCTCATAAAATAAACTTGCTCTAAATTATGAAAGTACCTAGCCAAAATAAAACAGTGTTATACGGTTTCTTTAGATCTAGACCCCTCCCGGCTTCACTGCGTTGGTTGGAGGAAACAACTGTCATATTTTCTTTCTTCTTCTTCTTTTATGGCCTCTGTGGCTAATTTGCCACAATTTTGCCAGTGTCAAGTGTATTAGTTTGATTGTCGCTTAGCAACGTAAACAAACGAAATTTGGAAAGAAATGATGACTTTTCTTCCAAAATTCTCTTGGAAAGTCTTTGACTAAATTACCAACCAACATTACCCCTCCATTTCAATTACTTACACTTGTGCTAAGTAAACAAGTGAAATTGGATAAACTGCCACCAAATTTACGCAATAAAACTGAAATAAACTCGAGAAAAATAGTTAAAATGGGAAGACCCATGTCGTTTTGACAAGATAGCCAAAGACAATCATATTTTCTTTCCTTTGTTTGTTTAGGCATGTTGCTAGGCGACAGTCAAACCTTCTTCTTTTCTTTTATGGCCTCTGTGGCTAGTTTGCCACAATTTTGCCAGTGTCAAGTGTATTAGTTTGATTGTCGCTTAGCAACGTAAACAAACGAAATTTGGAAAGAAACGATGACTTTTCTTTCAATATTCTCCTGGAAAGTCTTTGACTAAATTACCAACCAACATTACCCCTCCATTTCAATTACTAACACTTGTGCTAAGTAAACAAGTTAAATTGGATAAACTGCCACCAAATTTACGCAATAAAACTAAAAATAACACGAGAAAAATAATTAAAAAGGGGAAGACCCATGTCGTTTTGACAAGATAGCCAAAGACAATACAGTCAAACCTGAATCAATCTAATTTACTTGACACTGGCAGACACAATATAAAAGTCACAGACGCCATAAATTAAAAGAAGAAAAAGAAAAAACAGACAGAAAGCCAGGAAGTACAAGTACTGGTCTGTGCTGGTCTGGTAGGATAGGTAGCAGCAGTTATTATAATCTTTGGGTAGGAGGTAGGAGTTTGGAACTTTAGAGGTAAATGGGTTGGTTCGTTTTACAGGCAGTACAGTTGTAGTCAAGGCTGAACAGGGCAGCAACACCCCAAAGTGAATAATATTAAAAGCAGGAGCAGAGCAGCAAACATATTCCTGTTAAATTATCTTTGACGCAGCCTGCCTACTGGTTATATTAGCTTTGGCCTGCAGACTGCACCAGCCAGGCACCAGCTGCAAACGCACAGACACATCCTTGCACCTTACCAAAGTTTATAAACTTGTTCAAAAAGTGATCCAAAATTGCAGTAAAGTCAAGCAAAAAATTTGCCATTTGCTAATTAAGATGATTTTATTTTAATCACTGGCATAGTTATAACTTTGCTGTAATGGCAAAGGCACTGGAAACTGTCTGACAATCAACCAACATGTGCCACGGAGCCAATAATGCATAGTGAAGTAAAATAATAATATCTGTTCTGTGATAAAAGACCAAGAGACCATCATATAAATTTGGTATATTTAGATCTTCAGTTATAAAAACAAGTCATGGCTGCAGGAGAAACTGTGTGCCGATACAGTCCCAATGAAACCTCCCAACAGGTATGTAAACTAACGAAATATGTTGGTACCAGTAGATTCAAAATATTTGCTAACTATTTTCAATTAATTTTTGTCATACTGTGTTAAATTTTAAAATGATTTCTAAGCACTAGCTTTAATACTAATATTGTGTGTGAAAGCATTTGCTTTTTGCTTATGAAAGTATTTGGTAAAATGTTATATGTCAACCATTAAAGAACTAGGCAATGTTTTACGAGCTGACCTGTGCAGTCTAAGTACTGGTTAGTTTATATGCTATCCCACAGAAACAGTTTTTTTTAGAATAGAAAACATAGTCTAGTGCTATTCCAGAACTTAAACCTTATGCATTTAAGTCATCATGAAGATATGGTAACAAACATACACACTGACTTTCACATTAAGCATATTATTAGCATTTTATCATTATTTTATTTTATTTTTACATGTTTAGAAAACTAACAGTTTAAATTATGTGAGAATGGTAATGCTTACAATATAGAACAGGATTAACCTAAACAGTTTTCACTAATAGTTCACTTATACTTAACAAAGTTTTAGTTGTCCACATTTATAACACTTAGTAGGTTTTACAACGTAATAAATTCTTAGAAAAATGAATAAGAAAACATTGATCACATAATTAATAGGTACCTACATATGTAACAGAAAAGTAGAAACCTAAAATACATGCATTATTGAAATAAATACATAGAACCTTGTAATGAGGTATAATTTCCTTTGATGTTGTGTGTCATTCGAAATGATTCAGTAATTTTTATTCAAGTTTATTTAACAATAATTATTTTGATGGCTGTCAGAATGTGGAGGTGCGTCTAATAGAGGAGGGCTCCATGCACGAGCGCCTCGTGGCATACGTGCACACACTGGACCATGTGAGTAATGTTAGCTTTATACACACATAATTTCTCAGGGTCAGCTCAGTTTCAGGATACTTTTTCAATAGAAATACCTACTAAAAAATAATATTTATAAATCAAATCGGTATTGTAAATACCTAGGTGGCCTGACCTATCAGCTTCATCTCCAAAGTTGGCCATCGATTTATTCAAATAATTACTTGATTATTAAAAATTTTGGAAGGATATTCTAAGCTCGGGTGCGGATCGAATCGGCGAATACGCGCCGAGGCGTATTGCGATTCGGACGAACCCGCATCCGCACCGACTGTCGCGTTCAACCGCAGGGGTCCCGGCGCGGCGTGTGGGGCGAGCACTCGTACGCACGCGGGGAGGGCGAGGGGGGCGCGCGGGGCGCCACCCGCGCGCTGGCGCTGCTCGCCCCGCGCCCCGTCTCCCCGCCCGAGCGCCCGCTCGACGTGGAGCGCCTCCCCTCCCCGCCGCCCCTCCCGCCCGGCGCGGAGGAGGAGCGCACCTCCGACTCGGAGCCGGAGCCGGAGGGCGGCGCGGACACGGAGGAGTGGGAGGCGCGGGTGGAGCGCGCGGAGGGCGCGGGGGCGCTGGACTCGGTGCTGTGCATGCGGCTGGCGCGGCTGGCGGGAGGTCGCGGGGCGGGGGAGGCGGCGGCGCGGCGGCTGCGTCGCGCGCTGGCGGGTGGCGCGCGCGCGGGGCTGGCGGCGGCGCTGGCGGGCGGCGCGCCGGCCTGGGCGCGGCGCGAGCTGGCGGCGGCGCGGCCCCGTGCAGGCCCCGCGCCCCCCCCCGGGCTGCGGGCCCCGCTCGGCGCGCACACGGAGCCCTGGCTGGTGTGGGTGAGCAGCGGGTGCGCGGCGCTGGAAGCGCGCTGGGAGCGGCGGCTGGCGGGGCTGGTGCACACGCGCGTGTTGCGCGCGGGTGCAGGGACACAGGGCGCGGCGGGGCCCCCGGAGGCGTGGTGCGCGGCGGCGGCGGGCGCGGCTCGCTCGCAGCTGACGGACGCGCTCGCGGAGGCCGGGTGAGTGCTCCGGCGCAAACGACCGCTTCGCTTTCGATGCATGGAACTAAATTATTTGTCTCGCGATAAAGCGTTGGTTACTTAAACACGTTTATTTATTCAAAGTCCGATAAATTTCACCCCACCGGCAGTGTTGCCAGCTATACTATATTGTTTGTAGCTAGGTCTTACACAAAAAGTAGCCATATCACTACCTTTTAACTTAACTTAAAAAAGTAGCTAGAATTAGCTAAACAAAATTAACAAAAGTAGGAATATAAAAATAATCATTTAAGTACCTACATAAAAAACATCATAATAGTCAATAATATGGAGATGGATATGCTGCCATAGCATACATTAAAAAACTACAAAATCACAAGCGATGGTTGCGGGATCAAGTCCCGCTTGAAGTGAAATATTATTTTAAGATATTATAATCTTTAGTATGTCCTTAGTGTGATCGTTCCTCCTCCTCACGTCGGTAACCTCACTGCTGAGGGTAGTGACCCCCTCCATGGATCATTTTTCCTTGACAATTTTGCGCGATCGAGATCTGCCGCCAACTACTTGGATGGCTTCGTGAATTTTTGCGTCAAGAATGGTGCGGATCTCGTCTGAGCAACGTATAGCGAGATAGATTTTCTAGATTTAGTAGCGAGTATCGGGCTAGTGTGATGGTTAACAGTATAATAAGAAATGTTGTTGGTGATGTTGTCAGGGACCGGTGTATAATCCTGGGCGGGTGCGGCGCGGGCGCGGCGCTGTGCCTGCTGCTGGCGCGCGGCGCGGGCGGTGCGGCACACGGCGCGGGTGGAGTGCGCGGCGCCGTGCTGGTGGCGCCGCCGCTGCACACGGCGGAGGGCGCGCTGCCGCTGGCCGCGTGCCGGCTGCCGCTGCTGCTGCTCGTGGGCACGCGCGCGCACACGCAGCCGCGCACCAGGGCGCACGCTATTGCAGGTACGGGGGGGGGGGGGGGATTTTATTACACTAAAAGGGAATGTAAAGCACCCCCCAACGTGCGTCCCTGGGCAGACGCACGGGTGTGTGATAACGAAGGTACTCGGTGAGGTACCAACTTAATAAATAACAATCTTACAAGTCACAAGTATAATAATTAAATATAATTTTACATTTAATCTAAATAGTGATATAAATGAATAGAAAGAGAATGAGTTGTTTCGTTTGGTCGGCAGAGCTGGTGGAGCCGGGGTGGGGCGCGCGGCGCGTGCTGGAGGTGCACGGCGCGGACGAGCAGCTGCGCCTCGCGCGTAGCACGGCCCGGCGTCTGCGCCTGCCGCAGCACGCGCTCGACGCCGCGCTCGCGGTCTGTACCTCCCGGGGGGGTACCCGGGGGGGAGGGGGGGACTATAACAGATGCAGTGCCACCCAAAGCTTAAAGTTTTTAAGTGTTTGCGTGGCACTGCACTGCGCTTATCACTCCGAGACATTGTTGTTGAGTCTCTTTCGCCCAGTAATTTCACTTGCTCCAGTGCCCTTCAAACTTAAACACACCACTGCTTGGAGGTAGAATATCTGACACTGCGCTGGTACCCACCGAGACGGACTCTTGCTGAAGAGTCCTCCCACCGGGTGAACCTGACGCTGAGGCGGGCTCACTTATATTAGGGAAGCAGAATCATGATGACTTCTTTACATTGATACTCTTTACGATTACTATACATATTTTCTTTTGGTAACGACCTGGGGGCAGGCAGGGATTGCGTAATTCGGTTGCAATCGTTTTCACTTGGTTTCAATCAAAAACTGACTTATTTTGTATGAATGTGACCGCTAATTGACAGTTTCTGATTGAAACCGAGTTACGCAATCAAGGGGCTGGATACAAATCAATTAATTTATTCATCCTTTGACAAATAACGTGTACTTGAATATGTCAAAATACTAGACTTTTAGAAAATGGATACAGAACACTGAACTCCTAATGACCTGTAACTCGTGTCTTGCAGGAGGAGTGCGTCCGCTGGGCGCTGGAGACGGCGGAGGGGGATGTCCCCGCCTCGCCCCCGGCGCCCCCGCCCCCGCCCCCGCCCCCTCCCCCTGCCCCGCGCCGACACCAGCTGCCCACCATCGTGCACCAGATTGGTAAGAGCTGTCATATCTACAGATTCTAAATCTACAATCTCGAAACAAGTCGATGCTCCTGATGATGTCCCGTGGAGGAATGAAACACGTGTCGATATTTTTCATTTGAGGTTAACTGTGTGACCTCATTAGTTAAAAGGTTCAGCGAAGTAGTACTAGAGATTTTTCGTCGGTTTTTAACCTTGTACAGTGTAACCCACTATTGATATCGTTATCGTGTCTTGCAGATCTGGACGCCCCGGAGGAGGACTACGCACACTTGCCTCAAGCGGCCGCAGCCCCCGCCCCCGCCCCCGCCCCCGCTCCGCCCTCCACCCCGCAGTCAGTATAACTAAACACTTAGTACTCGTAGAAAACGACAGATCCAACTCGGACCAATCTCGTCACAGATACCTCAGAGCCTCAGGCAAAATTATTTTATCAGTGCGTGTTGGCAGTGATGACTTAAGGCACTGAGACGTGGTCGCCAACTATTGGTCATTTACACAAGCTCAAAGTCTCTCAACGAGCTATGGATTAAGCTATGCTAGGAGATTCGCTACGCGATTAAATCCGTAACGGGGAAATTCTTAGAAGAACCACCTACACAGCTCTTAAGATAAGTAAGTTAAAGTGGCAGTGGGCAGGCCATATAGGGTTAGTGACAAAATCCCCTTTGAAGATCCTCTTTAAAGGGGATTTAGGGAATAACCGCTGGGGTATAAAAGTTCTAAAATGGCGACCACGAACTGAAAAACAAAGTATAAGACGGCCCCACTCGATGGACACAGATGAGTAAACGTCGTCGTAACCGCGTCCCGTCTTCTTTATATCTTTTGCACACACTTATACTATGCATACAATAATTAAATATTTTATATTTACATAGTTTAAAATACCTACTCTTACTTTTAAATTTATTTAAGTACATGAAACTTAATCTATAGGAAAATTTGTTACGAAATTTTGATTTATATCCATTAATCTCCAACAACTCACCTTTTTTAAACTAGATGGAGCCACAGGCCAAATTAGCACGCGCTATCGATGTGTTTTGCCTGAGGTCTCATGCACTTTCTTTAGAGTTTCTCTCATATATAATATACAACCGTGTTTTAATATAGTTATACATACACTATGTATTTTTTTTCTATACAACTAAAGTGGCAACCAAGCGTACGGCCCACAAGATGGTAAGCGGTTACCGCAGCCTATGGACGCTTGCAATACCAGAGGTACTCGCGGGTTGCCACCTTGAGGCTAAAATCGAAAGCCTCATGTGCCAGTAATTTCACCGGAAACCATACCCTTTACACCGGAACACAGCAATGCGAGCATTACTGCTTGGCGGCAGAAATAGGTATGGTGGTAGTCCTTCCCCGGACGAGCTCTATCACAGAGAACTCTACTACTCTTTTATGTATGTATTAAGTTAAAGAAACAAAAACATCTTGTATTTGGTGTCGTCGCGTCGTTTCTATTTAGTATAAAAGGTTCGCCGCGTTTTTGTCTTAAGTCTTCACCGTTTGCCCGACCTCTTGGATAATAACATTAGTTGCGATAATCTAATTGTGCAATACTTGTTACAGAAGTTCCAGATCTATCGAAATCGTTGGTGAGTGTCTTAATTTAAATTAATGCTAATAATAAAGTGATTTCGGGTGTCGTAAATATTATTTGTTTTTGTACATACATGTTACATAAATTACATGTTATTGGATACTTAAACACTAATTAGGTACTTACATTAATAATTATATTGTTAGAAAACTGTTTAAAAACTTTTGTTTTTACTCGGCACAGCCGCACAGGCTAAGCTAAAATTACGGAATGAAGCTTTTTCCCATTAGAGAAAAAAAAAAGAATTGGTTCGAATTTAACTTCTGCGAATACTAATTTATAATCGAATTGATAAATTAAGCCAAGATTATCAGAGTGTAACAGTTCTTTGCACGTGTGCAGAGGGTCGAGTGGTGTCTCGCGCGGCGGGCGGCACCCCCCTGCCGCTGCTGCCCCCCCCGCGGCGCGGGGCGCCCCCCTCGCCCGCCCCCTCGCCCGCGCCCGCCCCCGCCCCCGCCCCCGCGCTGCCCTCGCCCGCGGACATCATGCAGATGCCCATCGTGTTCGCGGACGACAACGCCACAGGTACGATGCGCTTAAGCCGGCTCCAACGCGCCACGCCACGCCACGCCACGGAGTTACGTCCGAATACTGAACGAACTGGAAAACGAAGTGTCGGTGGACCGATGACACGGCGGTCGCGGGAAGTCGGTGGATAGTGAAGGCTCAAAATCGGTCGTCATGGTGCTCTTTGGGGGAGGCGTATGTCCAGCAGAGGACGTCTATTGGATATGATGATGATGATGATGATGATGACTCAAACGCTATTTATTATTGAGGACCTAAATCATAAACGTAGGTACTTTAAACCTCTGTTAGCTAATGTGTCTTTTGAATGAACGAACAAACGATCATCGAATAATGTTAAAGAAAGACTTAGCAAACCGCTGACATCATAGTTTTTTTATGAAAAAGGGCATAATTGTTTTATTTTCAAAATCTTATAAGTACAACACACATAAATCAAATTGGCACCTGCGTGGAATGTGCTTCCCCTCCCACCACACCCCACCGCCTGCCGCTCTCGTCCTCGACGCGTCAGTACGGTCGATTTTGAGTGAATTATAATTATGACGTCATTACAGCGAGGTGCCTAGTTAACTTCTGCGTGTTGTAAAAAATAGTCATCATTACGCATTTAATTAGTCAGCCAGACTTACTTATCCGTGACGTTTATATTCCAGATTCTAGTTCAACAGGCAGCCCCGTCACCGTCACCAGCGGCAAGGCGCGGGTAAGTAGACACCGGAACATCTTCTTCGCGTATATAAGGTCATTCATCATCAACCTGACCAACTTAAGAGATAGGTTCCACACAAAAAAAATAATAAATATACTTTTTTTTATATTAAAAAAAAACGTAATTCTGCTTAATAATTAGTTATCCTTGTTAGAAATCGAAAAGGCAGCGCTCGGCACGTGTCAGTGACCCGCGCGTCAATGAACCGCGGGTCAATAACCCGCGCGTCCTTGACCTGCGCGTGTCAATGACGCGCGCACACTCGAATATTTCATTATTACTCCGCTTTAATCGATTCCCAACAATGATAAATAATAATTGAGCAGAAAAACGTAATCGGTTTTTTTTTGTTTACTTGGGAACCTATCCCTTAAGTTTGTCAGGTTGATAATGAATGACTCTGCATATAAAAAATAAATGCTGTGCGTTAGTCTCGCGATTTGCCTCATTTTGATCTTGAAATGTTTGTAGGAGTCCAGGGAAGGTTTAAAGCAAAAAAATAAGGCAAGTGAAACCGTGCCGTTTTATTATAAAACGCATTTGATCGGTTGTTTGTGATACAGAGAAAAATCTCCTTAAGAAAGTTATTTTTATTAGCCTATCCTGGAAGGGCTGTCACACAATAAAATAAATTTCATTGAAAGGTGATCTACTTATAAAATTACCGATGATTTTATCGAAACAAAGAGACGTCGAGGAATATCGCCTAGCTTTATTTAAAATAAAAAAATAAAAAGTGTGATGGGCCCTGACTTCTTATCCGGATGTCACGAATTCGAATCTTGGTCATGCACCAATTAATTTTTCTATTTGGAAAATGTAGTGCTCACACACGTTCTTGAAACGGTGAAGGAAAACATCTTTGTTTGCGCTCCCAGGGCAGCAGCTTGACGCCGCCCGTGAAGATGACTCGCGTGATCCTCGCGAAGCGCGGCGTGCGCGGCGGGGGCGCCGGGGCCGGGGCGGGGGCCGCGGGGGGGCTGGTGCAGGTGCGCGGCGGGGGCGCGGGGGGCGCGCGGGGGACGGGGGGCGCGGGGGGGGCGCGCCGCCTGCTCGTGCGCCGCGGCATGCGCCTCGTGTCCCGGCACGACACCTAGCGCAGACACAGTTCCCTGACCGCTGGATCGCCGACTGTTCGGATTAAAAAGATTTGTTTTCTTACCTTACTGAGTACAAATTTTTTTTTTTTCTGTGCTTCCTGTGCAAACTAAGCGGTTTTTAGACGAGGTTGATCTTTGATTTACCGGTGATGTCAAAATTAAAAAATTAATTAAAATGTTATGGCCAAATACAGAAATGCTACAACTAGGTACTTACTGATTAAGGGCGGATTCGTCCAAACTAGTTATACTGGAGTAATTTAATTTTAAAATTAATTTTATTTACAAATTTAATATTGGGTTGCGCCTTCTAAACAGTTGTATTTCGAATTATGTCGGCCTTTATGTTCATTCATCTATCAAATTCAGTGTAACAATACCTATTATTGGTTACTCTACGATTGCGATGGACAAACGTAAACGAGGTTATCTGAGAGTAAAAGCAAAGAGTTAAATTATACTCAGATAGTTACTCTGGAGTAACTTATTTTATCCTTACTTTTGGACGAGTCCACCCTAAATAATAAAGTAAATATGATACTGGTGAAGTTTTTGACGTGTCTGTTTTCATAGACAACTGTCACAATAGCGATAATTGAGGGCGTATTCTCACGCTCACCTAATTGTGTAGTGAAGGTCGTGTGTGACTGTGTGACCTCGTATATTTTGTGATAATGATTATTGACATATTCGGCCAATAGAAAGGCTAGAGTGGTACCTAATGACATTCGGTTTGAAAGTATTGTAAAGTGCCCCCAGTTCTAGAATACGGTCCTCAAACTCTGAACTGTTTAAAATGAGTGTTCCAGTATTTGGGCGTCAGCCTTGTATTGTAGGTACTCTAAAAACGTATGTTTTGTTAAACGTAGAAATAAGTACTAAGATAAAATGTTTTCATGTTCATTAAAAAAAATAAAGATATAATTATCTGAAAATTCGTAGTTTTAATGTTCGTATTTTAACAACAGCCAGCATGTTTGGAACGCTTCCGTCTGGTAATGATTTGGATCAGTTGAGCTATCTCAACTGTTTCATATGTCTTTTGTGTATATTGTAAATGTGTACAAGTTTTAATTTGTCAATAAATGTTTACAAATTAAAACCGCCGCTGCCGCTTCGTCCGCTCGGTTGAGCCGGAGTCACCCGAAAACTCCCGAACCGTCCGCTAGTTCTCGTACGTGTACCTGTCTGAACGCTCACGCACACATCGCTGCGCATGTAGTGAAGTACCTACAGAAACGCGTTCTTTGAGGCTGTTTCTCTGTATATGTTACTGTCTTGCCTTTCTATGTAGGTACTACCTAATAATAAACCTCGGTCTGCCTCCACCTATTGTTATGCCCTAATGGGTGCACATTGTGAATCACGATTTCTGTTTAATGACAATAAAAGTATTGAGTATTGAGTCCCACAGCTGGGCAAAGGCCTCCCGTTCTCTCCAGTAATCTGTTTTGTGCCAGTTGGACTCAACCAAGCTCTGTCAAAGGTGTTGAGACTATCTCACCATCTTTTTATGGTCTGACACCTTACCAACATTATGATACGTAAATACTTATACTAGTACAGTCAGCGTCAAATTGAAACGAAGCGTTTAGAGTAGTCAAAATGATCTGAAAGACAAAAGCAATTTGATATAACTACGCAGTTCAAATTCGAAAAGCAAAAAAGCGTGCAGTTTTAGAATGTTTTTTTTCTACCTAAGTATGCAAACTCTTTCGAGTGAATACTTGAAATGTCGTAGTACCTACTAAGATATATTGAACACCTCGGGTGCTTACAACAATATGATGATTCGAACTGCCTAAATCAAATTGCTTTATGTTATACAGCTAATTTTGACTACCTACTCTAGACGCTCATATCAATTTGACGCCGACTGTACCTACGTAGCCACGTATGCCTATCCGTATGTTATTGTATAAGTAGGCTAAGTACCTAAGTAAGTAAACAAAAACATCATCATACGACAAACACATTACCTAGGTACCTTTAGAGCTAAATTCTAATAATCGGGTTATGTATGGATCATGATAATGATTAATCTTTTCTTGAAGGACTCACAAATTGACGTCACGACGGATAGGTGGAACATGAGTTGTTTTAAGGACAGACTTACCGATTACCTAATCGTAATTCCGCGTTCAAAATCCAAGGCACCGATTGCTACAATAGTGTATTAGGAACATTTACACTGATTGCGGAACGGGATCCCCGTCTCGGCCGCTCCCCGTGCCGCCCGTGCCGGCTAGCGGGCATCAAGCCTCTTCATGAATAAATATTTATAACAAATCTATAAGTTAATTTATAAGTTTATTACGTACAAATCTAGTTACTTTCACAACTCGGTCTTCTCGACCCATTTTTAGATATTTAGTAGTACTCCTTCAATTCAAAAAACTACCAAGATGTGTTGCGGACCTTGCGGAGGTTGCTGCGGTGGCTGCTGCGGTAGCTGCGGCTGCGGCTGCCCTTGCATCACGATCTACACGTGCTGCACTAAGATTTGTTAATGCTGAGAAAAAGCGTGTGGGCGCTTAGGACGCGCAGGCAAGCCATGGTGCCTGTGATGTTCTCATGGGCGCTGCAAGCTTCTTACTTTGTGTTGAAGTATACTTACGTGCCGTTCTGTGAAATAAACTATGAATAAGTTCTTATCATTATGATATTAATAGAGTTCAATTTCAAAGACTGCAATCCAGAGTGCTTAGCACGAAAAATTCGTCTTATAATTGTCAGCTGGGCGATACGTTTATGCGATTGTCAAACGAGTTTTTCGTGCTGAGCACTCAGGATACGACCTAACCGCTAAAGGTTCGTACTAAGATGTTACTTACGTCTACGTTATGACAGTTTTGTTGGACTTTATTGGTATTTTATATTCAAAAAAAACCGTGAGTTGGCAGTAACAAAATTTAAACTGAATTAAATTAATTTGAAAATGAAAAATAAAATAATCTTTATTGACTGAGACACATATTAGGTACACAAAGCATTATCCTATGGTCTTTACACTAGGCTGAGCCTGTATGGTGAGGGTCAAAAATATACTTAACATAATACCTATTCTAAAAGCAGCATTTCAACTAACGTATAGGTACGGGGGAAAGATATAAGTCCCGCACCGCATTTGGTGTGAATGGAGGCTTGCGCGAGGGGTTGCGCGCGCAGAGGGTGCGCTGGCGGGGGCGGGCGGCGGCGGCAGTGGAGCGGGTCGCCCTCGCCAAGCGGTCTGGTGTCAGCACACAGCACGCGCGCCGCGACATGCCCGTCCCCGAGCCCGAGCCCGCGCTCCCGGCTCCGGCTCCCTAGCGCAGCCGCCGCTGCTGCTCGCCGCCTTCCGTCCGGTGGGTACCGTCTGGTGCCGTGCCCGTGCTGTCTTAGTGCGGTTCCACTGCCGATGGACTGGTGTATCGACGTTCGAGCGACTCGGAGTCGCGTCCGGGCGGAGGCTTTGGACCTCGGTCGCTCGCCCGACGCACGTAAACGTTATCGACCGAGACTGCATGTCATCGAAAAAATTGTTTGCTTCACGTTTCAGATGTTTGGTTCGGTCGTTGGGTTAGAAAGCCATTCAGGTAGGTAGTAGGTACTAGTCTTGTGCTTGTAGGTAGGTATTGAGTGAGTCGGTAATCCGACCTGCTTTAGGTTCGACAGAAGCAAGTAGCACCTACCTACCTAAGTAAATCGATGTGAGTGGCTTAGAGTCCACTTTGAAAAGGTAAAACCTTTGACTCAATGTCTTTGGGTAAAACTTTGTTAAATAGGTAGGTATTCCACTTGCCTTCTCCGAATGATCATTTGCTAATGCCGTTTAGTTTTCCTACTCGCATCTATAAAGGGTCTAACAAATCAAAATAATTACGTAGGTACCTACCTGCTCTACTTATCAATTAGATTATTGTAGAGTTGGTTGTAAAATCGTTTTCATATACTTAATATTATGTTCCATACACCTCAATAGGTAAAAGTAAAATACAATAGTTTTCCGTCAATACGTCTGTCTGTCAATATTTTTTTCTTACGAACGGCTAAAGGCATCGACTTGAAATAAATAAATACTAAACTAGTGGACCGCCCCGCGACTTTTGCCGCGCTGAATTTTTTTCATAAGCACTAGGTAGGTTAGGCACCTACCTACCTACTTCTTACCGCTGCATCCTCTAACTATGAGTTGAATTTCGGAAATTCCTTTCTCAGTGCAATACACACTAAAAGGAACACACCCTCCGAATTTCAGGACCTTACGGTTTAGGCTGTGCGTTGTTGATTGTCAGCTGTAAACAATCTGAATGGTACCTACTAATCCAAAAAAAAACGAGCTAACTTATCTGCCTTGTGTACACCGACCTACTATTATACTGTTCTGTGACCTTGGGCCCAACCATGAACTCTTATAGCGATTCAAATGAAGACCTAAATTGACAAAAAAATAATACCATGACATGATTGTCTAATTGATTTCATGGTAGGTACAAAATTTTTAGTTTAGGTCTTCATTGGGCCCCTGGTCTAGATTCTACCACAAATTATAGATATTCGCTCGCAACAAACTCGCAATACGGTCTCTGCTAGATTTCAAGATATTTATTTGCATAAATAAGTGTTACAGAAGGTCTTAAAAGTAACATGGCACTTAGAACTTATTTGCCCCATTCAGGCATTGCAAATTATATGCAGGCTATCTATGCTGGGCGCTAAGCTGCTGCTCACCTAAGAGTGATAATTGTGTACGTACACATGTACCAATATGAGTTATAATATAAATTAACAAATTTATTTAACCTACTTATATCTTAACCTTAATTTTAAGTTTTATACATTTTAACATTTTACATTTTTACTTGCTAAAGTGCGAATCACGATAAACTCGATAAACAATCGTGAACGTTATGGTAGTATTGTCTAGATGTCACTTTAGATGGAATTGGTTGGGATTTTACGCACGAAAGAGGCGCTGTAAAAAATCCCATGTGATTTGTTACTACGACAGTCAAACGAGTAAATTTCGTAATTCACCCTCTAGCGATTATCTCGCAATTGGTTTTATTATTTTACTACCCTTGTTCCTGTCTACTTGTATAAATAAATGTGATTGTACTATTATTCAAGCAGCATCATTATATAAATTCGCAACTGGCTCATAACAATTCCAATATATGACACCAGTTTAATCTGGTTTTATGGTTTATTACGAGAAGGATTACGAGCTCCACACACTTGGTCGATATACTGACATAACTTTTTTTTACACAACGTTTACACATACGTATCTACCTTCCTACCTTCTACATACATAAAGCTACTAGCTAAACGATACGGCCATCGGTAGTTACTATAGTAGGTAGGTACACCTACTTCCCACGATACTTAAGCAGGCATAAAAGTAAGAGCATCGATTTAAAATAAATCGATGGATTATAGGCATTATTCGCGAAGGCTTTTTGCTGACTTGAATGAAAATCTTAATGTAACTTATACAAGGTAAGTATTTATATAAATCATCGTGTTACTGACTGACTGACAGACAAACATCGCACAGTCTCAATCTAGAGACAGTCCTAGAGAAAGGATCCTAGGTAAAGTGTGTTCCGAGCGTTTACGTTACGCTTACGACGTTACCGGTTACGATTGTCAAACGAGTTTTTCGTGACTCCCCCTTACTTAAATATTAAAAAATAACGCGATAAGGAATTCTACGAACTTCGAGTCGTCATATCAGTATGAAAGTGTACTGTGTGTGTTATTCCATGAGGGTGTATTGTGTTGTGTTCACAGAGAGATGGTGGTGTCGGTGAGGTGAGGCGGCGCCGGCGCATGGTGCGGCGGCATGCCGGGCGGGCGCCGGGGGCTCGTGGCCCCTCAGAACACCTTCCTCGAGAACATCATCCGCCGATCCTCCTCGCAGCGTCAGTATACGAACATCACACACACCACACTCTTTAATACATCTTGCTTACAATCTTAGTAAAGTTCAAGGGCGGAACACAGATGTCTACCGCTAAGTTATCTATTTAGTAACTAGTTCGTAAATGAACCTGACACCGAACGGAACTTATCTTTGAAATCTTGCTACTCCTTAATAGGTATAGGTCATTTCCATCCCCTTCACCGAGTAATAGGTTTGACTACCTACGAACCTATTATAGGTGGTAGGTAGGTACCTACTTTATTTCTAGCTTTTTGTTGCTTTTCAGATTTCCCACAGATTTCCCCACGTAGGTATCTACCTACCTATTAAAGGTACCTACCTAACCTACACGTTGTTGGGACATTATGGACCTACATTATTGTTTGTCGACGGAGTAGGTGCTTTCGTAAAAAGGAAGATCTCTTAAACTTATTTTTAGTGGATTAATTTCATTTCATTTATTTATTCGCATAAAAATGTGGTACCTAGTTACAGAAGATGTCACACTAAAATAGAGTTTCACATATTTTTACCAGTATAACTGGTGTTCAAATACCGATTCAACAAGTTACAGATAATGCAATAAAATCCATTCCGTATCAGCAGAGGAGAGGCTCTATCCGGAATAATGTTTTTGACAATCGTAAACGTTATCGCGGTGTTTTTTACAGCGCCCCTGTAGTTCGAAGAAGGAACTAAAAAAATCTCAAACCAATTTTATTTTACATGTAGACGAGACGATACGTTAACGCTAACGATTGTCAAAAGCATTATTCCGTCGCCATGACGTACATAAACGATAAATAAAACAGTGTTCACTTTTCGTAATAGGCGATCATACGCTGGCTATTTTCGCAAGCAGCTAATTGAAGAGGAGGGTAACTACAGCTATTTATTCTAAACGCAATGTCGGGATCTGCTTGTAGTCAAATCATGTATGCCAGGTAGTCCTAAAGCTTAGACTTAGTGCATTTGCATTCTTTGGACATCACATTAATCACATTAATCGTACCTACTCGCAATACAGGGAACTCAACTGACTGAATTTCAGTGAGACACCTAAACATAAAACAACAGTCATGATGATAAGGAATAGCATTGTTGCATCGTGAGCCATTATGTGCCGACAACGTTTCCATGTCCGTTTGTAGCATGTTGCCCGCACCCGACCCGCGTCCGACCCGCAGCACGAGCGAGACCCTGGGCTCGCGCCGGATGCGGAAACGGCGCGAGCCATTAGGCGGCCATCGTAAAACATCTCACTTTTCCAGAACATTATTATTAATAACCGACCCTCCCCAGTGTTTTGGCACGTTTTATTCGTAGCGTTTTATTCGGCCTAATGAAATCTACCTCAGTTATTATTCAGTAAGCCGAAGGTGAGAAGCGTACAAAATGAGACGCTGCGAATGCAAATATTCGTAGGTAGGTAGCATTTTTAATTTTTTCATCTCTACAAGTCATTGTCTACGCTCTCCTTGAAACTTTTTTCTAAATATGAATTATTGATTAGACCGCTCGAACGGACTGGGCTCTGCATAGATATACTATACTCAGATAAGACTAAATAAAGAGAGCCCCCATCTACTTAGATGGTACCTACTCGCAGTCCTGGCGCAGCTTGTGTGTGCCTTGCCAATGTCTTGGCATTTGGCACTAGGGTTGGCCGGTTTCCTCACATTTTAGGTCGATCATTAAGTATGATGACGAAGAAAATATCATAATTACAACCAGCAGACTAAGAAAGTTTCACTGCATATAAAATGAATGATTATAGGTAGGTGTTCTGTTATAAGTGGTGGTGGTAAGGCGTGAGTATATCGTGGTGGTGTGCCTGCAGCAGACAGCAGCTTCCTGCTGGCGAACGCGCAGATCGTGGACTACCCCATCGTGTACTGCAACGAGACCTTCTGCAAGATGAGCGGCTACAACCGTGCCGAGGTCATGCAGAAGTCCTGCAGGTCAGTTACATAGAATACTACACCATAAGGTTTACCATATAGGTACTTTTTCCACAAAAAAACGTAAATTAAAAACATGACAATGGTTAAAATACCTACATCTACGTTTCGTGGCATTGGTGGTGGCGTAGCATTATCTAAACTTAATAAACTAATAGTAATAGTAGGTACTGAGGACCGTTGTAATTTTGATCACTAAAAAAGGATTTTGATAAAATAATGTACCCGTTGTCTCGCGGCGTTGTCATCGTCATCGGCACAATGTGCAACAGTTTGTATTTGAATTTTCAATAGTAGATGGGTAGTAATGTCGCTGAACCTGAAGCTTAGCTTCACTAGTTATGTTAGCAGCTCCACTTATTGATCGAGCCGAGTGTAGCGACTAGCGAGACTTCCTGAGCTTTGAAATGAACTGACTACTTACTGTTGTAGGTGGTGAATTATAATGTTTATCTGAGTGTAGTTTTAAAACCTATCAGATACATCGATCAGTTTGGGGCAAACCACTAGGGAATGTATGGCCAATAAGGTCATCCATCACCTAGCATGTCCAACTCTGTCACCAGAGTTGGCCACTGACTTATACGAACTTACTTATTTACTTTATCACCTAGCATAGAGTTTCTTCTGGTTTCTTAAATTTCGTACATTGGTCCATTCTTCGTAGTTTAACGCATCAGACTCCTATTTTCCGTAAGTGTGGTAAAATAAACATTGATCATTGCAGGACTTTATCTTTTCGAAATTCAAATGACGAATAAAAACTTTGCTGTAACTCGGTCTTTTATAACCGTGGAGTGGTTTCACTAAATGGAAGACAGCTCGGTACAAAATCTTACCATAAAATTAAAACACAACATTGAACAGATAATCTCAAACTAGAAATACCTAATATCTACAATATCTGTTGGTACTTGATAGGAAGTGAGTAGATACGTAAGTCATTATCAGCGTAGGACAGTAAGCAAACTGAGGGCATTGTGTCATTGACGATAGCCTGGCAAGATGCCACTCCGGCTGCTCCTCGGCCCTCATCCACCAGTGGCAGCTTGCCAGCCCGTCTCGGGTCGGGCTCACTAACGCGGCAGTCGCAGGTAAACATGTTCCTTCTGCCACTAGGAGATATTACTAAAGCAGAGCAGTGTCCTACACAAACAATACTATGCTTGTTCCGAGCAACATACGATTTATGCTACTACAAACAAAATTAGATAAAATTCGTCTTTGAACCTACATGCTTTTATCAATTTCTGTGCACGACAAAAGAAAGCAAAGCAGGATAGTGTAGAGGGCATAGGTTAAAGTAGGGTAGTGCAGTAGCAGTAACTGCAACGATTAACTAATGCATTACCTATGCAAACAGGGTAGGTATCTATAGGAGATCGATTCTACTGTTTATTTTTCATTGTTTAGTTCCAATCGCGGTTCAGTTTTTACCCAGAAGCTAATGAACTGCCTATTTGAACAAAACACTCGATTGACTTTTAGTTGTACCTAACGTAACGACGCCGACGCTGACGGCAGCTGTGTCGTTTTGTTACGAAAGTTTATACAGTTACGTGTTATCCAAATAAAACTATCGACTCATGCGAGCTTGAAGTCAAAGACATCGCAAAGATCAATTTGGGCTAGGCAAAACTCGTTAGTTTTTTTCAAAAGAATGGTACCTTTTGCCTAGGTCTTATTATTGTGTTCAGGGATGAGGGCTGTCACTGCTACTCAGTTTTAACCTTTGCAGTTGACAACGTTCACACTTAGTTTATGGCACCTGTACCTATACCTTGTTTTGTTCATAATAAACAATTTTGAATTTGAATTATTATAATTAAAGAATGAAAAATTGAAAAATTATAATTAAAAAAAATATTTTCGTGTTAAAGAGTGTACCTAGGTCTTATTAGTCAATATTTCGTGATGAGGTGTGTGTGTGTGTGTAGATGCACGTGGATGTACGGCGAGCTGACGGAGAAGGAGGCGGTGGAGCGCGTGGACCGCGCGCTCGACCACCACCTCGCCGACCAGTTCGAGATCCTACTCTACAAGAAGAACCGTGAGTATCCATCTTTTCATCGCCACTACTCTCTTCTCTTCTCTATTATACCATGTCTCTTCAGCTTCCTTTTGATCAACGCTGCTAAATCTTTATTCTATCATCTATACCTACTTACTTAAATTTATTTTAATCTATTTTCTTCCTTTAGGATTTATAGCCAGTATTATCTCTAATTACCTCGCGTAAAGTCTGCGTTGAAATGCTCCATGACCAACCCAAAATTGTCACAGTTTCAGTTTTACCAGGTTCTACTAACAGTTAAGCACGCAATGTTAGAGAATCGGCGATTCTTTTACGCACACGTGAGGTTACGTGAAAGTCAGAGGACTCATTACGAAAAACTTTTTATCATGAAAAGCTCACGAAATATTGTCCAGCTGTCGTGTATATGAGAATATTTCAAGCGCCTCTTTAGTCTTTAGTGAGCAAAATGCATTACCAAAACCAAAAACAAATTGACAGCTGGAAGATACGTTTACGATTGACAAACGAATTTTTCGTGATTCGCCCTCTCGAGAATTTCAAACGTAAAATCACAGAGTGTAAAATGCCGTGAGTTGCGTGTACCTATGAGGTGAGAGTTGAGAGTAAGCAATGTTGAGATAAATATAAACATAGTACCTACCAATAGCACTACGACTCGGTTCAGCGAAAAGTCGGGCGTGAGCGCGGGCCGAGACCCGCCGCGTCCCCGTCGCGTCACGCTCGCGGCGCGTAAAGATCATCACTTGTTTTACGCTCAAGTCTCTCAAAGAATCTCTCAAGTCTGGCAAAGAATCTGTAGTGGCCGCACTTATCGATGTTTTCGGTCTCACTTCCAAGAGTTAATCTACAGGTGGGATGGGAGTTACTTTCTAGTGTCTTTATCTCATAAGTAGTTAGGAAAGTTTAACGTTTGAGAAGTGTTCATCTTGTAAAGCTCGGTATGTAGGTAAGGTATACATATACCTAGCTTACCTATATTACAGGTAGGTATGTATGTAGCCAGCGAGGCACTCAGGATGCCAGGTCGTCCCACGGGACTCGCTCCATTTCATTACGTTTTCATGTAGCGCCATTTAACAATTCCTTCTTTCACCTCGCGCGCTGTTCATTTCGCCCACTGTCTGCTTGCTCCACTCCACTCAACAATTTAATCGCATCCGCCCTTTGCCAGTCCCCGCCGAGCGCCACCACATCAGCCGCCCGCCCGCCCCCTGGCCGGAGAACTTTCAGACGACACGACATGGTCGATGCAAATGAGAAACTTGAAAATCCGCAGCTTTTACAATATTAATCTTTTACCCTCGGCCTACCGAGGGAACCATTTGATTAGCAAGCTAAGTTTTCACCTCGCTGGAATCCGGAATACAGGACGCGGGGTGCAAACTTAGCTCGGTCGAGTTGTACGGTTTACATACGTTAAATTGCATTATGTAACTAAACTTATAATAAGGTAGGTAGGTGGTAGATAAATAAAAAAAATTAAGATTAATTTTTAAAAGAGCAAATTATACTTAGTGTTGGAATTTCTAATGGGAGGAGGAATGTTGCTCCAGCACATCGAGCTGCATATCGAAAGCTGCCAAGAAATGCGGTCGTTTTATGATAGTTATTTCGAGCAGAAAAAAAATGTTTTTTATATAAATATAATGGTAGGTACTTGTCTCTTTATAATTCCAAAAAGAAAGGTTGCAAAGTGAGGAGTACGACGTGACGACTAATGACATGTTTAAAAGACTTTGGTTATTGATATACTTATGACGTAATGTGAGTTCTTTGCGGGATGGGGAAACAAAATAGAATATATGCATTTTGAACACGCTGAATAAGTTTCTTAAATCTGGCTAGTATTAGGTACTTATGATAACTGTGGATCTGGCTAGCAGACAACCACCAAAAACGTTATCAACTTAATTTAGCTAGATAGAATAAGCGAATCACATAGCGTAATGCGTATAGTATTGGTTTCAAGGTATTTGCGTACCTACTTGGTATAAAAGAGATAATTTACAGAAACCGTTACGAACAGTTTGAATGACGTACTTAGTTATAAAAATGCATAGTTCGGATCGTGTTTCACGATAAAATCATAACTCTATTGTACAACTGCGAAGCCGGGCCGAGTCGCAGTAATAAATAAAATCAACAGATTGTTATCGCGCAATAGGTAGGTAATACCTACCATCCTCGGTCGCGAAGTGTCCTATCCTAGGTAGGCAGGTATATCTTGGAATACTTACTAGTCTTTACAACAAATTTGTTTTTCGTGCAAACTGCGGACTCTTGGTTCGGATTGAGTATTGATTGGAGAAGTTCGCGGTACAATCGCTTTGCAGTGGATGTGACCTGTACGGCGATTCTGAGTTTTTAACCGACTTCCAAAAAGGAAGAGGTTATCAATTCTATATGTAATCTTTTTTGGTGTGATAGGTAATTCAAAGGCGGTCCCATCAAATTTTATCGAAATCGACGAGCGACGTTTCAACTGAAAAACTGGTTTGACAATCGTAAACTTATCGTCGCTCTCTTAGCGCTCCCGTGCTTCGGAGGGCACGTTAAGCAGAAATCCCATATAAATTGACAGCTTGAGGATACATTTTTAATATTTTACCTTTAGTTAAAGGTAACTGAGTTTTTCGTTATTCATTTTCTGTCATACATTTTAATAAGTACGAATTGTTTGGATACGCATTCGGCGACGCCGACGTCGCGTCGCCATGGCATCGAGTATTATGGCTCTTATTAGGAGTGCGCCATCGGCCCAGGTGCTTCTGCTCAATTCCCATAAAATTGTTTAATATCGCCAGCTGTTTGTGTCCGTAATTCCGTATTAGCTAGGTAGGGACGCGCTGCGAAATGGGGTGGATATTTTTTATACAAAAATCGTTATCCAGCTCAGCTCGAGGCTTGAAAGAAAAAAAAAATCCAACAGTACTTACTTAGGTAAGTACTAGCCTCTAATCTATGCACAGATATAAATTACTCGTGACCCCACGAAAAATTTAATGTCTAGGTCTAGAAGACTACTGGGAAAAAAACAAACGTGGACCCACCAGTGGGGTAAAGTATTCGGTGGGTCTACGGGTTAAACCTTCTCAAAGTGATCTTTTGAATATTGTAAAGCACAACATAAAAAGATAAGCCAGCAAAATATAGGTACCTCACTCTTAACAAATAAAATGATCCCTACCCAGTGATAAAATCTATGACAAAATAGGTGTAAGACACTCAACTCACCCGTAAACCGATAGGTAGGTACTTACTCAGCTTCAGGGGTTTCAGATTATTGAGTCGACACGTGAATTTCCATGTGCGACGTGCGCACTGACGGGTAAACAAGGACTTATTTCGACTGTATTGGTATTGTCTATAGTTATTACGTGCATACGCACACACTGCTATGCTATAGGCACCATTAATCATTTCTTTCGTACACATTTATAAAAATATGTTGTGTGACAACTTACTTAGGTATTAGCTTTATTGGGGCTTTCATCAAAGGGCTAAACTAAAGAGGACTTCGCAATCTCTTCTCTCATTAGAATATCATCAACATAAACCTGCTACTTCTACCACTTCTACATAGTAAAACTTTAGGCTTCATGTTAGTTGCAAATGTGTTACCCTATCATAATGATTTATGTCCTAACTGTGGCTGTCGCAATACGGCACAACATCAAATAATTAACCGAAACCACGCATTTTTGTTCTGCAGGGGTATTTTGAAACTGTCAACTGAAAACTAAAATACCATTCTACGGAATCTCCGTCGGGAAGAATCCGATACCGAAGGAATTGGCTTTCCGACAATTTCAAAATACCCCTGCTGATCTTGTGACTCGGCATGCGAGCGACCGATTCAGCTGTCGTCGGAGGAGGTTGCTAGCATGCAGTCAGTGCGAGTCAGTCATTGCGACAAATGATAGTCATGGCAAATATCATAGGTAGTTCAACTTATGTCGGACAAAAGCTGAACCACGAAAACTGTCATGATAAATTGATCTAAGAGTGCCCTCAGAGGTTGCGTACGCGTGCGTAGGCGCTGAGCGCTGGGGGTGGGTGGGAGCGCTTGTATGTACGTTGTGTGTTGTCGGGTGCGGTGGGTGCGGCGCTGCTGGCTGGCGCAGGCACGCCGCTGTGGCTGCTGGTGCAGGTGGCGCCCATCCGCAACGAGCGCGAGCTGGTCGTACTGTTCCTGCTCACCTTCCGCGACATCACCGCGCTCAAGCAGCCCATCGACGCGGACGACCCCAAGGGAGGCCAGTATTCATACCACATCTCACTTACATACATATATTACATGGGAGCCTGTCTCCCTTCTTTTTCTTTCTTCGACGCGAGCGAAGGTGTGGACGGCAGCTAGTTGATTAATAAACAGATTTTCACAAAACTAACTACGAACTGATTTAGTTCAGTGTTCAGTGCAGTGGGAACATAGAAGGCTGTCATGATGACATAACTCTCTCTCTACTCTCTGTACCTGTGAATGTGGATGTTTTAAAATCATGGTGATCAGTTGTTCCAGTCGATCAAGCGATTTGAGCAATCGCTACCAGGAATAGGCGCTGGTTGTCGCGAGTGCGAGTTTGCTTAAACTCCTCAAATCTGTCCAATCCAGAATGTGTCCTAACAAAGTCCTAGTCCTGACCGCACACTGGTTCCCTGTGTCGTGTGTATCTGATGTGATCGCGCAGGTCTGTCAAAGTTCGCGAAGCTGGCGCGCTCGGTGACGCGCTCGCGCTCCGTGCTGGTGTCGGCGCTGCCGGCGCTCAAGGAGCCGGCGCGCACCAGCCACCTGGCGCATGTCAGTACCCCGCACCTCAATGTAAACACGCACGCTACTTATTACTTACCTACTTCTTACCTTTACACTCTACAGGCATATCGGGGCGCGCACTATTCTACTCAATTGTGGGAATCCTGATCAAATCAAGATAGAATCATGCGCGCTGCGTGCCGTCTCGCCTATTCAGAATATTGTATCTTTTATCCATAGTGAAATATTACCTACGCTACATTTGCGGCGTTATATGTAGCACCTACCTACAGTACAGGCTGTCATATCACAGAATATATCACTTGTTATGTCTGTATCATCAATATTCTGATGAGGCTAATCCAAGCGTTGTTCACAAACGATGCGTTTTTTCGTCATTAGCCAGGGCAGTTTAGCCCTCAGACACGAAACCGATTATAGAAGTAATGGGCTCCGCTGTGAGCGATGCTTGATGTGATTACAATAATCGTACTTACTGCAACTGTTTATAATTACAACACTTCTCTATCAGTTGGTTTCAGTCTCTGTTCCGACACAATGCACTCTCTGGCAAGGCACGTTACCAGTAAGGCATTCAATATTTCTCGCTTGAGTATTCTGTGCTTGAGTTTGACTAAGTACTTAGCAGTATGTAAACGTAAGTTTTTATTTAGATTGTCTAAAAGAATATTCAGTCCATGGCCGGGATTGATGAGCACTCAAAAATCGCACTCTGAATATTTCGGCCCTGGCTGTGGGCTCGCACAAAACAAACGAGATGCACGCATCACTAACATTGCTGCAGACGTCCACTACTCCGTCGCTTTTCACTTTACTTGATAGCAGCCACTGGCTGGGTTAAGAACCGGTCTCCTGTGACACGTTGGGCACACCAGCCTGCGGTGTGACGTGTTGTGGCGTGCGCAGGTGATGTCCCTCTCGGGCGACGTGCTGCCGCAGTATCGGCAGGAGGCGCCGAAGACGCCGCCGCACATTCTGCTGCACTACTGCGCCTTCAAGGCCATCTGGGACTGGATCATCCTGTGCCTCACCTTCTATACCGCCATCATGGTGCCCTACAACGTCGCCTTCAAGAACAAGACCAGCGAGGTGACTCAACGGTATAACTCAGTATCGTTGTCGCCTATAGGCAATTAATTACAATAATGAATGTAAATTTGCAGGACGTGTCGTTGCTAGTGATAGACTCGATCGTGGACGTGGTGTTCTTCATCGACATCGTGCTGAACTTCCACACGACGTTCGTGGGACCGGGCGGCGAGGTGGTGTCCGACCCCAAGGTGATCCGCAAGAACTACTTCAAGTCGTGGTTCCTGATCGACCTGCTGTCGTGCTTGCCGTACGACGTGTTCAACGCGTTCGACCACGACGAGGACGTGAGTACCTAAGCTACGGAGGGGGGTGGGGGTACAGGTAGTAAGTAACCGGTGGACGCTCCCCTCCGCAGGGCATCGGCAGCCTGTTCTCGGCGCTGAAGGTGGTGCGGCTGCTGCGGCTGGGGCGCGTGGTGCGCAAGCTGGACCGGTACCTGGAGTACGGCGCCGCCATGCTGATCCTGCTGCTATGCTTCTACATGCTGGTGGCGCACTGGCTGGCCTGCGTGTGGTACTCCATCGGGCGGTCGGACGCCGACTCGGGCCTGCAGTACTCGTGGCTGTGGAAGCTCGCGAATGTGACGCAGACGCCCTACTCGTACGTGTGGTCCAACGAGTCGGACGGGCCCGAGCTGGTGAACGGGCCCTCGCGCAAGACCATGTACGTGACCGCGCTCTACTTCACCATGACCTGCATGACCTCCGTGGGCTTCGGCAACGTCGCCGCCGAGACCGATAACGAGAAGATCTTCACCATCTGCATGATGATCGTGGCAGGTGCCGGAATTCTTCTCTTATTAGCCGGAGCACGCGCGACCCCCCCGCAGCCCCCCGCTGGCAGGGGGGGCCGCGCCTCCCTGTCCGTCCCACCCGCACACCGCTCCCGTTACCTTTGTGTTCGTACGCTAGTGTGCGTGAGTGTCCACGTGTTTCCGTGCACTTCACATATTCACTGTTGCGCCGTCTCCGAACGGTTGCAGAAACCGATTCGCAGACGGCGTGGTTGTTTTGACCTGTCCGATATTTTATTTGAATCCTGTTAACGTTTATTGTGGTTTCTGTTATGATTATATCGTTTTGTTTTATTATGATTTGTTTTCATTCGTTCCCTCCGTTTCCTGCTCTCCAATTAAGTGCAGGCCCACGAAGCGTCGCGGCGCGTCACCTGTGTGGTGGGGAACCTCGTCTGCCGCGGTTTTGTAAGCAACCGAACCGACGACAGTAATATTAACTTGTTCGTTATAAAGCAGGCGCGGCTCTCCGTAGTTCGGCTCACCTTGTGTGCGTGCAATGTGTTTGTCGTACCGCAGCGCACGCGTTCGCGCCGTGTGCAAGCTCCGCGGCTACTGTACGTAGGAGCGCGTTAGGCGCCGCTTTAGCCTCGTTTCCGCAGCGCTGCTGTACGCCACCATCTTCGGCCACGTGACCACCATCATCCAGCAGATGACGTCGGCGACGGCTAAGTACCACGACATGCTGAACAACGTGCGCGAATTCATGAAGCTGCACGAGGTGCCCAAGGCGCTGAGCGAGCGCGTCATGGACTACGTCGTCTCCACCTGGGCCATGACTAAGGGACTCGACACCGATAAGGTGACGTAGACTTCTATCCAGCTACTCTCGCGTGTACCTACAACAGTTTGCTTTTCGACAGGTTACAAAATAAATAGTCTCTCAACTACCATAGCTCCATTTTACCTTTATTAAACCAGACAAGTATTTTCTTCTAGTTGAAAATGAAGCATGAGGAATCCCACGATATGTACTTACTTACCTGTACATATCGTGGGATATCCGAAATTACGGGTAGGTAACTCCCTTTAGTTTTAGAGGAATGTGATGTCATACTATTAAAACTTTTTTGCACTAGTGGTTCGATGGTAGAACTGTTACCTGATACGAAAACTGTCCTACATGTACATCATGGCAAACTACTATACTCAGACCAGAAACAATTATTTACATTACAAGTTATACTAACATTTTCCCGCCACAGCCGGACAAATGGGCCGACACCAAGCTCGTCATAGGACCTGGTGATATTGTTATAAACAGGGAGTGGGGAGTAATTGGTCGTGTTGCAGGTGCTGAACTACTGCCCCAAGGACATGAAAGCGGACATCTGCGTGCACCTGAACCGCAAGGTGTTCAACGAGCACCCCGCCTTCCGGCTCGCGTCCGACGGGTGTCTGCGCGCGCTCGCCATGCACTTCCACATGTCGCACTCCGCGCCCGGGGACCTGCTCTATCACACGGGCGAGTCCATCGACTCGCTGTGCTTCATCGTCACCGGCTCGCTCGAGGTCATCCAGGACGACGAGGTGGTGGCTATCCTCGGTGAGTAGTCGCCGCTTCGACATAAACTTAAACCGATTCGTTGAAGACATTCTTGGCCATGCGAAGCACAAACCAATACCTACTAAAGATTATTATATACAGAGTCATTCATTATCAACCTGACAAACTTAAGGGATAGGTTCCGCACAGAAAAAAAATATATATGTATCTATAATATTATTATTTTTTATGTATATTTTGTCTTAAAAATCCCAAGTAAACAAAAAAAAATCGATTACGTTTTTCCGCTCAATTATTATTTCTCATTGTTGGGAATCGAGTTAAGCGACGTAATAATGAAATATTTGAGTGTGCGCGCCCCGTAGCGGGTCAAGGACGCGCGGGTCACTGACACGTGCCGAGCGCTGCCTTTTCGATTTCTAACAAGGATAACTAATTATTAAGCAAAATTACGGTTTTTTTTTTAAATATAAAAAAAAACCTTTAGAAAAAAAAAAAGTACAAGTATTTTTTTTTATGTGTGGAACTTACCCCTTAAGTTTGTCAGGTTGTTAATGAATGACCTTATATAATAGCGGGTGCTCTACCAATTGAGCTATCATTTATAATTAACTTTAGTCATTGCACAGGCTTGAATAACTGCAACGTTTCCCCTGTAGGTAGAGCTATCATCCCAATGATTATTTCGTTCAAGCGAGATATGAGTATGTCTCGATAGCTCAATTGGTAGAGTACCCCCGTATCAAGCGGTGGTTGCGGGCTCAAATCTCGCTTGAGGCGAAATAATTTTTGGGATAATTTTTAGTATTCCCTTAGTGTGATGGTTAACACTATAAAAATAAAAATAACCATGCGAAGCACCGTTTGAAACTTTCCATTGCTAGGATGAACTTTTATTAATAGTAAAAAAAAAAACCATCGGGATGGTTGTCGGTCCGGTTGTAGGCAAGGGCGACGTGTTCGGCGACTCGTTCTGGAAGGACAGCGCGGTGGGGCAGTCGGCCGCCAACGTGCGCGCGCTCACATACTGCGACCTGCACACCATCAAGCGCGACCGCCTGCTCGAGGTGCTCGACTTCTACCAGGCCTTCGCCAACTCCTTCGCGCGCAACCTCACGCTCACCTACAACCTGCGCCACCGACTCATCTTCCGCAAGGTACGGGCGCGCCACCTACCCCTCCCCGGTGCGAGGGGCGGCGTGTGACGTGACTCCTCGTGCGCAGGTAGCGGACGTGCGGCGCGAGCGCGAGCTGATGGAGCGGCGCAAGCGCGAGCCGCAGCTGGAGCAGGCGCAGGACCACCTGGTGCGCAAGATCTTCTCGCGCTTCCGTCGCGAGCGCAGCGTGGCCGCCGCGCCGCCGCCGCAGCCCCGCGCGCCGCCCGCGCCCGCGCCGCTGCCCGCGCTGCCCTCCGCCGATCCTGAGAAGGGCGACTCCTCGGGTGCGCTAGGTATATGTTTTTTTAAACATCTGTTTACGCTGCTTTTCGAGATCGAGCCGGTGGTGCCTCAGAAGGAGAACCGCGATAATGCCGGTCGGGAATAGTCGGGATGAAACAGCTCCTGAAACTGTTATTTCGACATCGAGTACATCGGTCAACCGATTTATCGATCTCGTTCGATTCCAGTGAGCGCTGCGCCCGCAGCTAGCGCGGGGGGCGCGGCGGGAGCGCGCGGCAAGTGGGGCCGCCTGCTGGCCGGCGGCGGAGGCTCGCTGGACGCGGGGGCGCCGGGGGGCCCGGGGGGCCCGGGGGGCGCGGGGGGCGAGGGCCGCGCCGCCTTCACGCGCAGCCTGAGCGCGCGCACGCCCCCCGAGCCCGCTGCGCCGCCCCCGAGTATGGCGCTCGCCCTTAAGGTATCCGCACGGACATCCCCCGATCATCCCGCTTCTTTGGAGCGGAGCGGATAGAGAGGACAACGTTCGGCGCCAACAACCCGCTTGGTGTTCGTTTCAGGCGTCGTTTGCGAAGGGACGCAGCGTGAGCGCGCTCGTGGCGGGCGCGAGCTCGGCGCGCCAGGACACCATCGAGGAGGAGCTGGAGGCGCCGCGCCCCGCGCTCGCCCTCGCCCCCGCCCCGCCGGCTCCCACCCCCGCGCCCCCAACCGCCGCCTCCTCGCACGATGCGGCACTGGCGGAGCTGCGAAAAGACGTCAGGAACGAAGTGCAGAGGTTGCAACACAAGGTGAGCGCGCTTCTTCCGCGCGGTGGAGAGGTCGGAAGCGGAGCGAAGTTGTCACTCACCTATCGTTTGCAGCTCGGTCGAGTGGAGGAGCTGCTGACGATGCTGGCGACGCGGCTCGGCGCCGACCCGGCGGAGACGGCGGCGGCCGGCAGCGGGGGCAGCGGGGAGAGCGAGCCCGCGCGCGCGCCGGGGGACGCCGCCGCACCTGCCCGCAAGCGACGGACCAAGGTGCCCCCCCGCCCTCCCTTCCTCCCAGCCCGACCCCGCGCCCCACCGATGTCATAACGTATTCCGGTCGGCAGGGTCGAAGTAAAGGCGCGGCGCCGGCGGCCCCCACGCCGACGACGCCGGGCGAGGGGCCCTCCAGCCCCGCGGGCGCCCCCTCGCGCCGGAGGGACTTCGTGTAGCGCGGCGCGGCGCCCGGCGCCCCCAACGACTAGCGCCGCGCGCCTCCGCAGGTACCTGCCGTCACGTCTAGACTCTAGACCCTGCGGGAACACAAGTGGCATAGAGCCCTTCGTGAAGGTGTTCGTTGTTGGTTGCAGATGTCCCCACCGTCCTCGTCGAGAGGGACGCGCGCTCGCCGCGATCGAAAGCTGTGCCTTGTAGCCCCGCCCCCGCCCCCGGCCCCTGCCCCCGCGGCTAGCGCGGCAGGAGACCCGTGACTGTGCCGGTGACGTCGCGCCCCGCCCTCGTCCCGCCCCACCGCTTGGAGTGTCACCGATTGAGTGCTCCTTATATAAAATAGTGAACCTTTATTATACTAAACGCGGTAAACTATGCTTTTTAACGAGTTTTTGAATCTTTCGTAGTATTTATTTGGGCACATACAATAACTTTTTTTACAATATTTTAATATATTTGGAACATTCTGTGACCTGAAGTGAAAGTGTTTGAACCGGGGGTAAAAACTGTATATGTTGTCGGATGGCGCCTGGCGGGGCGGGGCGGGGTGCTCTCCTGTATTGTATATATCGTATCTAGCGTACTCTAGTGTAGGCTCGCACGAGTAGTGACCTCACGCTGCATCCGCTTCCGGGCCGGCGCGGTGCACTCCGCGCTGGACGCCGCCGCGACGCTCTGAACGTTTCATTCCGCCGCTGCGACTGGCGGCGGCGCTCAGTGCGTCGACAGCTAACTATTAACTGATATCGAATTTGTATAAATGATATTATTACGTAACCTAAGAGATTAATATAGATATTCACGATCGAAAAGCAATATTCGCCATTCGTTTCCAGTCCGAGTGAGCGACTCAGACGACCAAGTATTTTTATATAATTGCGCGCCGCTCTGTACTGTACGATGTACATCGTGAACTCGGTTTTGCAATAATGCGTTTGTGACTTTTGTAATTGTTTAGCTAATAACTATAGTTTTTCTTACACGTAACTGCGCGTATTATATTATATACTTAACAAATTCGAATAACTTCTTGAACTAATTTTTGACCAGTCTACTTCTAGCGAAACTGTTTTTACGAACATTTTTCTACCACATTAATGCATGACGGAGAGTTAGTGAACTCATCTGGTTTTATACGCTTCGGTAGGTCGATTATTATGTAAGGTTTCACATTATATACCGTTGTAGTTAAGATTATATCTCTCACGAGCTGAACCGTTGATCACTTCAGATGTTTATTATTGGTTTATTATCTATCGAGGAGGACGCTCTCGCGCCCGCTCTCGCGTACATATCCAAGGGCGGCGCCCGCCCGCTGTTGTTTGTTACTTATTGGTTGTTGACGTTTTTAAAGTTTATCCGAGATATTGGATATTTCGCGTAGTTACTTGAAGCGCCTCCTAGAGTTAAGTTACACGCTGCTGCTCTTTTTTTAAGCGAAATATATCGAGATGAAAACATTGCATTCTCGTTTCATTTACCGGACACCTGAGAGCTGACAGCTGGACGATACGTTTGCGTTAACTATTGCCAAACGTGTTTTTCGTGCTAAGCTCTGATCACGAAAAACTCGTAAACGGTATCGTATTGTGTCAACTGTCTATTCAATTATTAATTACTTATTCTATTCAATCAGATATGTATGCAAGGAGCTCGCCGGATTTATCGACTGAAATACAGGAATTCCCAGAGTTGATACAACAAATAAATGGTCTTAAAGAAAGTCTGGAGTTAACAGGAAAATAGAAAAGCTATCCTTAAAAATAAATATCTGGAAAAACAACTTTGTGAAAAAGAAAATTCCAGTGCAGGAAAATCAAAGAGCAATAAATCTAAATATATTTCATTTCATTGTCAATTTGTATGGGATTTACATAGTTCATTTTACGAACGAGAGGCGCTGTCAAATATGTCAGTTTGTGCTATGGCGCAACAAAAATACATGGTAACTAAGTAGGTACTACCGTACAACCAAAAATCACATACAAGTTGACAGCTGAACCATACGTTAACTTTTACGATTATCAAACGAGTTTTTCATGACGCCCTCTGTCGCGTTGATGAGGAATCTTCGAGAAACAATTAAACTGTGGATCCATAGATATTTTTCCTCCTTACGATCCACCGTGCCATAGAGAATGAAAACACTACTGCCCTTGTTCATGACTGCCTTGTCATTCGCGCTATACACCTGTAAGTGCTGGTTACTTACAATCTATTATACCTTACCTTATAGATTTAATAAATACATTCGTCAATTAACAGAAGACATAAGCTAACAGGGTGTGAAGTTTATGAATAAGGCCCTACGTTTACATCGTGGATCTAATTAATTTATTGATGTATATTGATACAATATGTATGTATGAAAGTGTTTACAAAATATTGCTATGTTTTTGCAATGTACTAATGTATAATATTTAGTTGATAAGTATACTTACATTAATATTACACTACTAAATTGTATTTTTTCCTCAATGTGTACCTATAAATATGTACCTATAAATATTTAATAGTAAAATTTTTGGACATGACACACCCGACAACCCATACATAAATGAGCCCACACTGAGATTCCTAATCTCTAATTCTAAAATCTAATTCCATCCTCGATGGTGCGATTGTGTATCCTACGAATAGGAAACTAGTATAAAATGAAACAGCATTATTTAATCCTAACTTTAATATATACAAAATGAAATAGATAGCATTAGGTGGGTCGGTGCGGCGCCCCCCCCCCTGCTCCCCCACTCCCACCGCGAGGGGGGGGGGGCGACCGAGCGACTGCGACCGCGTGACGTCACTCTTACAACTACATTATACTTATTACATCGCAACGCACTAGTGACCGATATAAATAAAACTTTATATAAAAATTGTTAAGGTTATAAAATCGTAATCTAGGCGCTTTAACCGCGAGCGGGCCGTCGCGGGCCGGGTTGGGTCCGGGGCCGGTCCGGGGCGAGGCCGGGGCGGGGCGGCGCCGCCTCGCCCGTCTCTCCCGTAGGGCGAGGCGGCGCCTCCCACCGGACCCTAGACACGTGCCTCGCGACACAAGCGCTGAGCATGCGACATAAGAGCATGTTTAGCTCTTATGTGTCGCGACTGATTGGCCAGCGGTCGACAGCAGCGATTGCGCGAGTGCCGCTTCGAGCCCGGCGCGACGCACTCCAACCGGCGCGCGGCTCTCCGGCGAGGCCCGTTCTCGGTCGTCAAAATAATATGCTTATTCTATTAACAAAAATACATGATTGCAAACGGTCCTCGAGGCGCGTGATTGGCTCGAGTGTCTCCTCCCCCCCCCCCCGGCTGCCCCCCCCCCCCTGCCCAGTGCTACTGGCGCCGGTCGGCGAGCGCGGAGCCGTGAGAGAGGTGCGAGAGCGCTGAGTGCGCCGACGAGCACATGTCCTGCAACAGGAGACCAGAACGCGTTACTGCATGCTGTATCACAGTTCGTTTTTTTTTTATACCACCTAAGTGGCAACGAAGCCTACGCCTCACTTGGTAAGCGGTCACCGTAGCCTATGTACGCTTGCAACATCAGAGATATCACTTGCGCGTTGCCACCTAAGACGTAGATTTAATGTCTCATGTGCCTGTAATTTATAAAAACCATACCATTCGAACCGGAACACAGCGATGCGAGCATTACTGCTTGGCGGCAGAAATAGGTATACATGTACCCCGCGCATAGGCATAAGTGAGGGGGTCTCACCTGGTAGGAGAACTGCGGGAAATGCTCCTCCTGGATGCGGCTGAGCGCGGCCTCGGCCTCGGGCGGCGTCAGCTCCACCGACTCGCCCGTGAACTCAGAGTCGAAGTAGCGCGTGTCCGTCTCCGACTCCACCTGCGGCTTGAACGGCACCGGGATCTGCAAAATACACCAAGTTACACTTACAAACCAACTACTGCATTTTTTTTTAATATTTCAAAAAGATCTGGGAAAATTTAAAAGAAAAAAATGTTTTATATACACATATACAGTGTGGGGACGACACACACACACAATAGAGTACAGACCCGCTTGGCGACGAGGTCGGTCCAGTTGATGGCGGCGAAGAAGGGATGGTTCATGATCTCGAGCGAGTCGTCTGGTCCGGCGCCGAGGCGCGCGGCCGGCTCCTTGGTGAGCAACCCGCCGAGCAGCGCGCGGCACGCGTTAGACAGCGCACGCGGGAACCTAACCTGCGACACAACACAACCACGCACATTCACTAACACCCCACACACTCCCCCCACCCCCACCCACTCTCCAATGGAGGCAGCTGGGTAGGTTCCAGTAGTATAGGCTCTTGGAACTCGCAACGGTCGCCCAGCGACCTTTACACTAAACTGCTACTTACGTGTTACATAATGTCCCTATAAGCTCGAAGGGGGGGGGGGGGGGGGGGGGGTGTAACCGGAATACCGGTTTCCGCCCATGCACGTGATTACTTTGTAGTGTGCAAAATTTACGAATAAAAATAAAATTATGTGTGAAAAAACTAACAAACATAGAATACAGGACAAGTTATGTAATGTGAGTGAAATCACATTACAAGAGGGATCCTCTTCATCATGAAGCTAGAAACTCTGTCACCAGAGTTGGCCACGGACTTACTTACTTATATAATAAAGCTTCAGTGTGGTGGCAATCGACCTAGGTGAGGCTCATACCAACAATATAACAAGTAGGTATGTATAAAAGTGCAGGTACCTCCTCGGACAGGATGAGCGAGAACAGCATGTCGTGGTCGCGGTTGAAGAAGGGCAGTCGCCCGCACGCCATCTCGTACAGCACCACGCCCGTGCCCCACCTGACACACAAATACTAAATATATACTAATCTTAACACGTTTATTGACAAAATAAATTGTAGGTAAGCTACTCGTAAGGTATACAAAATGCACTTTACTTAAATTATATCAGATTGTACAATTTGGCAAATGGAGTAGACTCAGCACTAATTCTGCGCAAACAAGGTCTATGCAGGGCTGGTTTTAAGTCTACCCCAAGCTCGATCTTAGGTGATAGTCGAACATAAAAATGAAAAAGCAAGTTTTTATCGGCAGGTTTAATAAATATACTCTTAGTGGAACACAACTCCGAGATCTGTTACATTACTATTAAATTTTACGAGGAACAAAAAAAAAAATTTATGTAAAATTAAAACCATTACTACAGCTATCGAAACTCATAACCATATACGTAACTGTGTACATATACGTAACTGTGTACATATACATAATTGTGTACATATACGTAACTGTGTACATATACATAACTGTGTACATATACGTAACTGTGTACATATACATAACTGTGTACATATACGTAACTGTGTACATATACATAACTGTGTACATATACATAACTGTGTGCACACCCACACCCGCCAGATAGCTGGCTTCGAACCTCGGCACCAATCGATTTGAAAAATAATCCTCCCATTTGAAATTACGGAACTTCCTCTAAGCCAATTTAAAAATTAATTAAAATATTTTTAGAACGGCATCCATTCTACAATTTTAATGAATATTTGAGTTGTTCATTCTCTGATTTAAACTTAGCAGGTACACTACAATTGACTTGCCTATGTTATGCTTATAACAAAAACGGCTTAATAAATTAATATCTGAATATCTAAATATCTAATAAATGTATGTGAGAGTTTCCACACACACAGGGAAAAGGGTGGGTTTGATAAAACCCGGTTCGGCACCAACTTTTTTATTCGAAAATATAATGTGCGCAATGCCAGTGCCCTCATACAGTGAAGGAAAACATCATGAGGAAACCGGCAGTATGTTCACACAAAAAATTCGTAATCACGCAAATATTTGTTCTGACTGAAAGTAAAAAAACACTTTGAAACGTCTTACAAGTTAGAAGAGCCAGATTCAAAGCGTCCTATGCCGTAAAAGAACTGGCAACATTGGCTGGGTTCCTATCACTTCTTTGGCACGACCCTTGTCAAAGTCAAAAAATCTCTGTATTTCAATAATACCTCAAGGATAATTAGAAACGTAATTTACGGCACTTCCACGTGCCCCAGTCTAGAAGAAACTGGCAACAAACTCGGCTGGGTTCGTAGGTTTTTTTTTGATGATCCTTCTTTACTTGTTATTGTAATGTATGGCGAGTAGAGTAGGAGAGGGAGAGGCTGCAGGGAGTAGGGAGGGGGTACAGTTACCAGTCGACCGCGGGTCCGTAGTCGGTGTCCTCGAGCACCTCGGGCGCGAGGTACTCCGGCGTGCCGCAGAAGGTGCGCGTCGTGCGCCCGTACGTAATGTTCACCTGGACGAACACACTCATATTATTATATTCTATTTTTATGTCCGACTTCAAAGGAGGTTATCAATTCGACTGTATGTTTTTATTAATATTAGTGGAAAGCACACGACGACCAAGTATGCTAAAAGTTAAATAAGTTTGTGTAATATGTATAGGTCTCACGACGGATCTCGGCCGTAGTGAAATTAGCCGTTTCGATGCGAAATGGAGCTTTTTCAAACTAAATTGTCTTTGCGCATCACAAACGGCTAACTTCACGGAAGCCTAGATCCGCTGTGTGAACTATACTTTATAAACTTCGCAAAACCTCAAATCTTAGTACAATACTTACGGCTTATCACGGCAGTCTAAAATATGGTCTCATACTCTGGGGAAACTAAACCGATGCAAACAAAGTTTTCATAATTTGACATAGGTGACTAGTTAATTATTTTAAATTGTTTTTGTGTACTTTTTAATTTTTGCATGCCGAGTTAAACGGTGAAGTGTGTGACCACGGAACAGAAAAACCAAGTGTGACCGTACTAAACAATAAAACCTGTATTTGTAGCGAAATAAATCATTTCATTTCATTTCATATATTGTATGTATTATGAATTGATATTAATGGTTTTTTGTTTCATAGGTTATTGTAATGTTCAGAAAAGGTTCCATTTAAATTTTACCGAAATCGGTTTATTACTTTATGGACAAATCGTAATAAACGTGTCAATAATTACATAGTCGCGTACAATCACATTTTTTTATGCTGAAGTCTGTTTTTGTTTTTTTCCTAAAACTAATTATTTATGTCAGTAAATGACGATACCTATTTGTGCCGCCAACCCGAGGATATGGTTTCTGGTGAAATGACAGGCACATCAGACTTTCGATGTACGTGTAGAGCTCCCTGTACCTTACGGAGTGGACAGGTACCTTGCAGAGTCCGAAGTCCGCGATCTTGATGTGTCCGTCCTTGTCCAGCAGCAGGTTCTCCAGCTTGAGGTCGCGGTAGATGATGCCCTGCGCGTGCAGATATCCGAGCGCGGACACAATCTCTGCGCCGTAGAAGCGCGTGCGCTCCTCGCTGAAGCAGCGCTCGCGCGACAGATGGAAGAACAGCTCGCCGCCGTTCGCGTACTCCATCACGAAGCACACGCGGTCCGCGGTCTCGAACGAGTACTTCAGCGACTGCGAGAACAACACATCATATAGGATCTCTCTGATTATTAGTGCGCGATATTCAAGGAATATGTTCCACACACAAAAAAATACATTGTTCTTTTTTGTTTTTTTCTAACATTTTGTCGAAAAATCTCGGGCAAATCGAATGCGTTTTTCTGGTCAATTATTAATTATCTTCGTTGGAAAAAGAAAGGGGAGCGCGTGGCGCATGTCAATGACCTGCGCGTGTCAATGACCCCCCCCCCCTATAACCGCTACGGGGCTCGCGTGCTCGTATATTTTATTATTACGCGATTTTCAATGATGATAAATAACAATTGACCAGATATACGTAATACGCTTCCGTGCTACGGAGGGCACGTAGAGAGGCCAGTCCCGGCTTTTCCAAAGTTGTTAGGGTATGACGGTGGCTTCCTCCGTCTCCGTCGCCAGAATTAGCCACTAACATACCGTGAGGAAGGGGTGCTTCGTCTTCTTGAGCACGCGGTTCTCTGTGATGGTGTGCGCCACCTCGTCCTTCTGGATGATGATATTCTTCTTGAGGATCTTCATGGCATAGATGCGGCCCGTGCCCTTCTCGCGCGACAGCACCACCTTGCCGAACGTGCCCTTGCCCAGCACCTTCACGAACTCGAACTTCTCCAACGTCTGAGGACAAACATTACATACACATTGATAGTACCTACTTATTGTTTCCTAGCCGATCTACCGCGGCTTCGCACGGGTGCGGGTGCAATGAAAACTTAAGCAACCGTGCGAAGCCGGGCCGATTTGCTAATCATTAATATAGCCTATGTTACTCAGGGTTAATATAGCATTCTAATGGAGAAAGAATTTTTGAAATCGGACAATTCTCTCTTTATAATATTAGTAATTTTAATAAGATCTCTATCTCAGCTAGTTCGATTGGCACCACACTGAAGCTTTATGATGAAGTGGAATCATCAAAAAAAGCTAGGAACTCAGCCGAGTATGTTGCCAGATTCTCCTAGGCTGGGGCGCGTGGAACTGCCGTAAATTCGCCTAGCTTTAAGACGTTTCAAAATGCTAATGAGTACTGCTGCTTAAGTAGTAGTCAGTTACCCCGTCTTCCGATCCTAGGGGTCATGTGATCGAACCCGTTCGTGTACCAATGGATTTTTCTTATAAAAAAATATGCTTAAAATAAAAAAACCGCAATAAAATTCATTGCGTAATTTAAAAGATTGAAGCGTACATACTTATGAGGCACAGACAGACGGCGGGAAGCGACATTGTTTTATATAGAGATAGGACAGTAGATAGAAGGATATTTATTGATTGCAGGCGCGTGCCCCGCTGCGCACTCATTTAGTCGAGGTTGTTTTGTACACCATCGCTGATCATAGCAATAATAACTGATGAAAAACAGTTTAATCTCATGGTTGTAGGGCGCGCCTGTCTCCTCACGATGTTGAGAGACCACACTGAAGAGGGATCATCAAAAAAAAGCTGGGAACCCAGCCGAGTTTGTTGGCAGATTCTTTTAGGCTGGGGCGCGTGGAACTGGCGTAAATTCACCTAGCTTTAAGACATGATGTAATTTACTCTTGCGGACAAAGCGATATATCGTGCCAGTTCGTTTCGTGGCTCAGTTTATTTATTTATTTATGCTTTATTTTATAATTTATCCGTTAGTTTAATTACAACAGTAATTGCCACGATTTTATAGATAATCGTTTGTCGCTCACTCTCTGTTATTGGCACACGTTGTTTCTCTAAAGGCACCAGCGCTTTTCTGTAACTCTACACCGCGATCAGGTTTTACTTGGCTAATCTTATATGATTGTGAAACATTGTTTTATTAAATAAACAACAAATCAGTCATACACGTAGTGGAATAGAACCCGCACTCCTCGTCTCTACCGGTCTAGTCGTCACCGGCGCGTAGAAAGCTGAGCTAATACCTAATAGCTATTCGATAATCCGTGACAATTGTTTTTGAATACTTTCCTATTAGCAAGATGGAAACATCGCGAGCATTCGTGCAAATGTGTAGTTTCGCAACGCACGGCACGTGTGCTCTTATTGTCGAAAGTGAAACAAACATGTTGACTGCGCCGCTGTACTTCAAGTTGGACGACATCAATATCCAGTTTATCTGTTTTGCAAGCGTCGCCGAAACAATAAAGCATGCACATCACATGTCATCGCGCATAGATCCTATAACAGTACCAACTAGGCATAAAGTTTCACTTCATGAACACAAGGACCAGAGGCGCGCACACGAGCTACCGCCGACCGCACTCTGTTAGGTACCCATGAGCAAACAGGCCATCAGCTCCGCGCGCAACTACGAGCGCAGCATATCTACGTCATTTAACAGCACCGACTAGGACACAAAGTCTCTGTGTCCTAATCGGTAAATGAGTAAAGTGTATGTGACACAGGCGGGGCTGTACACCGCGCTACGCCAAGTTCTGGAATGTCCGATTTCGCCGGCGCCGCGCCGCGCCGCACAAACAAGCTGACTCATAGCAAGCTTTAACGACCGCTCCTACACTACGGCCGCTTGTTCGTCTGCCGCGCGCCGCGTCCCGACTCACCCGAGGGGAATACTAACTGCTACAGATAAGGCGTTTGCAACTCCAGTACCCATCTAATTGGCAAGTCCACACACTCTAGAGCCAGGTTGGTCGCGCACCGTAAGGTTTCAGAGGAACTTCCTCCCGCGAACACTTAGGCTGTGGAATGATCTCCCTGCTGAGGTTTTCCCTGGAGACTACAGCATGAGGTTCTTCAAAAAGGGCGTTTTAAAATGTTTAAAGGGTCGGCAAAGCGCGAGTGATGCCTCTGGTATTGCAAGCGTTCATAGGCTACGGTAACCGCTTAACATCAGGTGGGCCGTATGCTTGTTTGCCACCTTGGTGGTATAAAAAAAAAAGTGGTGCGACCATGGGGAGAGACTGGACTGGACTGGACAATAAACTAAGCAAACAAACAATATAAAGAAAAACGCACTTTTTATCAATAACATGACCCGCTTTGTAACGTATCCACTGTTGGGATCACAGAACAGAACAAACAAGGTTGGGATACTGGCCTACTTTCAATGGAGAGCGAGTGGGTCATAATTGATAATCCGCGCGGACCCAATGCTGATTAATGGATGGCTCATGTCTTTCAAATGTTGAATTTATGGAAATACCGCTTTCCTCACGATGTTTTCCTTACTGTTTATAAGCAGTGGTATTGAACGCGATTTTTTTCGAATAGAAAAATGTATTAGTGCACGGTCGGTTTCGATCCCAGGACCTTAGAATAGATGGTCTCTATAACTAGACCACCGCCCGCAGTGCTTTAGGTGGAATTATTTAATTAGGAAAAATAATGTCCTATGTGTAGACCGAAGCGATGAAAACAAACAGAATTAAAGGGCGTTCAGTTTTATCATTAACTTGTCATAGTACATAAGTGGGTAATGCAGGTGAACAGCCCTCATGGTGGACGAGCCGATGGCGTCACACTTGTTTGTCGCGAGTTCCAAGAACGCGTGACTCAGCGGCCCAAATGCGCTCAATGCTCACAACTCTGATACAGAACTGCCTATCTGACTTCTAATCACATATTTGACGGCCAATGTGGCGCGGTGGGCGCAGGTCCGCCTGCGACGCAGAGGTTGCGGGTTCGATTCCCGCCTCGGAACAAATGTTTGTACGATCTACAAATATTTGTTCCGGGTGTTCTGGGTATTTTCTATATATAATAAAAAATATCTATCTATGTATTGTATTGTATTAAATATATATCAGTCATCTAGTACCCATAATACAGCTCTGTTTAACAGCAGCTTACTTTGGGGCTAGATGATGCTGTGTGGATTGTCCAGCATTATTTATTTATTTATTTATTTATATTTGCCTGTTTCTATTAACTAATGGAAGTTTAGCCAACTGGATAGTAGCATCATAATAAGTCATACATAAAAACATTGTTCCAAATAAATACTTGTGTGTGAACACAGTTATGGGGAAGTCACTGTTTTTTCTGTAATACAGTTTATACGTATGTTAAAGTAACACAGAAGGCAGAGCTGCACATTTACTTGTAAACATGTATTATGGAATTAAACTTTGCATATTTTCAATTTCAACATTGTGTAACATGTTTGTGTCACTGACCTACTAGGTATAGATACTACATCTATGTTGTATTGTATATATATGTATATGATTCTGATACTCAGGGAAAATCATTTACCCGTCAGTTTACAATATTACGAATATTATCAAAAATTACATGTGTTCGAAACTTTAGAATAAGCTGTACTTGATGGTCCAGATTTGCCTGTTTTAGCGTCCATACTTCGAGCTATTTCCATCGGAGTGCGTGGAGAGATGCAAGCAGCGTTTCTTTTATGAATCACACTTGAAACCTTTAGAATGTGTATAACGCAACGAGTAAGTTTGTCAGGTCGGTAGTGGTGGCCGTGTGAATGGCGTCGCGCGGGAGAAACCCGCCGCGCAATGTCCTTTTACCGCAAGGTCGCATTCCGCAGAGCTCTCTTCCGACTGGCATAGCGCCGCGCCCGCGCCAGTGCCGCTGCTAGTAGCTTGCTGCTAGTTCCTTCCTAGCTAGCACGAGGTATAGTTCTAACGGATCGCGGCCGTCGTGAAGTTAGCCGTTTCGATGCGCAATGGAACTTTTTCAAACTAAATTGTCTTTGCGCATCACAAACGGCTAACTTCACGGAAGCCTAGATCCGCCGTGCGAACTATACACATTATATTATTTAACTTGACATTTTGATTGACATGTATTTAATTTTGTTAGACTTATGTTAGTGTAAAAATTAATTATTATTTTAATGTTTAATGTTTTAATTTTGTTTTTAATTTATTTGTTTTTATGTTATTAGTATTGTAATTAATTTTAATAATTAGTGTAATTGGTTATGCACCGTTCTAGTTAAATATATAAAAATATATATATATATATATACAACCGCACATGTTTTATCTGGTGCATTTCAGTTTCAGGACAGCATCAAATCTCACATGACAAGCCATTTTGATGAGAGCACTCGCTCAGTGGTCTCGTGGACTATTATAACAAAAAAGTCAATAGTCATTATTAGTCATTGTATGTTTCTACTGTTACCTGCACTACTCTCCAGCGAGAGTTATTGGGCCATCCATAACCATTTACTACGGGGACCCAATCCAATGCGAATTGGTGGATGGCAGGATCTTTCAAATTGTAAGTTCTTGGAGATGCCAGTTTCCTCAAGATGTTTCTCACCTTTAGAGCCCGGCATTGCGCACATTTTTCGAATGGTAGAAATAATCGGTAGCAAGACCGGTTTCGAACCCACGACTCTACAATAGAAAGGCATACCTAATGATATTGTACGTCTGCATGAAGGCAGTAAAAGGCGTTATTTACTGCTTCCTGTTGCGCCGCACTGGCGGGAATCCCCGCGTTACGATCAACAAAACGTATTATGCAAAACAATGTACGTAGCTAACTAAGAGTAGGTATACTCGTACCTACCTAAAACTACAAAGTTTTAAGCTACATATATATTAGCAATTTTACCTCATTGTCGTAGCAGCCAATTTTATAAGACACTAGCTGACCCGCGCGGTTTCATTCGCGTTTTTTTTTTACGCAATTTTTCCATAATATCTCATTGTTTAAACCTTCCCTGGACAAACATTTCAAGACAAAAATCAGCTAAATCAGTCCAGCCGTTGTTCAGTTTTAGCGAGCCTAACGTACAGCAATTCTTTTTTATATTTAAGATTAACCAACAATAACCAAAACAACTTTTAAAAACATGAAACAACAGAATCCAACATAACATGTACTTTACTTATAACATGTAAGAGTAGTAGAGTTCTCTGTGATAGAGCTCGTCCGGGGAAGGACTACTACCATACCTATTTCTGCCGCCAAGCAGTAATGCTCGCATTGCTGTGTTCCGGTGCGAAGGGTATAGTTTCCGGTGAAATTACTGGTAACCTCAAGGTGTCAACCCGCGAGTGATACCTATGGTATTGCAAGCGTCCATAGGCTGCGGTAACCGCTTACCATCTTGTGGGCCGTACGCTTAGTTGCCACTTCAGTTGTATAAAAAAATAAAAATGTACGAGTATGTAAGGTCATTCATTACCAACCTGACAAACTTAAGGGGTAGGTTCCACACATAAAAAAAGTACCTATATTTTTTTTTTATGTATATTTTGTCTTGTATAGCAGATCTCAGAGTGTTTTCACTGAAAATTACAATAGGGACAAACCCATTGCTACTATCTGGGTATTTATATTTGTAATTGGGAAACCCATCATTTTTATAATGCATTTTATGAGATCATTTGAGATGGTCAATATATTTATTTATAATACTAGCGGGATTTTATCGCGTTACCTTTTTATTTCTCCCGACGTTTCAGTTGTGTTGCAACAAGCGTGGTAGCGGCAGACAAATTATTTAATATATTTACCGCCTAACCTACTCATCACTTGTGGTATTTGACAATCACCAAAGCGAGCTAGCAACCAAAACTTAATAATTGGGTTAGTAGGTGCCTTAGTGCCTACATTGAACAATTAATAAGTAAGTAAGTAAGTTCGTATGAGTCAGTGGCCAATTCTAGTAACAGAGTTTTTAAGCCAGCCGAAGGCCACTATAATATAAAAATACATTTCTAGGTTCTAGGCAAAATATGTATTTATGTAGGTATACCAAAAATGTAAGTGCTCTTGAATTCAACTTGTGTTTAACCTTGCTTTTGTTTGTAAACAACAGTCCTTAAATGTTCCACGGGCTAGTCAGTGCACTGCACAATGAGCTCTCCACAATTTAATCTGCTTGAAAAAAACATAAGTCCGTCACAACATTGACAAGGGTGACAAGCGGTGTTGGTTTCACATTTATTAGCATATTTAGTTTACATATTTAGACATAATTATCATTGTGGAACTGTTTGTTTAACCAAATAAACTAAAAAAAAAAAGGGCTCATACAGTACAGATGTTACAAATAGTTAAGTTTATTGGTACACCTCGCTATTAGTTGTAAAGTAAAAGTAAAGTAAAAAAAAAAAAAATATTCAATCATATCACATGGATGATTTTGAAACGTCCTAAAGCAAGGTGAATTTACGCCAGTTCCACGCGCCCCAGCCTAGAAGAATCTGGCAACAAACTCGGCTGGGTTCCTAGCTTTTTTTTTTAAGATCCCTCTTCATCATAAAGCTTCAGTGTGGTGCCAATCGAACTAGGTGAGTTGTTATTGTAGGTGTAGTGTATTTAGGTAATAGTTGAGTAGGTGTATGTGGGTAGGTGGGTAGGTAGAGGTACTCACGATGCGGCGCGGGTCCTTGTAGCTGGTGCCGAGCTGCGCGATGTCGTCGTCGGCGTCGAGCAGCGCGGCCGCGGCGGCGCCGGCGCCGGGCGCGCCCGCCCCCGAGCTCAGCTGCGCCGCCGTGAACCTGATGGCCGCCACCCACTCCTCGCTGCAACCACATCACATCATCGCAGAAACACTATGCGCCCGGCCCCCATTCAATCCTTCAAACACTTTTAGTTTCTAACTAGTCTACATTAAAACTGTAGTGTATTGCAATGGCTAGGTGTGTAGCACGGGACAGTGACAGTTGATTGACGTTTTACTGTTATGTGACTGCGAGGGTAGCGACAGAAGACGCTTACGACAAGATCTCTAACTACCTTGTTATCCAGTCTTGACATAGCCAAGTAAGCTCTTAAAAAAACTTAACATTTATAAATTAACACTGCATTATTAAATGTATTAAGTTAAGTAAAACATGTGTTTTGGATTGGACTTTGGTTGGAAGAACAGAACCCGTTCGTAACCTTTGCCTAAGTACACTGTTTTGATACCTATAATGATATAATTGTATAGTATATAATACATTAGATACATTAACTGTATAATCTTAAAACCGCATCATTACATCAGAACCCTAATAATTTTAACTAAACAATTGTAAGGAAAACATTTTTATCATTTGAAAGAGCACAAACAGGATAAAAATAACTTTAATATCTGTATATTTCATAAAAGCATATCAACCAGCACCAAACCCACTGCTGACTATTCCTTCCCCATTATTACTCCTTTTTGTAGTACTAAATATCTATAACCAGGGTTAATTAAAACCATGAGTTTTTCAAAAAAAAACAAATTAGAAGTCAATTAGACTTAGATAACATTACAGTAGGTACTTCTAAAATTATCAATATTATTAAATTCAAGAAAATCAACTATGATAAATTAAACAAAATGGAAAACTTAAAATTGTCAAAAAAAAATGTTTAGGTAAATTGCTAATTTGATGTTTTTATCACTTGATTTTAATCGCAATTTAAATCACTGATTAAAATCAATTGATTTTAATCATCTCAACCCTGTCTACAACTAAGACAATTTAAGGAAAGTAAATAAATCACAATATAGACATATTTTTAATTAGACATTTTAACCAACAATAACAAAACAACCTTTAAAAGCATGAAACCACAGAATCCAACATAATATGTTTACATCAACCTAATGAATGATGGCACTGATAGGTCAGAGGTCATCGTTGCACTTGTTATTGACTAACATCCGGTCAGAACAACATTTATAAACCAAATGATTGAGCAGCAGTACTCGGCAAGCAAGTAAGAGTTCAATAGAATGTGACTAACCGTTCCTTCTCGTTGTCGACGCAGAAGTTCCTCTCGATGACGGTGGTCCACTGCAGGCCGCGGATGGTGAAGGTGTAGGGGCGCGGCTTGTCCACCGCCATGATCTGGCAGTCACGCACTGTGAACTTGTTCAGCGGGTCGCGGTAGTTGTTCTTCTCGGGCTGCGACTTGTAGCCCATGAGGTCCCCATTGTCGAACAGGATGAAGTAGCGGTCGCGCCAGTTGCGGATGTGCTCGCCGCGCTTGTGCAGCCAGCCCTCCTTCACGATGACCAGCGGAGGCGCCTCCGCCATGCCTGCGGGCGGGAGGCACGCGCCAGCACGCGCCGAGCTGTTTGATAACAACACTCCGCGGCGACGGCGACCACCACGTTTCGCACTTCACGTACGCGGCGCGCGTTTCACCTGTACTGAATAACACCGGCCGTGCTTCTGCACGACATTTTACCGATTTAGAACGCGATAATGCAAAGTTTGGTATGTTTTTCCTCTCAAAAAACACAAACGTAAGCGATGTTACGACGTACAAGTACATACAATACAAAATACATACAACGCAACGTAGCCTCGCGGAGTCGCGGACTCGGTACGGCGACCAAAATAATATAAGACAGTCTGGTTGGCTAAGACAGAGATGCACTTAGTTATAAAGCGGCAACAAACAGAGAGATCCGATAACCTGACGCATCAAATGAGAAGTTTTTAATTTAGTTGCATTGCAACCTATTTTGACAATCTAGTACGTTATGTCTGCCGCTAGGTGAACCTTTGGCGCTACAATAGCTTTAATTTTATACGTTCCAATTGACGCAGCTTAACTATCGTAATTCTTATTCATATTCAAAGGGAAATGTTTGTATGTTTATGGGAGCATCACGCCTTAAAGATATGAGGCACAGGCATTGATATCATATTGCATAATAAGCCATATAAACTCATGTAAAGAAATTTAGTGATATTAACTTTTTGAAAAATAATTATACAATACAATAACTTGTGCCACAGACCACAACGGCTTATTCCAAAAATCCCCTGCGATGCAGTGCCCGATATCCTGCCTAATATTGTACACCAGCTTCGTTGTATTTCATCATGGCAGCTTTCTAATGTTCCCACCGCTGCGACACTGGCCTACTCTCGAGTGAGAGTGATTGGGTCTTAGTCCACCACGCGGACCCAATGCGGATTGGTGGATGGCACATGTCGTTTGAATTTATAGTTCTTGGACATGCAGGTTTCTTCACGATGTTTTCCTTCACCGTATCGTAAAGCACATAATGCGCACATAATTTTTTGAAGAAAAATCAAGTGGTGCACGACCGTTTTAATCGAACCCATGACCTTAGGATCGGAAGACGGGGTCACTAACACTAGACCACAGGCGAACCTACTATACAAATTGTTTAGTTGAAAGGTCACTGTAGCAATAGGATTTCAAGATTTCAAGATTTCAAGATATTTATTTGCACAAATAAGTGTTACAAAAGGTCTTAAAAGTAATATGGCACTTAGAACTTATTTGCCCTTTTCAGGCATTGCAAATTATATGTAGGCTATGCTGGGCGCTAAGCTAGGCATAGCAAAGGCGAAGCTGTGAAGTAGAAAAGAAGAAAGCTGCGTCTCGGAAAATGTCAAATGTCAGCCAATCAAATTCAAAGAATTTTAAACTAGGGCACAGACTATAAAATTCTGAGGGCTTTATTGGCTAGGTAATATTAATTGTAATTTTTATCCGACTCGCTACCGATTGTAGGTTGTAAACCTCATTCGTTGACCCACCATTCTGTGACTTGTAGGTAGGGTAGGTTGGTAGTTACTTGAGTGTGAATCGAGACTCAATCATCGATTTTGTAGTGCCTAATTTTTTAGGACGAACTGTCAAAATATATATGCTTGGATGGGTGTCGTTTTGAGTTTCATTCTTGACTAAGTAGGTACTACCTACCTCTACTCCTCTACTACCTCCAAAGTACAGGAAAGTATTACAGTTGTAGCGATAGGTGGGTACTTACCCTACCCTACCCTACCCGATGCTTATAGAAATTGCTACATCTGTGAATGCGTCATCATAGTCATTACGTAACCCGGAGCATCCCGAAGGCGACTACAAGAGTGTGACACTTGAACTTTCGGCGCAGAGGGGCAGAGGGTGGCGAGGTGCGCGAGGTCTCCGCGCAGCTGTGCCGCGCAGCTGTGCGGCGCAGGGCCGCAGATCGATGGCACCGCCCGCCGCGCCGCCGCCCGCCAGTCCAGCAGCGCCCGCCGAAAGCGCACCCCCGCTCGAGCTCGCGATCTCGCGTCCGTGTTGCGATGAAGGTATAAGGTCCCTCTGTCCGTAGCGCGGTAGTGGTATGCCTTAGCTGTAAGTAGAGGCGGCTGGAGCCGGTCCGGTACGTCCCCTAGCTAGCCTGCGCCTCCGCCGGCACACACCGCCCTGCGCCTCATCTCTGCACGACGTGACCTCGTCACGGGCACATCTCATCCGCCATACTTCTTTTTACTGGTTGCATGATTTTTATCACGCCTATATATTTTAGATCCCGTGACCTACCTTAGTATGAACTGTTCGATATTAATTTAGATAATTAGCATCGAATTTTCTTGAGTAGCTGCGAGTAGCTAGTTCAGATTCAAGTAGAGAGGTTTGGGAATGTTAGCAGTACAGTTAGGCGCAGGTGTAGGTCGGTGAGTCGGTAGCTATATCTACTCGCTCGTAGGTTTATGGGTACATAGCTACACTTGCCAAGAGAGGAACTACCCACGCAGACTGAGCTGAGCGATCAATACCCACACAATATTCGCCCCATCTTTGTGCACTTCCGTTCAGCAACTTCGGTCTATCGCTCTAAATTATGTCATCGATTTTATTCGTATGGTTGGTGTGATTTTGATTTATGATAGTTACAGAAAAGTACCTACGTTAAGCCCGAGTCGATCTTTTAGCCTCTGATGTAGTTCTGAGTTGGTAAGGACAATGAACAACCTAAAATGTATTAGAATCATCATCACCAGCCAGAGTCATCCACTTCATCACTATTCCAAAGGTTTCCTCGACGAACAGCCATCCGCCACCAACCACCGATTAATGACGGGTTTCTATAATGTACAAACATCTGTTATTAGCATCCACAACTTATTTCTTTAAGACAAAGAAACGGACAGTTTCATAGAAAAAATATATAGGTAGGTATCTCCTACCTAACCTACTAACCGATATTCGTAAATTATTGAAAGGTTTATTATTTTATGTTTATATCGTCGGTCTAACAGACAATAATTAAAACTGTATTGTTACAGCAACACAGATATCTGTCACGAAACACATATAATGCTAAAGCTACCCAAAGGACTTAAGAAAAAGAAAAAGGGTAAAAAGTCGAAACGAAAGGGAGAAGAGGAGCTTTTCACTGAAGAAGAACTAGATAAGTACAGAAGAGAACACCAGCAGCAAGCAGAAGCTGGTGAAGGATCTGTGAAAAATGAAGAATGGTCTAAATTCAAGGATTTGACGACTGGGGTCGACTCCGTTCTTAAGAAAACTCAAGGAGATCTTGATCGGATAAAGTCTACATCGTTCTTCCAGAGAGTTCCCACTGGATCAAAAAAAGTAGAGCCGACTCCGAAAGAGAAGCCGCACCGGCCTGTAGTTGAAATCACCGAAGCCGACTTCCCGCAGCTGGTGCAAGCTGCTGCTGAAGCGGACGACGCCGACAAGAGTGAGTACGGTCTCACCGACGACGAGTCCGAGGAAGACGAACAAGACGATATATTTGATACCTCGTACGTCGATGCAGTAGAACGTGGGGAAGTAAAGCTCGCCTACGTACCAGACTCTCCGGAAGATTTTCAGGACGACGATATCTTTGATACGTCACACGTTGACGCAATAATAAAAGGGCAGGACCCAAAGTCCTCAAAAGGGAAAAAGGGCTTGGATATCGGAGTTGCTGTTGAAGTTCTTACCGGTCGCATCGACAACTTGACGGTCACTACCAAAAGGTCGTCTAAACGGGCAATACCTGGAGATCTTCTATTAGAAGATACCAACACAGATTCTCCTCTACCACCGGCTGCAGTCACAGAACCTGAATCCTTCGAAAAAAGTATCCTAGATTTAGATTCGGATGTCCCAATCACAACTCCTATAGACCTTAGTGTTTCGCTTCATACTTCATTGATTCAACAAAACGTAAATTTGCATCAAGAACAAGATACTGGTGCACAGCTTGGCTCTGTAAATGTTTCGGATGATGAAATAGATGAATTTACTTTATTAGCAACAGAATCTTTAGAAGTCAGCGCTGAAACGACCAAATTAGGCCAAACCGAGTTAAAATTAGAACCAGTATTACAAGAATCTTGGTCAGCATTTGAAGCTGATAAAAATGAATTGGTATTTGCAGAATGCATCGTAGAAGATCAAATTGATGTTATTGATCCCTACTTTGACGGAGACGACCCGTTTGATACGAGTTTTGCTGACGCTGTGGTTCCGTCTCTGCAATTGAAAGAAGTGAAAAAAGAAGCTGTTATACTTGAAGACGACGACGATTTTGATCCGCGCGCTGAAGAATTACAATACATACTAAACAATAGGAGAAAATCATCTGTCCGTATTCATTTAACAGATCCCTCTGGCATACGAGAGTCTATAACTTCTGACGACATCGTTGATCATAGTAAAAATCAGGAAAAAAAATCTCTTGATTTACTAGGAGGAAGTACTACTGATTTAACACAATTGGGTGATTCACCATTAAACCCCATTGATATAAATATAGATACAGATTTTGATCCTTTTGACACAAGTATCGTTGATAAAGTTGCTGCACCCGGAAAAGTAGAGTTAAAATTTTTGGAGCAGGAGTTTATCGGCTCCACTTCTGTTGCTGTGCCATTATACAGAGTTCCCAGTGACGACGATTTTGACCCACGTGCAGAAGAACCAAAACCGATTGAAAGACGTCCATCAAGACCTGAAAACCTTGTTGTTAGCAAAAGCGTGGTCTTTGACGTTGACGACAACTCACTAGAAGCAGATCCTAAAAACAAAAACAATAAACCATTAACACCTTATTACACCCGTGAGGTTTCTATTACTGAAGATTTAAACGAAGAGGCCGAGGCAGCAGACACAGTTACTGAAACTTTAACAAGAACTCACTCCGACGAGGATTTGGTACCAAAAGTAAGCTATCAAACAAAACGAAGACACTCTGAGTACCCGCAAACTAAACAATCAAAAGTAAAAGCAAGTGATTTACTCCATAGTGGTCACACCGAAATACAAGCGAAGGTTTTAACGCCAACAGGTCCTCAAATTCCCGTCAAAAGACCAGAAATAGACCCATTCGATACGTCGTTTGCAAGCAATATAGTACCTGGCAGAACTGAACTAAAATTATTAGCCAAAGAGTTTTCTTGTGAAGAGACTTCAGATACGAAAGGAGAACCAGATCTATTAGATCCCTCTGACGATCTCTTCCAAGTCAAAGCGCTTACTCCTCAACCTTTGCAGGAAGACGACACAGTTCCAGAAGATTTTGATCCTTTTGACACTTCTTTTGCTAGTGATCTTAATCCAGGCAGAACAGAGCTTAAATTACTCGAGTCAGAGTTTCTGGGTCACTAGAAACACATAAATTTGCACGATGGCCTTTAATCCATTCCTGAGCATGAATGAGCCCGCTGCGCCGGTTTCCGCAGAAGAACTCAATCCGTTCATGATGACCGACGCTGAGCCGGTCACTTTCGACAGCGCCGATAACCCTTTTGCCACCAGCAACCCATTCTCTGACTTTGTTGGAGGTGGATTCGACGAACCGTCCGTAGGAGACACAATGCCAGTAGACATTTTTGGAAGTGCAGAACCAACTGGAGTCGGAGTCGGTGCTAAACAATTTACGGGGTTCGAAACAAATACCACGATGGATCTATTCGGAAGCCAGCCTATAAAGCCTACTGAGTTAGAGCTTATTACTACCACCGCGGACGCTTTTCCTGATGACGATGGCGTTCAAAAACAACCTATGATGCGCCCTCTACCACCTGAAACTCAGAATTTGATTCTCAGTGTCACAGGACAGATGGAGTTCAACAGCTCGCATCTGCTCGATCGTATCCCACCGACCCGCACGCCTAGCCCAGTATCCGTGCGTGACATTCACTCGCCAAGCCCCACTCCAGAGCCAGAGCTAGAACTAGATTCACAAGAGGAGCCACCACCAGAATTGGAAAACCCTGAAACAGCACGCGCCAAGCCCGCTCGTCCTCCACCGGCTAGACCTCCAGTGCCTCCGCCAGTGACTCGTCCTCCACCCCCACGTCCCGCACCTCCACCTGTGCCTCAGATGCCACAGCGTCCACCTCCACCGCAGATAACCGATGAGATCAACCTATTTGATGCACCCGTCCCTGTAGTCGTCAAACCAACTACGGAAGCTATCCTCAGCTTGTATTCCGCCCCAAAAAAAGAAAAGAAAGAAATTGACTTCCTCAGTGACGACATTATGGATAGCATGTCTACTGACTCAGCTACTGAACCATCCAACTCCAACGCTGCAGAGTCAGCTGCAGAGTCAAATGTAGGTAATATGGCATCAGGAACTGCCGCTGAGTTCACCTTTAAGGAAGATAACGCAGTGATGGCATCAGCAGACGTTCCAGTTTCAGCAGCTGAGATAATGTTCCTGCCTGCTACGGGGTCTCCTCAGCAAGCAGTAGCTCCGATGGACTGCTCAGAGCCACCGACTGAAGTTACATTGACTCCCGTTAACGATAATTCTCCCTTCGCGGATTCTACAGCAGACGATTTCCAGGTGCAACCAGATGAGTTAGAAATGAATCCATTCGAGACAGGAGAAATCAATACAACGGAAGCGTATACAAGTCCAGGAGCTAATATTTTTGGTGTCGATTCTGCAGAATCGACGATAAATGTGAATAACGTGTTTGGAATTAATAACGATGCATTCGGTGCACATCTTTCAGACGTAACGACAAATCAAACAAATATATTTGGAACCACTACCAGTCCATTCGAAGAACATGCTCAAGCTAAAACCGATTTTGTAACCACGGGTAATGAGAATATTTTTGGAGTAGTTCAACCAGCGATTTCTAGTCCTTTCGATGGCAACCAAGCCGATGCTTTTACCACTGGCAGTGGAGCCAATAATATTTTCGGAGATAGCCAACCCGCTGCTTCCATGGAAGAACTAGGTTGGGGGCAAACATCAGAAGCAATGGTGCAAGATACGTTTCCAGATGCCCATGATGTATTTCCTGAGTCTCAAGATGCATTCGACGCCTTTTCTGCGAAGTTTGATTCTACTTCAGCAAACCACATGAACAATAGTAAGTAAAATAGTTACTGAATAGTTAAACTACTTCGATTTCAGTAACGTAAGTAAGCTAAAAATAAAAATGTTGAATGCAGGTGCATGGGGAGACGATGGTGGGTCGGACCCAGGGTTCGGTGCGGGTTTCGAGGCCGAGGCCTTCGATACTTTCCTGAGCATGGGCGCTCCGCCTCCACCCGCTGCCACTCCTCGGCTAGAACACCAGGGCTCTCGGGAGTCTACAGATGATACGTTCTCTGTATTTATTAGGTACTAGAGATATTGGTTTGTGGTTCCCCGATTAAAATAATAAGTTAAGGTCGGAATTGACCAAACTCGAATAGACGCTTCTAATAAATAATATAAAAATAAATAATGCTGGACAATCGACACAGCATCATTATCCCCAGGCTAAGCAGAGCTGCTTGTGCTATGGGTACTAGATGACTGATATAATTAATACAATACAATACTTAAATTTATATTTTTACAATCATTTGTGTGATTTACAAGTTTGAGCATTGAATTTGTAACCAATTTACAGGCCAAAGGAGAGCGAAACAAGCGGAGAGGAGACATCGGTACCAGTACTGGCCCCACCACCTCGACCCCAGGCCATGCCAGAGTCGCCTAGAGCCAATCCATTCGACAAGAGCGGCTTCGAAACACAGCGAGTTGAAACTCAGTTTGGTAAGTATTTGGATGGCCAACTAAACAGGACACGAAGAAGGTGTCTGACATAAAGACCTTAGGAAAAATAGAAAAGTCCTAACACAACAATGAAACAGCATAGACTAAACCCAAAAACCCAAGCCTAGGATTATTGCCTGGCTAACGCTATAAAATGGGATTGAACTGAGTGTAATGTGCAGTGGAAGAAGCTCGGCGAGCCAGCGGCAGTGAGACGCCTCCCACGCCGCTGTTCGACGACGACGTCTCGCAGCCGCTGGAGGACTTCCCTCGCACCACGTACAGTGGCCCTGGCTGGGAAATGCATCTGCGACAGCCAAACAAGAAGAAAATTACTGGACAGAGGTACCTTTCCTTTTCGAGTGCAGTGCAGTGCCAGAGCAGAACTTTTTGTGTGATAATAAGTAGAGTATTCTAGTCTTTTAACTATTTAATTTTGATTAAGTGATGAACTGACAAAAAATCGTACCATTAGCGGTCTCCACTAAGACATACATAACATAATAATGACCAGACTCAGTAACGATCCTGTTAGAGCTTGCGTAATATCCAATACTTATTTTGGTAACGAGCTCAGTGGCGCGGTGAGTCAGTGCCGAGTTGAGAAGCGAGAGGTGGCGGATTCCATTCCCGCTGCGGAACTTTTGCATCATCGGCCAATATTTGTACCGAGTTTAGGTTCTGTGGTACATAGGCTTTGACTGACAGACATCAAAGGGTCCTATAAGGGTACCGTTTTCCCTGTCAAGTTTGAAACCTAAAATCAGCAGATAAATATTATCATACCCTGATGTTCGTAAGATTCTGGAAGAAGATCTTCGTCCGGCTGACCCTGCAAGGCGACAACCCCGTGGTGCAGCTGTTCAACGCGGCCGGCGACAAGGAGCCCTTCCAGGAGCTGCCTCTGCAGGCGTGCTACTCCGTCTCCGAGGTGGGCGCGCAGCAGTTCGACCAGTTCGGCAAGATCTTCACCGTCAAGCTGCAATACGTTTTCTACAAGGAGCGCCCGGGAGTCAGGTAATCAACATCTAAACATAAAACATTTCGTTCTGATTTTTCTCACTTTTTAAAGTTTTGTTTCAGATTACTCCACCTCCTACTTATTAAGGCAGTTTATACCAGTTTAAGCAAATTACCCCAATCTTTCACTAGCTAGAGAGTAGGCCAATGTTCTAACAGTGGAAACAGATCAAACGAGTTTTTATTTACTTGTGACTTGCTTGACCGACTAGGTAGTCATTTCTAATTTTCTTGATTTTCCTTCTCTCAACATCACTCTTCTTCTATACCTACAAAACTCCCTTACTAATAAATCATGTCTTGCAGGGGTATTTTAAAACCATCGGACCGACTCGACTATCGGAAACTTCATTAGGTTTTCAAATCTGTCATTATAAATGAGTTCTTACACCAATGCTTGCTTCGAACTCTAGCGCTTTATCTTTGTACGAAGTCAAGCAGCAATGTAAGTATATTTTTTATAACCTCTGAGCTCTAATCTTTTTTCTTTTCGTGGTGCTGGTTTTTCCGAATCAGTGTGACTTTGCGGCAAAGTTTCCGCCACGAAATAGCTTTCGGGAAGTCAAAATCAAAGATCCAAATCCTACCGTAAATTTTTTTTTATTTCTGAAATCAAAAATGTACAGAAAGTAAAAACTGTTTACAAGAGACGGCACTTTTTTTTAGAGAAACGAATAAAGTCAAATTATCTATTATTTATTCATTTATTGGTGAAATTAGGATGGTTGAAAATTGAAAACTGTTTCCGTCAACTATTACAACTTTTCCGACAATCGGGTTGGACCGATGGTTTTAAAATACCCCTTCTGCTTACATAATCTAGTATACCTATACTTATACTGATATTGGAAAGAACATTTGGCTCTTAGGCCGGGCCAAGTGACGAAGGCGGAGCGCATCACAAACAAGTTGTCCCAGTTCGCGGCGTACGCCATCCAGGGGGACTACCAGGGCGTCAAGGAGTTTGGCAGCGACTTGCGCAAGCTCGGCCTGCCCGTCGAACATGCTCCGCAGGTAACAGGAACCACCTATAACTTATCTAAATAGATATCAATATAATAAATAATTTTTTATTTTGAACATTTTACATAATATGTACTAAATACTAAAAATGAACACTGAAAACTGCAGAAGTATAATACTGTATCGCAGTTTCCAGTGCCCGACCAAGGATAAGAGGAGGTTGACATTCAAATAATATGGAAACTTACAGACTAACAAAATTGTTCAGAAAATGAAAAATATTTAGGTATGGTAAATTCGGTGTATATTATTATTGTGTGAGGGTGTGAGGGTAAATGTGTGAGTGTGTGGGTGTGCGTGTGTGGGTGTGTGTGTGTGTGTGTAGGGTTCATGTGAATTTCCTTGTTCCTCCCAGTCTCATATGAGTCTGGTTATCACAGCGGGAAACCCACAGCGTGTGTGTGTAGGGTGTATGGAAGGGTGTGGGTGTAAGTTTGTATGAGTGAGTGTAGGGGAGTGTGCTGGTGTAAACTGTGTAGGTGCGTAAGTGAATGTTTGATAGGTATAGAAATGATAGTTAGATAGATTATATCTTTATTTTTCATTTTTTTTTTAAACCTACAGCTTTATTACAGTTAATTAGACATCCTTCAGCAGCGATCTCTTCCAGACCACATCCTATCATATTCCCATCCTTCTTTAAATGGCTTAAAGTAAGCCAGTTGAAAGATCAGAACTTACATGGGTAAAACAGGGGTAATTAAAACATTTAGTCAGTCATGCTCAGTATCTGTAGTTGCAGGGCAAGCCTACTTCAACCAAAGAACCTGTCCCAGGCAGTACAGCACCTGCTTCACACCTCCAGTGCGGGCAACAAGAGTAACCAACTTGCCACTAGATGCTGCTAAAATTCAGGCACATGAGACTTCTAAATCTCTATCTAAAGTCTCAGGGTGGTAACACGCAAGTGATATATATGAGGTTGCATGTGTACAGTTTCTTAGTAAGTAAGTGAGTGATTATTTTAAGATTGTAATTAGATCTTTTCGCCTGACATACAGGATTACCTAGTTCAGGCTCAAGTGTTATGTTTACCTATGTCTAAGTTTTTGCATTTGACCTATTATACCTTGTTAAAATTGAATAAACTATTTATTATTATTAAAAAAAAAACAAAAAGCTACGGTAACCGCTTACTATCTAGTGGCGTACGCTTGGTTGCCACTTTAGTGGTATAAAAAAAGATACATCTTCAATAGATGGTAAAAGGCGTTGTGTGTGCTCACGCATGTTGTTGCTTGTGATGGCGGCAGGTGTCGCAGCTGTTCAAGATCGGCTCGCTCTCGTACGAGGACGTGAAGCAGTTCTCGTGCTGCGTGGAGGAGGCGCTCTTCCGTCTGTCGGCGCACCGCGACCGCGCGCTCACATACAAGATGGAAGAGGTATCTACATCACCAATTCCCACCTATAATAATTACCACCGTATTTTTTTGGGATCTCATAATATAAATCATTTTCAGTGTTTAGATTATAGAATTATTATTGATTCTAGTCCATGTAATCATCCCTATGCAACTGCTGCAATGTTTGAACGGATTTGAATGATAGAAATTTACCTACCTGAAATACTCGATGACCTGACAGAAAATCAATATAAAGGCTCAATATCGGTCTTCACGGTACTTTTTGGGGGAGATATATGTCCAGCAGTACCAGACTAGCTGGTGGGAAACGAAATTAGAGTAGCAATTACTGTAAGTAAAATATATATTGGCGAGTTGTATTTAGTTGTACGCCATTGCATGTTCAGGTGCAGATAACGGCGGTGGACGAGCTGTACGTGGAGCAGGACGCGGAGGGATCCGTGCTCAAGCAGATAGCGCGGGTTCGAGTCTTCTTCATCGGCTTCCTCAGCGGTAAGCCCCCTTGCTATAGGTGCACATCTACACTAAATTCATTTAAATACCACATTGCATTCTCTGATTTATTCTCAGAGATAAGCTGTCCCCGCAAAAAAATACTTTTAAAAATTTGCGCTTCTGCTTTTTAGAGATCCAATTTTGAGTAGGAGGAAGTAGGTACTCACTAAAATTTTTGACCTCACACGACGGGTACCAAAGAATAATCAGTGAAACGAACGACACATGAAAGCTTAGGTTGCCAGAATTATCTCGGTCAGCCTTCTGATGTACAATTGTACCTACCTATTTTGATTGTTACACTGGCCTACTCTCGAGCCAGAGTGATTGGGTCATAATCTGCCACGCAGACCCAACGCGGGTTGATGGATTGCACACATGTTTTTAGATTTTTGGCGGAGTCACCAGAACCGCGCTCCTTATTAAGTTATAAAATAAATCGGTTATGTCTATGTTCACGCATCCTAATACGCGAGTATGGAGAGGGGACCAAATTCGCTGCTCACAACTTTCCTTGTTACACCACTAACAGTCTAAGAGATAAGTGAAGCTGCAAAGAGAGATGCACTTTGCAGGCATGCCGGACGTGGAGCTGGGCGTCAACGACCTGCGGCGGCAGGGCAAGGAGGTGGTGGGCCGGCACGACATCATCCCCGTCGTCACCGAGGAGTGGATCCGCGTCGAGAACCCCGAGTTCCACGCCTGCGTGCAGCCCGAGGAGTTCACAGCCTCGCAGATCATAAAGTAATGTGGCCTCTCGCCTCACACACATCACTACTTCACATCACTATTTTCACTAAATCACAAGGATCAAATCGCTTAGACATCGCTTAGACATAGGATCGCTCCGAAACGTCTTACAAAATTTACGCCAGTTACATCCAACCTGGCAGAATCTGGCGACGAGCAAGGCTGGGTTCCTAGCTTTTTACAATAATCCCTTTTTATCACGTCCTCCAGTATGGTGCCAATCGAACTAGGTGAGGCAACTTGTCAGAAAACTATTGCTTCATGCGAAGCTGTTCCGATGGATATGAAATAAGCAGCTGCAATGACCTTCTATAACCCTATGACCAAGCTGGCTCGCAATATTTTTTTTGTCGGACCGACAGACAAATTTAAACACAGCACTTCAACTGGAACTATCCAAATCGACAACACGCGGCGACACGCACGTGACAGAAGGGGTTGAATAAGGGTAGTAAATTATATTAATAAAACCACGCTCGTTAGGTACCACAGCTATATTCAGACTGTTCAGACTGTCTTACCAAACATTAGAGCATATTATCTAATAACCTAGTTTTTTTACATTAATCTTAACCGTGTTATACGTAGGTATCTTATTACATAGTTAGAATACAGCGTCGGCTCTCACACGCTTGTTCTTCAAGCTAGGTTTGACGTTGACCGACATTGCTAGGGCATGCCGTATACAGTGGTGGCAATGAGTTATAGTTTGGTCGTGGGATTGTGCCGTAGGTTCAAGCCGCCCGACGCGTGTTACATCGAGCTGATGCGCTTCCGCATCCGCCCGCCCAAGAACCGCGAGCTGCCACTGCAGCTGAAGGCGGTTTGGTGTGTCACTGGAAACAAGGTGCGTTTCATTCCATATTTATTTTTATTGTTTTGTGTGTCAGTTTTTTACATGCAAAATCATAGATATCACTTGCGTGTTACCACCCTGAGACTTTAGATGGAAAGTTTCATGTGCCTGTAATTTCACCGGAAACCATACCCTTCGAACCGGAACTAGCATTACTGCTTGGCGGCAGAAATGGGTATAGTGGTAGTTCTTCCCCGGACGAGCTCTATCACTAAGAACTAACTCTACTACTTGGTAAAATGTGTAAAAATGTATGTTCTGCAATGGAACACCTTCGCATGCTATGATTTTGTTGTCAGGTGGAGCTGCGAGCTGACGTCTTGGTCCCCGGGTTCGCGTCCCGGAAGCTGGGGCAGGTGCCGTGCGAGGACGTCTGCATCCGGTTCCCGATCCCCGAGTGCTGGATCTACCTGTTCCGCGTCGAGAAGCACTTCCGCTACGGATCTGTCAAGTCAGCGCACAGGTACATTGCTGAAGACTAGCGGCACTAATTACTCACTAATTACTTGTACTAGTAAGTGGTGATGATGATGTCCCGTGGAGGGATGAAACACGTGTCGATATTTTTTTTTTGAGGTTAACTATGTTAACTGTGTGACCTCATTAGTTAGAAGGTTAAGCGGAATAGTACTAGAGATTTTTCGTCTGTTTTGTAACATCAAAACGTGTACGCAGACGCACCGGCAAAATCAAGGGCATAGAGCGTTTCCTGGGCGCGGTGGATGTGCTGCAGGAGTCGCTGATCGAGGTCACCTCGGGCCAGGCCAAGTACGAGCACCAGCACCGCGCCATCGTGTGGCGCATGCCGCGCCTGCCCAAGGAGGGCCAGGGTGAGCCTCTCCCTCTCTCGCGCACCCCGTCTCTTTCACACTCACACGCACACCTCTACTCTCGAAACACTCACCTAAGTCAGAGCCAAAGTCAAAGACGTGATAGATCTACATCATGTAAGTAACAATTCTGGTATTCGTAGCACGAAATTTAAGCCATTTTTTTTTTAATTTTGTTAAATATGCGCTCACAGACGAACATACAAAAATATTGAAATGCAAATACAATACAAATGTTTTATTGCGTTTCCAAAAGATATCACAATGTTAACAGTGATAAATACTCTAAATACTTGTCATCATTTTGCTGTTGCTTAGGTCTATTATTGATTTAATGTAGACAGTGATTTAACTTATAAAACATTAAAGAAAAAGGGTTAGAAAATAGAGTGTACGATGGCTTTATGCGAGGAAATGTGGTGTGAATGAAGGTGTGTAAAATGCACTCGCAATACTACGACTTGGAAAGTACTAGCGCGTTATAACTAGAGTGCCTACAAAAGATTTCAACGCGCTCGCTACTCGCTGTAGCTTTTATAATTTTTTTGCTAGTTCTTCAAGGTTGGCAGATGTTTTTTTAATAATATTGCATTAGACAACTAGAGCCACTAGAGTACTAGTGGTCTAGTGGTAGTGAACTCGCCATCCGATCCTAAGGTTGCACCATGGATTTTTCTATTCGCAAAAATTATGTGCGCAATGCAAGTGCTCTCATACGATGAAGGAAAACATCTTGAAAAATCCGGCATATCCAAGAACTGAAATTTCAGTATCATTTATTGCATCATAACTAAGAGGGTAATGCATGTAATAACAGAAGACATGTGACATTCACCAATACGCACAGGGTCCGCTCTCCCTCGAGAGTAGGCCAGAGTCTCAGACAGAAGCAGAAGCAAGCAAGCAAGCAAGCAAGGCACGATGTGCTTGACTCAAGTAATGTGAGATGCAATGTAATGTTACAGGTGCGTACACGACGCACAACCTTGTGTGCCGCATGGCGCTAACGTCGTACGACCAGGTGCCGGCCGAGCTCGCCAAGCACGCCTTCGTCGAGTTCACCATGCCGGCCACTCAGGTGCGTGTGCGACCCCGACCCCTCCCTCCACACAACCCACACAACTACACACATCAACATTGTCTAGGGATATTCAACACTTTGTTTGATTTTTACAAAAACTGAAAATAATATCTTTAGAAAACTAGGTATGGCAAGAATCTTTATTTTGTGTTGTTTATTAATAATAAAAAATATTAAAAAAATTAATTAAAAGATTTTTTTTCAGTTTTTGTAAAAATCAACAAAATGTTGAATATCCCTAGACAATGTTGTTGTGTGTATATCTAACTACAATAAAAGAGTGCCTCCATTTTTATGGAAACCGAGCGTGTAACATTTTGCGTATTTGTATTTTACACACAAATGTATTTTAGTGATGGGAAACATAAGCCGTGCGAAAATGAATTATTTAAAAGCATCGTTAAGCACGCGGCAAACCGATTCTAAGTACTGCCACACCACACCGCCCCCGGTTGGGAGCAGACTGAGTTTCGCGGCGAGTAAAGAGGTTACTCAGCCCTTACTTAGCCCGTCTTTTCGGCACGCGATGTTCATACACTTACATATGTATTATGTAAGTGTATGTACATCGCGTGCACTGTGTTACAACCAGTCTGACTCGTCGGTTTCTCGCATCTGTACCGACAAGGTACCATTTCCGACCGTGTCGCTAATACAAAGGCGTCGGTGGTGGACACGGGCTCCAGGCTCACCCGCACCACAGATATTGTTCAACGGGCGCGGCTTCAACGAAGTTCGAATGCAGCCTTAGTAACGTCATTCAAGTTATGTACTGTTCCGCGTAGTCACCATTTAGATGGGTGATCGCCAGTGGCAATTTCAAGCGTTCTCTTGCTTCGGAGAGCACGTTAAGCAGTCCGTTCTCAAATGTCTAGCGGTAGGACTTCAGCAAGAGCGTAAGTCCTAGTGGTGATAGATTGCACCTAACATCAGACGACTACCATACGATCCTATAATATACGAATTTCCGTTAGTAAGATCTGTCAGTTTTTGTCTATGAAAATGTAAAATGTACGATTTATTTTCATGTAAAATAAACGACGGTTAGGAATTCGTATATTATAGATACCTGATATTAACCGTCTCGTACTAGACTCATACGGTACTTACTTATTTACAGTCTCGTACTGGTTGACATAAAAATAACTGTAATGAATATTGTGTTATGTTATTGGTGTATGTAACACGTGTTGTATTGTGTTGCGTTGCGTGCGCAGGCGAGCCACGTGACGGTGCGCTCCGTGTCGCTGCAGAACCACGACGCCGACCCGCCCGAGAAGTACGTGCGCTACCTCGCGCGCCACGACTACATGTGAGTACCCACCACCCACTACCCACCCACACTACACTTACCACTACTCACCCACACCACCCACTACCCAACCACGCTACCCAAACACACTACCCACTCACACTACCAACCACACGCTACCCATCACCCACCTTCCACCCACACTACTCATCAATCCACCATCCACCCACACTGCCTACCCAAGATGCCCACCCAGACTACCCACCACCCACTATACATATATGTGTATACACCCACACTACCTACCACCCGCTACCCACTACCCACTAATCAGACTATTCGCCAGACACCTCCCTCTCTTTCTCGTTCTGCAAGATCATCATTTCAATGGGTGAGCGCCAATGACAACTTCATCTAAGTGCTTCCGTTCTTCGGAGGGCACGTTTGATGATCGGCCACAGCAGTCTTAAGGCCCTGAAGAAGACCTTCGGTATGCGTATTCTGTCACCACTCACCAGAGTTAGTCACCGACTGACTCATACGAACCTACTGATTTTTAATCGAATGAAGTATTTCAAGGTCAGAATGGTTGTTTCAGTTTCTTGACGTGCTCCAGAGCATTGACAACTTGGCATCCGCCCAAGAAACTTAGCACACGGTACCTACAGCTACAGTAATCTGGGAGATCTTTATTGTATTTGTAGGAAAGTATCTATAAGTTGTGTACGTGTTCCAGTGTGGGCATCGAGCGTACGTCGGGCCAGTCGGCGCCGGCGTACGCGGTGGCGGCCAAGGTGGAGGAGGCGCCTCCCTCGCCCACCCCCGCGCCCCCCGCGCCCCTCGCGCCCCCCGCAACACTCGCACCCTCGTCCGCCATCCAGCCGCCTTCCTCTGACTCCGACTCCGACTAAGGTGGACTTGAGAAACATCACTAACTCTACCTTCATTTTGACTGCATCTTTCCGTATCGTCTACGTGATTAGGTTTGGCGAAATAATTTTATGCATGGTTCATGACATTTTTCTAAATTTTTTTGCCAAACCCTACTCTCCACGGAGCAATCTATGAAGTTAGCTTGAAAATCATAGCGAATAAACCCGATCTCCCGAATCGAGAAAGAGTAGATTTAACGGAAGATTATGAAGGGCTAATAGCATGTACGTACAAATGTACAATAAGATCAGAAAAGCGTCTAAGGACGCCATTGACAAGGATTATAATATATCTGTAAAATTATACTCGTAGGGTACATAGAAATGATATTACTGTTGTGTTGGGTAGCTGTTTAGAGCGAGAATGGACCACCTGCGAAGCAAGTAGTTTTAGATTCATTTGTGAAGGTAAATGATAAGTATGTACCAACCTGAATGATAGCTTTAAATGTCATATAATTTCTGTATTTAAAATTGTATCAGTTTTAAATAATTTGCCAGGATCAAAAGGTTTACGTATTTGTAATCACATATCTATTGATTAGTATTTAGCGTTTTATACAGGTTTTTTGTGATATCGTTTATTAAGCGCGTAGAGCTAGGCGAGTGTCCACATATCGCAGCAGACGAGTCGACGGGAGATGGTGGCTGGTGGCTGGTGGAGACGTGGTGAGTGAACGTCACCAGCTCGGGTCCATCCTATTTTGTACACGATACTCTCAGATACTCTAGGCATTAGATAATGACTTTGGGAAATGTGAACTTCGTTAGCCTGAACAAGTTTGCGAGTTCGAGTGGGATATCGTGTATAGATTGAACGGACTAAACGCAGGGAGCGGCTATGATGTTATGTAACGTTGTAAATAAATAATATTATAGTGGAATGTTTATAAAATGGGCGTGTTCCCACCGCGTAATCTAGTCAAACAAATAACATCAGTGTAATTGTAGGTATAGCCTGTATTCATTTATATAAATATATGCTTAGAAAGAGAAAGAAAATTATTACCTTACCAACTCATTAATTATTTATACATACTTACTTGTTTAAACCAATATCCACTTTCTAATAGGGTAGATTATATGTTGTTATTCATTGAATATATTTTGTATGCGTGTACCTCCTTCTTCCAAAAGTCAAGAAAAGTAACATTACCTATCTATAATTTTAGAGCATCTGTACTTTTAATACATTATCTACCTTTAAGTGTCCTCATTCATTGTGATAAAAATCATTCCCAGTTATTGATTGTTGAAAATTAGGTACCTATACCTAACTATATTAACTTAGTTAGTAAGCATTAATTTATGGAGTAGCGATTCTTGGTGTGTTTCTTAGTAGATGCTATAGATAGGTTTGCATACCTAACTGTATTACATTCAAGTATTACTAAAGCACAAAAATGTTACAGTATAACACTATTATAGGTAATACCTACCTACTTAGGCATAGAGTGCTTTATACGTACTTATATTATTGGCCTTCTAATTTGTAGGAAAATGCAACAATAAATAACTATATTTAGTATACCTACCTTTCTAGTAGTTTCTTATAAATAATATAATAGTATTTACTTGTTTAATTGTTAACAGACAGAAAGTGTTTGATGCTATATGAAATGCCAGCTATCACCTCTAGCCTCTAGGCCGTTGGCCATAGACACAGCTGTGCCATAGAGCACTAGACTAGCCTCTAGGCTGTTAGCCATAGACACAGCTGTGCCATAGAGCACTAGACTAGCCTCTAGGCAGTTAGCCATAGACACAGCTGTGCCATAGAGCACTAGACTATAATATGTCGTACTTATTATAAAGCCTACATTTACCTACATTTAAAGTACCTAGGGATCGTGTTGTAATTTCTAAAATACGCAGTTTTTGCTTACGATATTAAAAGTAACATATATATACCTAACTACAAAATTGAACAAAAACAAAGATAGGTCTAAGAAATTATATTATATCGATGATACACAATACCTTATTCAAAGAATTGAACTCTTGTCTGTTTGATTATCTATGTTATTATCACATGAATGTACGAATAAATGAAATTATATTATAGAGGTTGTTTCAAATGTGTTGTTTGTGTACCTAGTAGGTACCTAACCTACTTACACCGAGGACCCTGTTAAGTTGTCAAATAAATAAATATTGATTGTGCGTTTTATTTTATTTTGAATATCCAAGTAGGTAGGTATTATCGATCATCATTGTCATAATATGATGAGCCAATATTATAGGCCCACTGCTGGACGTAGGCTTCTCACCTTGGGGCCAGAACAACCATCTTGAGCCTTCATGTTATCGGTCCATCGAGTGATGGGTCGTCCTACACTTGATCTTATTATTATTATTGCAAAAAGGGTTACTGCGATCTGTCCCGTAAATATAGTTTACCAGTTCGTTGTCGCCCAGGGCACACCCAGGGCACACCCAGGGCAGACCCAGGGCACACCCAGGGTGGTAAGAACCGGCGAGTTTCATTTCGGATATTTATTAGTGTACTTCTCCATTTTGGGTGTGCGTTAATCCTCAGCACAGTCCTCAGTCAGTAGAGTAGATAACGATTTTATATTACTTAAATCAAGTTTTGATTAAAACATGGTCGATAAAATAACTAGTTTCTGCGGTTATTGGAGTTGGCCACTGACTCATACAAACTTACTCACTCATGACATAAATCTTAGACGGGCATTTATATTATTAAATTTTCATTCATCAAAAAGAAAAAAGTCTAGGATGGAATCATCCTATCGGTCCGATCTTGCTGGCCATGTCAAATATTCAAAACTGTAGATTAGGTAGGTACGCGACCAGGGAACGCTTCCTGCACAATATCCACTGTGCTAGTGCTGTGTGTGCGGTGCACTGTCTTGTTGAAACCTCATGTTCACCAAGTCCTGCTCATCCTATTCCAGCAGTAAGAAGTCGTTTATCATGGTGTAGAGCTCGGTCAGTAGGTAACAGTGACCGTATTGCCGATGACGTCCTCAAAGACCACCGAGACGATTGTATAATGATTGTATACAATTACCTATTGTAAATACTGTAATTTTTTTAAATAAATCTGCATTTCATTGAATGATCAGAATAGTACCAAAATAATGATTTTCCCTTCAAAGGGGAATTCTTCTATTCAGTTATTCTATTCAATAATTTAAGTATCTTATTGAAAGATTTCACAGAATAGTTTTTTTTTTTTTATAAAAAATGGGTCAGCGTTTGGCTACATCTCGCCTGATGGTAAGCGTAGATGAGGCCTAGTATTAGTCACGCTTTCCCAAAAGATGCTGATTGACTCTTCTTTTGAAGATAGGTACCCAAATTATAAGTGGAAGGAAACGCCGACGCGGGTAGAGAGTTCCACTCCTTTGCTGTTCTCATGATGAAAGAGGATGAAAAGCGGTTAGTACGTATTGGTGGGACTTCTATAACATAAGGGTGTAACGGCTCGCCGCGTTTGTGCCGGTGGTTTGTGTAGTAAATAAAAATTACCCTTCAAAGAGGATTATGAGAACTTTTTGTGTCAAAATCCCCTTCAGTCCGAGCGAAGTTTATCTCATCTCGTTATTGACAGGGTGACAGATCGCACGAAAAAGTTCGATCTGTCACCTCGAGGTGACAAAAAAATAGGTGACAGGTGGGAATAATCCAGCTTCAAGCTCCAAAGAGGATTTTGACACGAAAATTCCCAAAATCCCTTTCAAAGGGGATTTTGACACTAACCCCCTGCAGGGTCTCCTGTGGTTCCAGTCTGCTCGAACCGAGTAGCTAAGCGATGGAATGTTTGCACAGTTGGCGCGTCACGCACGATTAGGAAATCGAAGTCAAGATTCACGCCGCCACCGCGCCGCTAAAAACGACTGATTATTGAAAAAAAAACGACAATTATTCCACGAGCGAACGCTGGCTCTCCATTGCTCGTCTGTTTGTGTACTCTGCAGCTGTCTACCTGAAAAAATGTATTTGATAAAATGTTCAAAATATCAAATACGATTGACGTACTTACGACGCTATTTGCAAAAACTATAACATCTTCCGATAGGTTAATAATTTTGCGTTGTTAAAAACAAGATCAATCAATACAAAAACAAGATTGATTATTTTTGTAAGTACAGAGAAACGTTTCTCTATTCATTAATGTAGTAATTTCGTAAAAAAAAATTTAAGAAACTCAGTATAAATTGCTGGAGCAACCTACTCGGGATCATAAACACGTTAGAAATAAATGTGATATAGAGTGGCTTTTTTTATAAAACGGTGGAACGGTGGTCGCGTAGGATGCAGTGCAGTGACATACAAACATTCATTTAATTGTCGACACAATTTCCCCCCAGCCCAGCCACCCCAGGCAAGCGAGCGACGAGTGTGCCCCGAGTTGTAAACGTTGTAATACTGTGGTAATACGGAACGAAAGAGCTTAGGAATCGATCCATAAGCACAGCCAGTGCCAGGAACCAAAAATAATTGGATTCCGATAGGGCTCTAGTCGCTCCACCCTTCGTCCGAAGGTAAAGGTACCAATCTATCTAAAAATAATCGGTCGAAGGTTTAGTGAACCGAGGATCGAATCGAACGCCACTCGCAATGACAACGAAACGAACGATTGAAAGAATTGGGGCGCGCGCGGTGTCTAGGCGCATGCGCGGTGCAGCGCGGGGCGCATGTGCCGTCGTTCGATGGCGCGCGGGCTCGCGAGGCGCTCAGGGCTCCGCAGGAACGTGTCGCCCCTCGCAGCGCAGCACCAAGCCCAGCCCCCCGGCGCGACCGAGGGTCTGCTGCTCCGGCTCGCACGGAGCCGACCTCCTCCGGCACCGGCCGCGACACGCGAGGCAGCCGCCCTGCCCGCCTGCCCGTGACATCACCGCGCGTGAACTTCGCGATGTGCCCACTGAACTTGTGAAGTGTGCCCTATCTTAGCGAGCGCGGAGCCAGTCAGTGGTACCGGAGGTAAGGTACACTTGTTCAAGTGCGACTAGACGAGACCAGTGCCAGTGGATTGACTTAGTGAAGTGCAGATTGTGTGAGACTTGTAGCAGTCTGTAGCACGTAAGTACCTACCTCCGTAGGTAAAATAGATATAAATTTCAGGGCAATTCCTGACACGCGAAATAATAATCAAATAGCTTCCATGAAACTATAGTGGGTACCTATACTGTTTGCTGTAGTTATTTATTAATAAGTTTCGGATTATGTTATAGCAAAGAATCCAAAGTATTTGACTTCTTCGGGTTTAATGTAAGTTTTTAAACTTAAAACAAAATTATATCCAGTTGGTTTCATTAGTAGGTACCTCTACCTACTTACTTAGGTACTTATTTACGTGTATCCCCGATGTCCCCATTAACCGGGGTGGGGACAGTTGGATTTTAATAAAGTTATTAAAAAACATTCCCGTTGTACCCATTGTCATTAATCTATAAGTACCTTAGCTAGGTACTTGTTAGTTATACACATACCTACCTACCCTACCTAGTAGTAAATGAGATGAGGTTTATGAGAATTGTGACTGAAGGAGGCGCGGTATGGTCGTTAACAGAGCTGGCTAACATATTTTTTTTATTGTTTGTATAAATATAAAAATTATTGATTCGATAGATACGTAACAAACCCGAACCTGCAACTCAGGAGAGTAAATGAGAATAAATTAAGCTTTCGTATCATATCTAGCGGACTAGATATGATACGAAAACTTCATTTATTCTGTGACAAAAGTAAAAAGGAGAGCGGTCGAAGTAGCAGTCGTCGGAGCTGACGACTTGGAGGAGTTGGAGGCATCGACGAGCCCACCGAGATAAAGAATGGCACTATCAGGTTGTTATTGGTTCCAGTGAGCGGGTGCGATGCACCAGTAGCGGATGGAGCCGGAGGCGGCCGCGGGGGCGGCGCCGGCGCGGCAGCCGCGGCGAGGGCCCGCGCCCATCGCCTCCTTCGACCACGACGGCTCTGACGAGGTGAGGTTGGACGTATGTATCTCTGTCTTGTCTTCCTTCGCTCGGCGACTGACTCTCTAGGTAGGCTCCGTACCATTCATATAGATGGCATTCGACTTTGCAACACCAATCATCTTTCATGATTTTTCAAATTTTTTTATATTGTGAAAGTTTTTGCCCATTATCAGGTTCTATTCTAAAACATCTTAAAAAATTACAGTGCCATTGGCTTTCCATCGAACGGTATTCAGTGCATCTAGAGAGCCGTCGATCGCTATAATGTCACCGTAGACTAGATCGAACCTTAACCCAACCGATGCCTTGCTCGCAGTCGAGCCCGGAGAGCAAGCAGGCGCTCCGTCTGCCGGAGATCCGCGAGCACGGGGCGGAGGGCTCGGAGGGGCTGAGGGCGGGGGGCGAGGGCCGCGCGCGCTCGCACTCCACCCCGGCGGCGGGCGCGCTGCCGGCGCCGGCGCCGCGCATCGACATCTCGCGCGCCTCCTCCTCCAGCCACCACGACTCGCGCGACAGCTCGCCCGAGCTGGCGCTGTTCGCGGGCGACGCGCCCGAGGACCAGGGCCATCGCCTGGAGCTCGGCTTCCGCGAGGACGGCGCGCTCGACCTGCGCTCCTCCACCGAGGAGCTCTCCTTCATGGAGCCGGCGCCGCCGGAGCCGCGCAAGGCGCCTTCCCCCTCGCCCGCAGCGCCCCCGGCACCCCCCGCGCCCCCGGCACCGCCGCCGGACCGCCGGCACTCACGCAAGGACAGCCAGAGCTCCGAGGCGGCGCTGCTGGGCGTCTCGGGACGCACGTCGCGGCTGTCGAGCGTCGGCTCCGCGTGCTCGGCGCAGTCGGCGATTTCGCGCGTGTCGCGCCTCTCGGTCGTGTCGGGCGTGTCGCGCTCGCCGAGCCCGCACCGCATGCTGCTCGAGACGTCCTTCTGCGGCCCAAAGCCTATCGAGACCGACCCGGAGGCGTGCGCCGCCGCCGTCGCCGAGCACATCCTCGAGATCGCCAAGATGAGCAGCTCCGCCGCCTCGCCCGCGTCCCCCCCCGCTCCCGCCCCCGCCCCCGCCCCCGCCCCCGCCCCCGCGCTGGACGCGCGCGACCGGCGCGAGGTGCGCACGGAGGCGACGGTGGAGCCGCGCGCCACGCGGCAGCCGGCGCTGGCGCTGTCGCCGGTGATGGCGGCCTCGCCGCGCGCGCCCGACCCGGTCAAACCCGAGAAGGAGTCGAAGAGCCGCGCTCGCAGCGAGGAGCGCAAGGCTCGAGCGCGCGTGAGGCGCGAGCCGTCGGAGCCCGAGGTGTACAAGAGCGGGAACAGGTCGAAGGACATCATCCGCATCAAGCTGCGGCCGGACGACGAGGAGGACGAGGAGGGCGCCGGGGCGGGGGCGGGGGCGCGCAAGCCGGGCTCGCTGGCGCTGGCGACGCCGGCCCCGGGCCCGGCGCGCGCGCAGAGTCCGGCTCCGTCACGCCGCCGCTCACCCTCACCGCCGGGGCCCCCCTCGGTGTCGCGCAAGTCCTCCTTCTGCTCGCTGTTCAAGTCGCGCGAAACGATCGCCTCCCCGGACTCCCCGCTGGCGCAGGAGGCGCTGCGGCGCAAGCGCAGCCTCACCGAGGGCCGCGCGCGCAGCAAGAGCCGCGACCGCTCCGCAACGCCCACCTCGACCAAGATCCGCGGCTCGGTGCTGTCCCTGTTCCGCACGCCGCGCAAGAGCGTCACCTCCTCGTCGCCCGGCTCGCGCGCCACTTCCCCCGCGCCCCCCGCCGCCTCCGCCGCGCACCCCTGCGGGCCCGCTGACCCCCGCCGCGCTCAGCAGGACAAGCTCAAGTACTACGAGGAGGCGAAGGATGGCGTGATACACATCCCGCTCCGGACTCCACCCGAGGAGCGCGGCTCGAGGGCCGAAGCGGGCCCCTCGGGAGCGGCTGCGGCCTCCTCGGCGGACGCGCCGCGCCCGGCCTCCGCCCCGCAGCCGCGCGACTGCCCCCCGGCCCCGACCCCGGCCCCGCGGCCCGCCTCCGCCGCCTCGGCTCGCGCGGTCCCGGTTGAGCGCACCGTGCTCCCGGATGGCAGTATCATCATCCCGCTGCGCTCTCCCACGGAACGCGCCGCCGAGGCCGCGTTTCCGGAGAGTGGTCGAGCGAGGGAGCTGACGCCGCCCGCTCGAAGGGATGACGTCGAGCCCGGCCCGAGTCGAGCGGAGTCCGCGGCAACGTCGCTGTCATCCACCGAGGCGGCGCCGGCGGCCGCTGAGCTGACGCGCACGCCTCACCCGCGGCTCCCGGAGCCGGTCGCATCGCCCCCGGAGCTGCCTGCGCCCGCGCCGGAAGCGACGAGCAACAAGCGCAAAGAGCGACTCGTGTTCACGACGCACGTCGGCAGCCGAGAGCAGGTTAGATCCAACCCTCCTTCCCGTACTGATAAGAGTTGAAACACACTAACGGAACATCCCGCGACTTTGTCGGCGCATCTAAGTTTTCATTCATTATTATTTTTCAAATTATTTATTTATATGTTCAAGGAAAACCAACAAAACATAAAAATGTAACAAACAACATCATAAACAATAGGTGGCCAATTAGAGGTCTCCACTGATAGACAATAACTTAAGTTTTAACCAAAAACAAAGTGTAAACAAGCACATAAAACAATAATTGGATACTTATTTAACAAAGTTAAAATAGGATAGGTTACATATAAAAATTTCGTAATTAAACATCTGGGAAGAAAACGCCACTAAGAAGGCTCCTCAGTCTAGCATGACTGCACTCAAATATGTCAATATCAATATCACGCACTTTAATAAACTTGTTGTATAAATTACACACTCTCAACAAATATGAATTTCCGCGATAGTTTGATGAAATAAAGTCAAGTTTAAATGTTGGGTTATTACGCCGCGACCTATTGGGGACATAAAAATTAAGCTTACCTATGAGCTCTGAACAATCAATCTGACCCGAGATCAGCTTGGAGAGATAAATCAAGTCAGCTACTTCTCTTCTTTTACTTAGTGGTAGAATATGGTGTTTCCTACATGATGTATAATAATCATCACATTGAAATTTAATCTTATAATTCAAAAACCGAACAAACTTTTTCTGAATTCGTTCGATCTTTGATATGTAGACATTATACATGGGATTCCAAATCTGAGACGCATATTCTAAGTTGCTTCTCACAAATGTACAGTACCTATAACATTTTGAAAGTTTTTTCATTGCGAAAATCCTTAGACATCCTCATAATGAAACCCAGTGCTCTGAAGGCTTTGTTAACAATGGACCTAATATGCTCATCATAAACTAACTTACTATCATTAATGACACCTAAATCTCTTATCGAAGATGACCTTTGCAACTGAAGGTCTTTTAATGCATAGTTATATAGCAATATATTATAAAAAACTTTAATGATAATGATGTCTTGTATAATTTATACTTTATAATGTGGTTCACTTGCAGGTGTTCAGCACGCAGTTCAGCATAACCAAGACCCCGAGCGTCACGAGCGAGATATCGGGCTCGTTCCCGAGCTTCGACAACGGAGAGCTGCGGGACACGCACATAGCGAGCGAGGCACCTCAGGAGCCGCCGGCGCCGGCGCCGCGCGACTCCTCCGAGTCCGAGCCCAGCTCCGGAGCGGCGACCCCGCACGCCGGAAACGACGTCGAAAGGCGCGGTCTAGTGGTACCTACGCCCGCAATTATTTTCCACAGATCATTATTTTCCTACCATCCGAGCAGAGGACTACCTCTTGATCTCTGATATCTTTTTTTAGCAGCGAGACTTGATCCATTAAACCAAATGCCTTGCTGAAGTCCGTGTATAGCAGGGTTTCACTCCACTCCCATCAACGATGGTTCGAGTGACATCGTTAATGAAACTAAGTATGTAAATAATACAGAGGCCGTAGAAGAATCAGCTGCCCACGTAGTCCTGGAATGCGTGGGAGTAGCCACTCAACGCTCATAAATACTCGGCACACCGAGGTCATTCCTCGAAGCCTGCGAAGACCCTAGGATGCTTCTGCGTTTCTGGGAGGAATTAGGCTGACACACACACGCGTAACCAGTTACAAGCCCACGCATAACGGACCAAATGCGAGTCCAAATGCGGAAAGTGGGTTCACAAAAATAAATAAATAAAATAAGTAAATTAGTAGCAGTAGACTTTTTTGATAAAAATGCTGATCTGGAGGAAGTCGTAAAAATAAAGGTATCCTTCGCAGGGGATTATCTAGATGGATTCACACTTCGAGCTTCAAGCGGGTCAAGATCTTATGTCATGAACTTTACGGCAGGTGCAAGAGTCCTTCGAAGAGGAGCTTCCCTACATCCCGACGACGCTCCCGCAAGAGCGGTCCGTGGCCGTGCCCATGGTGCCGGTGCGTGAGCGCGGCGGAGTGCTGGTGCGCGGCCTGCAGCGGCCCCGCGCAGCCCCCGCGCCCGCGCCGCCCGAGCCCCGCGCCGGCCCCGCGCCCGCGCCGCCCGAGCCCCGCGCCGGCCCCGCGCCCGCGCCGCCCGAGCCCGCAGCGCCGCCCGCGACCGACAAGCTGCGCATCAAGTTGCCGCGCCGCCCGCGCCAGGCGCCCGTCCCCGCCGCGCCCCCGCCGCGCCCGGCGCGCCCGCGGACCCGCAGCGGCAGCGGAGGCGACAGCAGTGAGTGCTGCCTTTTCATCATCATTTTAGTTCACGGCTAGAAATCTCTCTAAGAAGCCCGATCGCCCGACTTTCTGTCAGATCATCGCTCTATCGAGTTGGAATGGAAAGCGTGCTTTCGATCGCTCTTTCGGCTTTAAGAGACCTATTTGTTTATCTTATGGTTGGATTCGACCAAACTCGAATATGCACTATTTGCAGAGTAAATCCTATGTACTGGGTCTTTCAACAAGGACGGGTCGATGTTAAAATTGAATAAAACAAGATGTGTGCAAGATAACGAAATTTTTGTTTTATTTGAAAGGCCCATTTATGCCATTACGGATGGAATATGACATCGTTCAAATGTCCGCCGTGGCTTCGTATGGTGGAACCGTGTCCGAGAGGTCCAATTTTTAATGACTCTGCTGCATAGATCCGGGTGAATCTGAGCGGCGTCATTGGTTCGTACTTCTTCGAAAACGACGTTGGCGAGGCCATCACCGTCACCGACCCGTCCTTGTTGAAAGACCCTTTAGTTATACGCGAGTAAACTGACCAGATTACTTGTATAAATTTGACATTTCTTATTCTACGGAATAGTTATTCCAAAAGTTGGTCGAATCCAGCCTTCAATTGAAACCAACCAACAAACGGTCATCGTTTCTTCGGCATATACCTAGGTACCTACTTATAGGTACTATCAAAGACGAGCATACTCACAGCATGACCAGACCAACCCACTGTCATTAATTGAGTCATGTCATTGACCACCTTGGGTTTCTATGTCCGATGTCCTCGGTACGAACATTGATGATTATTATTTTGGTGTTATTTCAAGTAAGGCAATATTCAAGGCTCCAACCAACTCAGTTCGTGCGATAGGGAACCATTTGGGGATAACTCAATATTTTTTTTTTTTTTTTTTGATACTACTGGATATCTCCGCCATATATTATGAGATCGGTTTTTTTTTATTTGAAATGTGAATATTTAAAAATTTGGCGAAGATGAGATGAGGATCTTCAGCGTGATGAGCAAAATAGCTCCTCTCAAAATGGAGTAAAAAGGTCATTTTCAAAACTTTGTGCTTGAGAGGTCTTCTATTCGGTCGGAGAACTGGGTTAGTGCCAAAATCCCCTTTGAAGATCCAACTTAAAGGGGATTTTAGCAATTTTAGTGTCAAAATTAAGCTACCTTCCAACCACTGCGCAGCTCAAGGCACCGGTAACAAACCACTTGATACCTACTGAATGATCCCCCTTCCAGGTGGAGAAAGTCGCGCTAAACAGGAATGGATCGACTTCGAGGAAGTGCCGGAGCGGCGCAAGCAGCCGAAGCGCATCCAGACGCTGCCGGGGGAGTGCGGCGCGGGCGCGGGCGCGGGCCTCGTCTTCAGCTACGTGGAGCCGGAGCACTGCCGCTGCGAGTGCCACGCGCATGCGCCTGACACCGACGACATGCACCACTCCCGGATCAGGTGCGCTCACCCTTCACGCAACTATCTATCAACGCATTATCCAGGGCGGAGAGATCAATGGGCTTTCCGTAGATTCAGAACAGATATTAGTACTACGCCTACGGTTACATAAATAATGTATCAGAATTTAAAGTGATTTCCCTTCAAGACCCATTGATTTTTAAAGGGGATTTTGACACTAACCCAATGTTCAGGTACTCCCTGTAATGATTCTCCGAATTCCTCAAATGCCGATAGAAGTTTATGCTGACTGGTTTCCTTTGCTCTTATTATTCCAGTTCGTCATCAGCGGAGTGCGGCGAGGAGGCGGGGGCGAGGGCGGTGCCCTTCACCACCGACCTCGACCTGCGGCACGACGCGCTCACGCACACGGTCAGCCGCTGCTCCTCTCATCTCGCACAGCCACCCCGGACTCTCCCGCCCGGCTAGTATGAGCATAGTAGACCTCTTCTCTACACAAATACAGATAAAACTCGTCGGTTTAATAGATCCTATATATTTGTTAACACTTCTGTAGAGAAAACCGTAGTCTACGCTGTTCATGCTAGCCAGGCTCTATGCCTGATACCAGACTAGTGATTTCCTTTCCTATGCAGTTGATACTTTGGTACTGTGCTATTGTCAGCACAGGTGTCTTTGCAATTACAATAGAATATCATAGAACGTGTGTCACACCTGCACCACCTCACCGTGTGCGCGATGAAGCAACTGGACAGATTAGCAACGAGACAGAAACTGTTCCTACATCCTATGACTTTATTATTTCTAAAAGTGATTGAGGTGGGAAAGTGGACGACGACGTGCTCATGACGGCAAGTAAATAGAAGTTCTTAACACTGTGAGAAGACAAAACATAAAATCGGACAAAAAATATTATCGGACTATTATCTACATGGAAAAAAAATCAGTTATGTCATCGTGTTTAGACCGCCTAGGGTCATTAATATATTATTCTGTGAATTATTTTTATGTTCTACATTTTTTTTCACGACTATACTCAGTCCAGTTGCTAATCTGTCCAGGAGCCTTATTCGCTATGACCAAACGCGGGCTGGTTACGATATCTGCGAGGAATCGTTGTCGACAAGCCACGTCTGACTGTTTTTAAAGTCAACCTATCGATAGCGAAACTATCGCTATTAAAACAACACATATTTTACTGAAAACAATTTTACAATTTCACACCATGGCACGTTTAGAACACGTTACTAAGTTACACGTTATTGGTACGGAATCTCCTAGGTCATAGCGAATAAGCCCCCAGCTGCGAATCTGTCCAGTTACTCAAGCGTCCGTGTGTGCGTGCGTGTTGTGTTATACGTTGCCGCAACGTCAAGCGCCATCATTTGCAAAATATTTCGAGTCAGGGTTTACGTTGCTTGCATTGAAGTAGTGTAACGACGCTGGTTGTTCCGCAGGAGGCGCTGCCCGCGCTGCCCGCTCTGCCCGCGCGCCCCTGACACGCCGCGCCCGACCTGGCGCACTTTTAGATACCTACCTACCTTTTACAACATTATATTCTCTATTGACTCGATGAGATGTTATCTTTTTTGAGATGTAAATTTACCTGGTTCATTAGGTATAAATTATATTTATAGCATCTATATCTTTCCTATTAGCCACCGTTGACCTTGCATTTTTGATGTTTATTGACTTGTTCGATCGAAGTGAGTTAGGGTTTAATGTGTTACTCGTGTGTTGAGGGTAAACGTTTAGCGCAATGCTAATGCTGCCGAACGGTCGCGCCGCCGCCATCCTGCCGCAAGCTGCATTTTGCGGGCAAGCTGCAGGCTGCAGCCCTCCGCGACGAGGCCCGAGATGCCAGACGGATGCCAAGCTGAACATCTACATTTAATTACAACAGCTGCATTTCTGATGTAGATACGACACTGATCCTGCAGGGGCATTTTGAAACTGTCGAAAAGCTAATTCCTTCGGTATCGGATTCTTCCCGACGGAGATTCCATAATTCGAAATTCGAAAACGTTTCTGACAAAATCTTAGTTTCCGACCCGACACCTTTCCGACCGTTTCAAAATACAGTAAATATTTGCGTGGTACTACCCAGCAGAGCCACCACGTTAGAATCCGATCATTTATATCTTAAAGGAATGTACGTTAGACGTGGCTCTGCTGGGTAGTACCACGCAAATATTTCTCAATGGCGGCGAGCTAGCACAGCACGGCCAGACGCTATTTATCTATTAATATATAATAATAATTTGAGTCGCTTGAGGGTGCACCGTGAACCTCTATCACGAAGTATTTTATAGCTGTATTCGTTCGTTATTTAATAATTAAGTTGTTCTGACTTACCCATAATGGGTGTAAGGTTGCGTGCGCGTTGCTCTAACGCGAAGAGGGACCCAGGTTGCACAATCATGAGTCATGACGCTAGTAGGTACCTCATAAGTAAAGTGGATGGAAGTCTAGTGGATGGAAAACTGAAGTTTTCGTCAACTGGTAGATTAGCAAAAATATTTAGATACCGAATTGAACTTCTGATAATTTAGTTTTACCATCTGATGGAAATATTTGACTGTGTATGTACGTATCTACTAATATTTATAGAAAGTACGAGTTATCAATAGAAGTATCTCTGTTAGTGTTCTCTTTGACTATTTAATGCAATAAAATAATGAGCAATGATCTTGTGATACGCGTCTATGGCGCGGGTTGAGGTTAAAAATAAGCTACCATTTTAAAATAATATGTGTAAGTTGTACATTAAATTAGTTGTGGATCACTGCGTTGCGCTGGCTAGAAGTGTTGTTGAGTGGGAGCCGCGAGCACGCGAGTCTACAAGACAGCCTGCTCCCGCCCCTGGCCTGGCCTGCCCGCGCCCGACACATCGACATAATATTGTTCTAAAACATCGATATCGATAACGGTGATATGTACTTCCCTACCGCAGGAACGACACTCGCTTATTTCTCATGAATGCATCTTAGATACTGTATGCCAAAGAATGTAAGTAGATAGTACTATTGGTAGATGCATTTACGATAAATACGGTGTCTAGCTGAATAATTGCGCAAATCACGATGCATTTATGTATTGCATTTAATTAATATTTTAACTTATCATAATGTAAGGCTTTACAACTTGTATTTGCGCCAATATTGTACGCTCAAGCTATCTAATGTCCAATTTTAAGCAAAACCTGACAAAACAGAATACAACGAAGCGGACAGAGCTTACAATGTCAAAATTAACTTTGAATAAAGAATTCATTTAATTAATTAAATTCCTCAACCAACCCGGTTCAAAGTATATTTTATAGAATTAAATTATATCTTTTAATATCAAAAATTCATGTTATCTCATCTAACACTAAAATATTTTTTATTAGGTTCTAATAAATAAAAAATATCGATACGTATGATGGTTGATTTGACACATGTCCGCTTCGCTTCTCAACTGGGTACAGAGTAGGTACTACACTTGCAACTTCTGTTTCCGAATGAGCACGAGTTAGCAGTGAATGTGGTAGTCGCGCGAGTGTCTGACGATGCAAGGCGGCTGCACATTCATACCAATTCGGAATGACATCTACTCTGTACACTCACTTGCTGTAGGACATTGGAAGGCAACAAGCCGCGCTCGCCACCCATGTTTATAATTATTTAGCCATTATAAAGTTCAACAAAATAATTGTATCAGTTAGCAAAAGTCTGATAAAGATATATGAATTTTGCTTTCAAACGGTGTTTTATTAACTTTTAGAACGAAAACATGTCAATCCATAAATAAACATTTTAATTACACGCATCGTACAAATGAGACTGATAATGAAACAGAGCAAAATATTAAATGCAAAAATGTATTACAAACGAGAGTCCTTACGATAGAAGTTGCGACGGAACTGGATCAACACTACACTGTACAGAGGGTGGGGGTGGGGGTGGGGGTTGGTGGGGCATCACTTGAACACCTTGCCCTGGTTGAAGGGGCGCCCGGACGCGTCGGCGCCGGTCCACGACAAGTATTGCTGCACGAGCCGCTTCGTCTCTTCGCTGGAAGGATCTAACTTTTTCCAATCGTACGATTCGTAGTCGATCTGAAACAATACATCGTATGAATTAACAAATCAAAACTTTTATTAATAGTCTGGCTTAAAAGTGCATTGGTAGGAGCGGCCAGTTCCGGCAAAGGACTGTCTGTATACATTCATTAGATAGACAGCCTCGCTCATGGCCTGACACGACATTTATTGACTGGGTTATTTTGCTAGATTAATGAAATGGCATTATAATATTATCCTATTATTACATTACGTTTGTATCGTTATTATTTGGCCCACAGCGGGGACTGAACCCGCATCCTCTAGCTCTCTGCAGGACACTCGCCCACCGCTCTACAGATGTTAGTCACGATATGGTGAAAAAAGCTCTTATTGTGCGTGAAGTTTTATTTTATTTGCACTAGCACCCGCACGCAGCTTCGATCACGTGGTGCCGACTGAGATAAAAACTAAAGGCTTTATTCAGAATCATACTATAAACTAACATAGCTTTAAATCATTTCATAGGAATAAAAAGAAAAGACCACATATTAATTAAGCTACTATAAAAAGGACAGTTTCTTATAAGAATAAGGGATTTATATGGGTTATAGGTACCTTTGCGCTATATCACGAATTGTGCAAAATAATGTAATCCTAAGTGTAACAAAATTAGCCATAAAACGTCTTTCATCGCATGCGCTGCGGAAACTATTGATGATGGAACAAAAATATGTTCTACAAAAATGATAACGTATTTGAAGGAAAGTTAAAAGAAATGCAAATAACTGCTACTGTCATTTGCAAGAATTTTTCAGCGACCCTTTAAAATATCCAGATTTGAATTTGAATTAAATTAAATTGATTAGTTAACGCACATGCTTAAATCAATTTATAATGTACTAGCGGACACAGACATACGAGTACACATTATATTTAGCGGCTCGTCCTGGTTCAGTTTTCATTGCACCCGGAATGTAGTTGCAAGTTGCATGTTTTCAGTGCGAAGCCGGGGCGGGTCGTTAGTCAATAATGGTTATAATTGGTGTTATTTTTGTATATTCCTGGATTTAGAATCATAAAATATCGCGTGCTGAACGGATCCATCGTCCAGCAGTAGGCGCAGTCGGAGCAGTCGGAGCAGTAGGAGCAGTAGGATCAATGGGAGCAATAGGAGCAGCAGGTGGAAGGGGAGCCTTTGGCGCAGCCGGAGCAGTAGGAGCAGCGGGAGCAGCAGGAGCTACAGGAGCAGCAGGTGGAAGGGGAGCCTTTGGCGCAGTCGGAGCAGTAGGAGTAATAGGAGCAGCAGGAGCAGCAGGTGGAAGGGGAGCCTTTGGCGCAGTCGGAGCAGTAGGAGCAGCAGGAGCAGCAGGGGCAACAGGTGGAAGGGGAGCCTTTGGCGCAGTAGGAGCAGCAGGAGGCGTGGGCGCCCTCGGCGCAGTAGGAGCAATAAGAGCAGCCGGAGGAGTCGGAGCAGTGGGCGCTTTGGGCGCAATAGGAGCAGTCGGAGGAGTCGGAGCAGTAGGTGCAGTGGGCGCTGACGGAGCAGCGGGAGCGAGCTCAGTGGGCGCAGTCAGAGCAGTAGGAGCGAGCTCAGTGGGCGCAGTCAGAGCAGTGGGAGCGAGCTCAGGCGCAGTCGGAGCAGTGGGAGCGAGCTTAGTGGGCGCAGTAGGAGCGAGCTCAGTAGGCGCAGTCGGAGCAGTAGGAGCGAGCTCAGTAGGCGCAGTCGGAGCAGTGGGAGCGAGCTCAGTAAGCGCAGTCGGAGCAGTGGGAGCGAGCTCAGTGGGCGCAGTCGGAGCAGAAGGTGCGAGCTCAGTGGGCGCAGCTGGAGCATAGGGTGCCAGCTCAGTGGGCGCAGTCGGAGCAATGGGTGCGAGCTCAGTGGGCGCAGTCGGAGCAGTGGGTGCGAACTCAGTAGGCGCAGTTAGAGCAGTAAGTGCGAGCTCAGTGGGCGCAGTTGGAGCAGTGGGTGCGAACTCAGTGGGCGCAGTTGGAGCAGTGGGTGCGAGCTCAGAGGGCGCAGTCAGAGCGGTAAGAGCGAGCTCAGTGGGCGCAGTCAGAGCAGTAAGAGCGAGCTCAGTGGGCGCAGTTAGAGCAGTGGGAGCGAGCTCAGGCGCAGTCGGAGCAGTGGGAGCGAGCTCAGGCGCAGTCGGAGCAGTGGGAGCGAGCTCAGTAGGCGCAGTCGGAGCAGTAGGAGCGAGCTCAGTGGGCGCAGTCGGAGCAGTGGGAGCGAGCTCAGGCGCAGTCGGAGCAGTGGGAGCGAGCTCAGGCGCAGTCGGAGCAGTGGGAGCGAGCTCAGTAGGCGCAGTCGGAGCAGTAGAAGCGAGCTCAGTGGGCGCAGTCGGAGCAGGAAGAGCGAGCTCAGTGCGCGCAGTCGGAGCAGTGGGAGCGAGCTCAGTGGGCGCAGTCGGAGCAGTAGGAGCAAGCTCAGTGGGCGCAGTCGGAGCAGTGGGAATGTGCTTAATTGGCGTAGTCAGAGCAGTGGGTGCGAACTCAGTGGGCGCAGTCAAAGCAGTAAGAGCGAGCTCAGTGGGCTCAGTTAGAGCAGAAGGTGCGAGCTCAGTGGGCGCAGCTGGAGCATAGGGTGCCAGCTCAGTGGGCGCAGTCGGAGCAATGGGTGCGAGCTCAGTGGGCGCAGTCTGAGCAGTGGGTGCGAACTCAGTAGGCGCAGTTAGAGCAGTAAGTGCGAGCTCAGTGGGCGCAGTTGGAGCAGTGGGTGCGAGCTCAGTGGGCGCAGTTGGAGCAGTGGGTGCGAGCTCAGAGGGCGCAGTCAGAGCGGTAAGAGCGAGCTCAGTGGGCTCAGTCAGAGCAGTAAGAGCGAGCTCAGTGAGCGCAGTTAGAGCAGTGGGTGCGAGCTCAGTGGGCGCAGACGGAGCCGTGGGTGCGAGTTTAGTAGGCGCAGTCGGAGCAGTAGGCGCAGTCGGAGCAGTAGGCGCAGTCGGAGCAGTAGGCGCAGTCGGAGCTGTGGGTGCAGTAGGCGCTGTTGCAGCAGTCGGAGCTGTGGGCGCAGTAGGAGCTGTCGGAGCTGTGGGCGCAGTAGGAGCGGTCGGCGCAGTGGGCGCAGTAGGCGCAGTCGGAGCAGTAGGCGCTGTGGGCGCAGTAGGCGCTGTTGGAGCTGTGGGCGCAGTAGGGGCAGTCGGAGCAGTAGGCGCAGTCGGCGCTGTGGGCGCAGTAGGGGCAGTCGGAGCAGTAGGCGCAGTCGGCGCTGTTGGAGCAGTCGGAGCTGTGGGCGCAGTAGGAGCAGTGGGCGCAGTAGGCGCTGTTGGAGCAGTCGGAGCTGTGGGCGCAGTAGGGGCAGTCGGAGCAGTAGGCGCAGTCGGCGCTGTGGGCGCAGTAGGCGCTGTTGGAGCAGTAGGAGCAGTAGGCGCAGTGGGCGCAGTAGGCGCTGTTGGAGCTGTGGGCGCAGTAGGAGCAGTCGGCGCTGTTAGAGCAGTCGGAGCAGTAGGCGCAGTCGGGGCAGTAAGCGCAGTGGGCGCAGTTGGAGCAGTGGGCGCAGTAGGCGCAGTGGGCGCAGTCGGAGCAGTGATCGCAGTAGGCGCAGTCGGAGCAGTAGGCGCAGTGGGCGCAGTCAGAGCAGAAGGCGCAGTGGGCGCAGTTGGAGCAGTAGGAGCAGTAGGGACAGTCAAGACAGCGGGCGCAGTCGAAGCAGTGGGCGCAGTAGGCGCAGTGGGCACGGTTTCAGAGGCTGCAGTGGGTGCTGTATGCGCAGTGGGCGCAGTCGGCACGGATTCAGTGGCCGCAGTGGGTGCTGTAGGCGCAGTGAGCGCGGGCTCAGTGGCCGCAGTGGGTGCTGTAGGCGCAGTGAGCGCGGGCTCAGTAGCCGCAGTGGGCGCAGTGGGCGCGGGCTCAGTAGCCGCAGTGGGTGCTGTAGGCGCAGTGGGCGCAGTGGGCACGGATTCAGAGGCCGCAGTGGGTGCTGTAGGCGCAGTGAGCGCGGGCTCAGTGGCCGCAGTGGGTGCTGTAGGCGCAGTGACCGCGGGCTCAGTAGCCGCAGTGGGCGCAGTGGGCGCGGGCTCAGTAGCCGCAGTGGGTGCTGTAGGCGCAGTGGGCGCAGTGGGCACGGATTCAGAGGCCGCAGTGGGTGCTGTAGGCGCATTGGGCGCAGTGGGCACGAGCTCAGTAGCCGCAGTGGGCGCAGTAGGCGCAGTGGGCGCAGTGGGCACGGATTCAGAGGCCGCAGTGGGTGCTGTAGGCGCAGTGGGTGCAGTAGGCACGGATTCAGAGGCCGCAGTGGGTGCTGTAGGCGCAGTGGGTGCAGTGGGCACGGATTCAGTGGCCGCAGTGGTTGCAGTAGGCGCAGTGGGCGCGGGCTCAGTAACCGCAGTGGGTGCTGTAGGCGCAGTAGGCGCAGTGGGCACAGATTCAGAGGCCGCAGTGGGTGCTGTAGGCGCAGTTGGCGCAGTCGGCACGGACTCAGTGGCCGCAGTGGGTGCAGTAGGCGCAGTGGGCGCGGGCTCAGTAGCCGCAGTGGGTGCTGTAGGCGCAGTGGGTGCAGTGGGCACGGATTCAGAGGCCGCAGTGGGTGCAGTAGGCGCAGTGGGCGCAGTGGGCGCGGGCTCAGTAGCCGCAGTGGGTGCTGTAGGCGCAGTTGGCGCAGTCGGCACGGACTCAGTGGCCGCAGTGGGTGCAGTAGGCGAAGTGGGCGCGGGCTCAGTAGCCGCAGTGGGTGCTGTAGGCGCAGTGGGTGCAGTGGGCACGGATTCAGAGGCCGCAGTGGGTGCAGTAGGCGCAGTGGGCGCAGTGGGCGCGGGCTCAGTAGCCGCAGTGGGTGCTGTAGGCGCAGTTGGCACGGACTCAGTGGCCGCAGTGGGTGCAGTAGGCGCAGTGGGCGCAGTGGGCGCGGGCTCAGTAGCCGCAGTGGGTGCTGTAGGCGCAGTGGGTGCAGTGGGCACGGATTCAGAGGCCGCAGTGGGTGCAGTAGGCGCAGTGGGCGCAGTGGGCGCGGGCTCAGTAGCCGCAGTGGGTGCTGTAGGCGCAGTGGGTGCAGTGGGCACGGATTCAGAGGCCGCAGTGGGTGCTGTAGGCGCAGTGGGTGCAGTGGGCACGGATTCAGTGGCCGCAGTGGTTGCAGTAGGCGCAGTGGGCGCGGGCTCAGTAGCCGCAGTGGGTGCTGTAGGCGCAGTGGGCGCGGGCTCAGTAGCCGCAGTGGGTGCTGTAGGCGCAGTGGGTGCAGTGGGCACGGATTCAGAGGCCGCAGTGGGTGCAGTAGGCGCAGTGGGCGCAGTGGGCGCGGGCTCAGTAGCCGCAGTGGGTGCTGTAGGCGCAGTGGGTGCAGTGGGCACGGATTCAGAGGCCGCAGTGGGTGCAGTAGGCGCAGTTGGCACGGACTCAGTGGCCGCAGTGGGTGCTGTAGGCGCAGTGGGCGCGGGCTCAGTAGCCGCAGTGGGTGCTGTAGGCGCAGTGGGTGCAGTGGGCACGGATTCAGAGGCCGCAGTGGGTGCAGTAGGCGCAGTTGGCACGGACTCAGTGGCCGCAGTGGGTGCTGTAGGCGCAGTGGGTGCAGTGGGCACGGATTCAGAGGCCGCAGTGGGTGCTGTAGGCGCAGTGGGCGCAGTGAGCGCGGGCTCAGTGGCCGCAGTGGGTGCTGTAGGCGCAGTGGGTGCAGTGGGCACGGATTCAGAGGCCGCAGTGGGTGCAGTAGGCGCAGTGGGCTCAGTGGCCGCAGTGGGTGCAGTGTGCGCAGTGGGCGCGGACTCAGAGGCCGAAGTGGGTGCAGTAGGCGCAGTAGGCGCAGTGGGCACGAGCTCAGTAGCCGCAGTGGGTGCTGTAGGCGCAGTGGGCGCAGTCGGCACGGATTCAGAGGCCGCAGTGGGTGCAGTAGGCGCAGTAGGCGAAGTGAGCGCGGGCTCAGTGGCCGCAGTGGGTGCAGTGTGCGCAGTGGGCGCGGACTCAGAGGCCGCAGTGGGTGCTGTAGGCGCAGTGGGCACAGTCGGCACAGACTCAGTGGCCGAAGTGGGTGCAGTAGGCGCAGTAGGCGCAGTGGGCGCGGACTCAGTAGCCGCAGTGGGTGCTGTAGGCGCAGTGGGTGCAGTGGGCACGGATTCAGTAGCCGCAGTGGGTGCTGTAGGCGTAGTGGGTGCAGTGGGCACGGATTCAGAGGCCGCAGTGGGTGCAGTAGGCGCAGTGAACGCAGTGGGCACGGACTCAGTGGCCGCAGTTGGTGCAGTAGGCGCAGTGGGCGCAGTCGGCACAGACTCAGTGGCCGAAGTGGATGAAGTAGGCGCAGTAGGCGCAGTGGGCGCGGGCTTATTGACCGCAGTGGGTGCTATAGGCGCAGTGGGCGCAGTGAGCGCGGGCTCAGTGGCCGCAGTAGGCGCAGTAGGCGCAGTGGGTAAGGATTCAGAGGCCGCAGTGGGTGCAGTAGGCGCAGTAGGCGCAGTGGGCGCGGGCTCATTAGCCGCAGTGGGTGCTGTAGGCGCAGTAGGCGCAGTGGGCACGGATTCAGAGGCCGCAGTAGGCGCAGTGGGCGCAGTGAGCGCGGGCTCAGTGGCCGCAGTGGGCGCAGTAGGCGCAGTGGGCGCAGTGAGCGCGGGCTCAGTGGCCGCAGTGGGCGCGGGCTCAGTAGCCGCAGTGGCCGCAGTAGGCGCAGTGGGCGCAGTGAGCGCGGGCTCAGTGGCCGCAGTGGCCGCAGTAGGCGCAGTGGGCGCAGTGAGCGCGGGCTCAGTGGCCGCAGTGGGCGCGGGCTCAGTAGCCGCAGTGCATACCTGCGTGTCCGGAGACTGCGTAAACGCGAGCTCGTGTCCCTTCCACACCCACACGCCGGAGATGGTGGAGTCGTTGTCTCCGCCGAACAGGCAGACGGACGCGAACGCGTTCTTGCGCATCTTGTCCAGCCGCTGGAACATGCCTGCAAACCAATACGCATCCTCACTAACAGATTTTAACAGGTGTATACTCAACAGTTGCCGTCATACATGCCATATCCCTCACGCTAGGACTCTTTGCGTCGCGGGACTCGTTGGTACGAGAAAGAGCTACTGGCTGCTGTGTTCGTCGGCACGAACACAGCAGCCGCTACACGCTACATCGACACCAGAAATTACTTATAACCAATCGTGAAGTCTTAACTTATTATCACATAGTCATGAACTTTCGTGAAGGAGACTTTGACAATGAACTGGTCGCCCACTGCGTCGTCAAATTCGTTCCTCGGTAAGTTGTTGTTTTTATTATCACGGTCTGACCAAAGCTTTATTCTGAACTTATTGATATGTATGCAGAGAGGAGGACCCACCGGTGATGAGGTTGCAGCTCATGAAGACCTTGGCCAGCTCTTCAGGGAACTTGTACTCTCCGTACCAGATGGAGTAGTTCTCGGGGTCGAATTTCTCCCAGAAGTAAGGAATGGACACTGATTCATCTTCGTTGGAGTAGCACCTCTTGAAATCATCCATTACAAATTTTCTAAAAGGAAAGATAATATAGAGTATATTGTATACTCTAGTCAAACTTAAGATGCAATATTTACTAACATTGAACTGACAGGTTAATCAGCTGGTAGCAGGGGTGAAAAACATTTTTAGGGCTGTGCTAGTTCTATTTAAATGTAGTATTAGATGACAGATAATTAGGCGTCTTACTAATTAATCATCATCATTATAAGTTTTTACCATGCATACATACTAATATTATAAAGAGGAAAGATTTGTATCTTTGTAATGAATAAACTCAAAAACTACTGGACGGCAATTTTCGGTTCCTTCGACATTTACGTATTATGACCAATATCAATAAGATATCATATCCATAAAAAAAGGAATATAACTAAGAAAAATATTGGTCCAGCGAAGAAATCTCTATTTTCAAAGAAATCTTTATTATTTAAATATATGTATTTTTGAGTGACATCCAATAAATCATCGTGTTCATTCAACTTTTGTCACATTTTTGTCAACTTTTGTTTGTTTGAGTGTACACTTGCAGAGATGTGGGAAAGACTTACTCCGTGGGTAGGTTCTCGGGTTCCTCAGCAGGAGGCGCGTTCTCCTTGCTAGATTGTTCCTTCTTGGGCTGTTCCTTCTTCCCTTCACTCTTCTTGGTGTCTTTCTTGCCTTCGGGCTGGAATTTATATAAAGTCAGATCAGCACATTGCCTGGTCGACATCACCCCAAATGCACTTTCCTGTTTAGAGTTTTGTCAAAACAGACCAATAGCAACGAACGACTTATTCAGTATCACGGAATAGGCATGATGACTGATTTTGAAAAACTGTTCTATTGTATTTAGAAGTATCGACTTTAGGCAATAAATAACCTATTATTCCAGAAATTAATGGTTTAGAAGTTAAAAAATGTGATTAAAATTTGAATTTTAAAATTCCGGCTAAAACGGTGAATGACAGCGGTGACGTCATCATGTCAGTTTTCAATATAAAATTTTAGCAATAAGGTTCAAAATTCTGCAATATTTTTGATACCACCATTCAGAGAGCCTAGATGCTCCTTATCGGTGTTCAACCTTTTATGGCGGATTGCTGTAGTTTTATTTTATTAAAAATATTATCAATCTCGCATCTAATGTATAAAAAAAATATAGATTTTGAATTTCTTGAATCTTTTTTCATAAGGTGAAAGCGTGATTTTATTGATTATTGGTTACTATCATCATGCCTATAATACAATTTAATTCAGTCATCAATAAAAACTATGAGTTAGCTCGATATTCGGACATACCACAAAATATAGCTCATAAATGGAGATGTTTCATAAGAAAAATGTTTCATACCAACCTTCTTTTGTTGAGGCTGCATGTCAAACAAATCATACAAATATATCACAACCAGATTCTAATATAATCCGATATAATCTAATATAATTCTAGTCATTAATAAGGTCTCCTACCTTTTTTTTCCCCGATTTTTCGAGTTATGATATATTTTATGAGAATGTTTGGTCGATACGAATACCCCTGGATCTGAGGAATCTATTTTTTTCTTATTGATGTCTATGTTTGAACCACCATGTATTATTTACTCAATACTCAATTTATTTATTGCGCTCATATAGTAGGTTCATTTACAGTTGTTACAGAATAGGTGGTTGTATCACATGAATCTTGTAAAAGGGTATGACAACATGGAGATAGGCCGAAGTTTAAATAAGTAGGAAGTAAGTAAATAAATTAAGAAAGTTGTTACCATTCATTCTCAGTAGGTATTATTATTATATTTTAATTAAATCTATTTTTATTTTTATTATATTTATATTTTCCAAGTAAAGTAAAAAATATATTTATTCAATAATGTCACAAGGATGATTTTGAAACGTCTTAAAGCTAGGTGAATTTAAGCCAGTTCCATGCGCCCCAGCCTGGAAAAATCTGGCAACAAACTCGGTTGGTATGAATTTTTAAAGTAGGTTAGCAATAATTAGTGCAGAAGAAGATTATAATGATTTTTAGATTGTAGGATAGTTATGCATGTAATAATGTTGGATTTCTAATTAAATAATTTAGTCAAAATGTATGTTTAGTAATGTAGGTGTAGAACCTTGTTGGTGGTCTTGCGGCGCTCGTCCCTCGGCGCGGGAGGCTCGCTGGCCAGACACACGGCGCCCACGACGTGCGCCACACGCGGCTGCGCGCCCACCGTCACGAACCAGCGCGACACGTTCTGCAGCGCGCCGCGCGACGCAGGCTCCAGCACCGTCTGCACCAAGCAAGCACACACACACAGTCAAGTGAGCGGGGTCCTGCACGACTGTCGGAAAGCCAATTCCTTCGGTATCGGTATCTTCCCGACGGAGATTCCATATAATACTATTTTGATTTCCGAAATCGAAAGCTTTTGACGTTATGTTTCATTATGGCTTTTTTGACTGCCAACTTTCCTATAGTTAATGACAGGTTTTCGATTCGATATTTTTTAAAAAAGTAGTTCCGCTTGCTTTGACAGATGGCGCTATCTGACCCTACTGCCATACTGGGAAAGGTTATCAAAACAAGAAAAAAGTTGGTAACTCCATTTTCGTTTCATGTCGTGTCAAGCGGAAGGTTGTGGGTTCATGTCCTGCTTGAGGCAAAATAATTTAACTCCAGTACGACCAAAGTTGTTGTACTACGTAGTACGTACTAGTAACTACTGTACAGTACTGTATAACATCTACACTGCAGATTTACCGCAATCCCCAGGCTCCATCACTGCTACATTTGCCGACGACACAGCTATCTTGTCCTGCAACACTTTCCCAAACCAAGCGTCTGAATCACTCCAAGACCAGCTAGATAAAACCGGAAAGTGGCTACACAAATGGAGAATACGCGCCAGTGCTGCTAAATCAACCCATACCACCTTCACACTTCGAAGAGGCAACTGCCCTGCAGTCTACTTGAATGGGAACGAACTACCACACAAAGATGTCGTTAAATATCTTGGCTTCACTCTTGATAGAAGACTGACCTGGAAAGACCATGTAAAATCAAAAAAATCTGAACTTGATGCTCGATTCAAGAGCTTGTACTGGTTACTTGGCCCCCAATCACGACTATCACTTGCCAATAAGCGACTGGTATACAACACCATCCTCAAACCTGTATGGACTTACGGGGTACAAATATGGAGCACTACCTGCAAATCCAACCGCGCCATAATACAGCGTGCCCAAAACAAAATCCTAAGAACTCTAGTCAATGCCCCATGGTTCACAACAAACGATGAGATACATGAGTACCTGGAAGTCCCTACAGTGGACGAAGAAACAAAATTGAGAGGAAGCAAATACTTGGGTCGCCTGAAAAGTCACACTAACCCACTTGCAAGGGCACTCATAGATAACCCGAGTACCACATACCGCTTGAAAAGAAGCCACATCCTGGAAAACCTCCAATAATGAGGGAAGAAGGACTAATGAGCCCGGATCCCAAACGCCAGAGAAACATCCAACACATCCGCTTATAGTCCACCAACTGATCGCGGATAATCAGAACAGAAAAAAAAAAAAAAAAAAAAAACGTAGTACGTACTATGACTTTGACACCAGCCAGAGGTATGACATACAGTGACAGCAGGAGCAACCAATGTTTAATTCCCTACACATTCACCATAGCTCGCCAAACGTAGTGATTACATTCTATTGGGCTCGCCAGTTGAGCTACCGCCATCTTAATAGACAGCTTTTTTTTTTAATAACTTGAGACGAAAACTTCTCATAAGTGACGAAAACGTTTCCTACCCGACACCTTTCCGAATGTTTCAAAATACCTCTGCTGATCCCCCCCGCGGAACCGATGCGCTTTCGAATTACTAGCTCTTGGACGTTCCGGTTTGCCACCCGATGTTTTCCTTCCCCGTCCGAGCGCAAGCATAACGCACAAATTTTCTTGTGAAAATCCGATCGGAAGACGAGGTCCCTGCCTCTCGAGCACCGGTGCTAGCTAGCACGCGTTGGAGTAGGCGAGGTGGGTGTAGGTACCTGGAAGGCGTGGATGAGGGTGCAGAAGACGGCAATGTCTGCCAGCGTGATGCGCTCGCCGACGAGGAAGGTGCGCGTGCGCAGGTGCGCGTCCAGCACGCGCAGCGCCGCCAGCACGTCCAGTCGCGCGCGCTCTACGTTCTACGAACAAGCACCACAACCATACATTTTTGGGAATAAAAAAAGCTTGTTCGAGTCGGTTGCCAACTCTGGTGTTACGGAGCTGAGTTTACGGAGCTCAATCGCATCTTTAAGATTGTTGCCTGAACGGCCACTTGCCTAACAAGTGATGACTTTACAGAATGTTGTTTCAGTTTTAGGATAGTGTCCAGTGGGAATTTTAGTGTCAAACCACAAAAAAAAAACATTAAAACCCCAAAATTCCTTTTGCAGTGTAAATCTCATTTACTATTTCTGTGAAATGTTTCAATAAAATACCTAAATTACCTGAGTGGAATAACTCCAGGTATTCCACTTGCAAATAGTGCCTTTCTAATTAAAAATCAATAATGCATGCACAACTACTGTTTGGAGGCTGAATATCTGTTGCCTGGTTCCTATCAAGATGAACTCTTGCTGAAGAGTCTCACATCCAGCCTGTCTGCCATGATCAGGCATGAGCTCCGTTAACATTGCACTTCTTTATGAGAAGACTAAAATTACATTTGTTCAAAGACCTCTTTTCTTTAAGAAAATCATAGAGAAAACTGTATAGAGTAGTAAGTAAGCAAATTCGTATGAGTCAGTGGCAAACTCTGGTGACAGAGTTTCTAGGCCCCCCGAAGGCCTCTATCATAGAGCGCTATAAAGTAGTGATGTTAGCAGAGCAACTAATGAATGTTGCATACCTGTTTGTTAAAGTGCATGATGCCGAGATAGGGGAACACCCAGGCACAGGAGGCGGGCAGCAGCTCGCTGTCGGCCCAGGAGGCCCACTGCCACACGCGCGCCTGCGTGGCCGCGTCGCCGCCGCGTAGCGCCGCGTCGCCCACTAAAACACCCCAAACACTTGTTACTCGTGTTATTCCAAAATTTCGGGGTTGGCAGCAAATTAAATGAAGGATACATTTTGATCTCTAGCTCCGAGGTCATTGAACTTAGATGTCAATGACCTTAACTAAAGTTTCATTTCTCGGCAAGACCTATCTGATGACATCATAAAATATATTAACGTATATATTTTTTAAGGATGTAATTTTTCGTCAAAAATATTCTGTCTTTTTTCCTCAGCGCCCCGTTTGCTACACCCCAACCGAAGATTTGTATTTTTGTTTGTTCCAAATAAACTTAAAAACTATTAGTTCTTAATAAGTTTCTTATTATTTCCCTCTTCCTCCCATCCCATCCTTTTATTGGAGCGAATTTTATATTATTTTGTGGTCATTTTGGATTCTAATTAGTAAGTCTTTTTACCAAAATAAATGTAAGAGTACCTACCTGACAAGTTATCTTTTCAAGTTCAAGAACATGATTCTTCTAATAATATTCACCCCGATTGTTAGAACTTAACTATAGTCTAACTATTTAAAGTTATTAAAACATTTTATTTTATTTTAGTGGTACCTCACTATATTATGTAAGTATATAGATAGCAATACATATAGATAACCTATACATTTTTTATATTTACCTACTAAAAGTAAGTCTAAAAGACGAATCTAAGTACTGTAACATGTCTATAGAGAAATTATTATTATTGATATTATTGTTTATTGTGTGGTGCTAAATAAATATTTTTCTATTCTATAATATAAATAAATATTATCACTAACATATTAATTAGTACAAACGTACCTAAGTAAATGTTTCCTCAAAGAATAGCTCCTTGATTTGGTTGTGCGATCATTTTTGTCAGTAAATTCTGGACTGTCTGGACCCTACTCATAATAGCATGCTGGTTCATGTGGTCGATCAGCTGTTTGTTATGATGACTAACAAAATCCTAACTTGTTATCACTGATATTTAAGTAAAAGCTTGTGGACTTACCGTAGTATGCGATAGCATTGCTCTCAGTCAGGAGAACGTTTCCGTCGGCACTTTCGAACGCTGGCACCTACAATAAACAGTCAATTTTACACGTCACAGCATAACATATGCCGATAAAATCACTGATATTTTCACAGAAACAGTCTTCGAATGGCACTCACTTTACCCGCCGGGAACTTCTTGAGGAATTCCTCAGATTTGTTGGTATCACCAAACACGAAATTAGGGGCTACTTTCACATCGGCCCCGGAGTACTGTGCGGCGATGAGCGCCTTGTAAGCGCGGAAGTTTTCCGGATAAGTATAGATTACCTACGGAAATAAACACAAGGCACATTAATATGGCAAAACAGTAAGGTAATTATTTGACAGAAACACTTTTTAACAACTCGATTGTTTAGATTTTCTATGGTGAAAATCAACCTACCCCGGCCGCCATGGTTGAATTTTCGGGAAAGAGAGAGAGAGAGAGAAAGAAATAGAAGAGGTGTTCTGGTAGGAGGGGGAGGGTAGGAAAATTGACATTGACATTCATTTTAAAACTGACAGTGACCGCCTTGGAAAAAATGTTTGTACGATCTGCAAATAAATTGTTCCGGATGCTAAGAGTATTTTCTATTTATTTATAAAATATCTATTTTATTTTGTATTATTTTATTTTTACATGGAAAACTAACTATAAATCACGTGGGAATGGTATAATGCTTAAAATATAGAACAGGATTAACCTAAACAGTTTTCACTAATAGGTAGTTCACTTTAACACATATTAATCTTTAGAAAAAATGAATATGAAACCTTTGATTATAATAGAAATCTTTGTTTAGGAAACATTGATCGCATAAATAAAAGGTACTTAAGTAACAGGAAAGTGGAAACTTAAGAATACATGGATTCACTCACTACTCCTAATGAAAAAGGTAATGAAGATCATCATGATGATAATAAGCCCTCAGACAAATTAGAACTAATCTAAGTTCTAATTTGTCTGAGTAATAAGCCATTTAGATAGGTAAACTCATGCAAAGTTTAGTGATATTAACTTTTTGAAAAAGTTTTGCTTTGCTTCAAATAAGTCTACCCTACCTAGGGTAGATTGAATAGGTAGGTAGTTAGTGTTGAAGAGATTTCCGGTTCGTACAAAGAATGAGTTCTGCCTATAATTCGTAGAACATGGTTGGGTATAGGTACAGCTTGAGGTAATTACGTCTAGTTGTAGTACGTATTGGTGTTTTTAATTTTATTTCGGAAAGTAAGTCATGGCAGTCAATTTTGCCCAAAACGAGGTTGTGATCAAAGGGAGGCCTTTGTCCAGCTGTGGGGGTAGAACACAACAAGCTAATCGTAATCGTATAGGTATTTGACGACCGATGTGGCGCAGCGGGCGCAAGTCCGCCTGCGACGCAGAGGTTGCGGGTTCGATTCCCACCTTAGAACAAATGTTTGTACGATCTACAAATATTTGTTCCGGGTGTTCTGGGTATTTTCTATATATAATAAAAAAAAACGATCTATGTATTGTATTGTATTAAATATATATCAGTCATCTAGTACCCATAATACAGCTCTGTTTAACAGCAGCTTACCTTGGGGCTAGATGATGCTGTGTGGATTGTCCAGCATTATTTATTTATTTATTTATTTATAGGTAGGTAAGGTAGGTAGGTAGATATTATATTATGTAAAAAAATCTGTAGGTAGTATTTACTCGTATATAAGTAGGTACGCGTTGGTGGTGTGTTTTTGATGGAATTAAAAATAAGCTAAACTACCATCACTGAATTATTTTCGTGGCAGGTGCTGAAAGGCCACTGTAGGTTAAAATATAGATAAGGAAAGTTAACCGACTTCAAATAAGGAGGTTATTAATTCGACTGTATGGTTTTGTTTTTGTATGTTTGTTACGCGATTTCACCGTATTTTGGTAGGTATTACTTCAGAGGTGATCTCATAGTAATTTTATCGAAATTGGTTCAGTACTTTTATAATAAATCATAAAAAAACGTGTCCAGAACTACATGGCTTTGTATCACTACCAGAATATAAACACAACCCGATTGGATGATCCGAAGACTGAAATCGGGGTTTTTTTTTTAGATGGACCATGCGTTAGCATCCTAGTAGTCTGTGGATGGACCTCTATCTTGACTTATGCCAATAAAAAAAAATAGCGGAGCGAGGCGCGAGCGAGAGCGAGCGATCGATGTGATATAGTGGTGCCAGATCAGTCGATTTATTGCCATTTAGGCTAAAATATAATGCGGCGTCAGCAGTACACACTTAGCCAAGGGTTGGCCAAGGAGCTGGGCCAACACCTATTAACCCAGTGGTTCGTTAAACCCGCCATGTCGTTTTGCATTGTGTTGTACTCCTTCAGAAAGATAAACTTACTTTAGATTATGAAAGAAGCCAAAATAAATAAATAAACAGTGTCAAACGGTTTTGAAATTGGTCCTTTAAATCGCATTTTATTTACTGTTAATAAATCGTTATTTTTTACAAAACCAGTCATCATGCATATCGTTAAACTGATCCATGGATTTCGTGTCTGCGCTTCTCAAGTGGCTTGAAATTTTACTAACAAAATGAAACATTACTAACAATCAAGCCTCAGTCAACTGCAAAAATTACTCAGCTAAAGTGAAAAAAAAAGATGGAGTGTTCTATTTTAGTTAAGTAATATTAGCAGTTAATCAATTTATGCATATATTTGTCTCAAAACACGACATTTCAATAAATATTTCTTTATTCCAATTTCCTTTATCGCACTTACTGATTTAATCAGTAAGTGCGATTGTATACAGGGTGTAAAAAGACTCCTGCGCACGCCGCGCCGTGCTGCGCGCCGTCTCTCTCTCAATCGTGCGGTCGCGTCAGACGACATAAACATTGCTGACTGCTAATGTTTTCTTCTGCTATAATTTGTTTTCGGACAAGTGATTTTTTTTGGTTTGGTTTTGGGGTGCTGTACCTACCCCTTTCGTTTTCAGTAGGTAGTCGTCTTTTTTTAATTTATGAATTATACAAACTTACCTTATGTTATTTAACATTAACTTAATTCACTACTTATGTATACAGGGTCATTCATTATCAACCTGACAAACTTAAGGGATAGGTTCCACACATCAAAAAAATATATATGTACCTATAATTTTTTTTTTTAATGAGCCAATGAGAAGACTTTGGCTCCAGTGCTCGACGGAGCAACACGTCTGCCAGAGAACAAGTCGATAGTCCTGAAGATGTCCCATGGAGGGATGAAACACGTGTCGATATTTTTCTTTTGAGGTTAACTGTGGTAACTGTGTGACCTCATCAGTTAAAAGGTTAAGCGGAATAGTACTAGAGATTTTTCGCCTGTTTTTTATCTTGTAATAGATTTCCGCAAAGTAACGCCTGAATCTATCAATTAGTATATTTTGTCTTAAAAATCCCAAGTTAACAAAAAAAATCATTACGTTTTTCCGCTCAATTATTATTTATTATTGTTGGGAATCGAGTTAGCGACGTAATAATAAAATATTTGTGTGTGCGCGCCCCGTAGCGGGTCAAGGACACGTGCAGGTCAAGGACGCGCGGGTTTTTGACCCCCGGTTCATTGACGCGCGGGTCACTGGTACGTGCCGAGCGCTGCCTTTTCGATTTCTAACAAGGATAACTAATTATTAAGCATAATTACGTAATTTTTTTTTTAATTAAAAAAAAAAGTTAAGAAAAAAAAAGTACAAGTATTTTTTTTTATGTGTGAAACCTACCTCCTAAGTTTGTCAGGTTGATAATATCCTTATATACCTTATATATTGCCTGTTACTTAACTGATGGGTTTATAGTATAAAAACAAAATAAAACAAGCGAAAACGGAACATCTAACACATTACGATGACAAAAATTATTGATTGGGGTAAGTTTGCAAAGAAGCCATTGTACAGTCAAGCGACTACCCTCCGTACTAGTTTGCACTGTATGACGGCAGGGCGTCGTTGCTCTTCCAAACTAGGCTCTGTACGATTCACATTTACCGGGTAATAGCTGAACCAACAAAGTATTTTGTAAGTATAGTGTTGTGGCAATCACATTATTGAGGTCTTGTTCATTTTAAACATTATGTTAGAGTGTAAGTCCAATGAGAATAAAAATACAATAGTTGCAGAAATTAGAATATTATACCTAATAGCTGTAGGTACATAATAGGTATGATACCCCTAGGTAGGTACACCTACCACTACCTACAAAAAGAAGCGGCTAACCTATTTTTCTACACCCTGTATGTCACACGTGATGCTTTTTTCGTGAATTTCGAACTGCTCTCGATAATCATGGACTACTTTAATGATGACTAGCCGATCTGCCCCCAGCTTCGCACGGGTGCAATGAAAACTTAAGCACCCGTGCAAAGCCGGGGCGGGTCGCTAGTAATAAATGTAGCCTATGTTACTCAGTGGTACTTACTCAGTAGTGTAGCATTCTAATGATGAAATAAATTTTGAACACGAACAAGTAGTTTTTGAGTTTATTCGTAACAAACAAAAATACAAATCTTCTCTCTTTAAAATATTATTTATAGATTATTATTTTTTGTGAATAATTGTGTCGCTAAAAGTTATGTCTGCAGCACATGCTGAGTGGCTGCCTTTATTTCGTTACAATAGTTAAGTTTTAATTTGTATTGTTATTTTTATTTTTATGTTAATTGTGTGGCGTTAAATAAATATTTTTCTATTCTATTCTATTCTATTCCCATTTTCAGTCACAATCACAAATCTTAATTACTTAATTATAAAGACTGTTGCATATATTATATTATATTACATATTATTGTGATATTATTAGGATTACATATAGCATATTATTATATTGGTTTTGAAAAATTGGGTAAGTTTATGCTATTTTGAACAGAAGTTAAGGCGACTTGACCAAGCTTATATCTGGCAACCCTATTACCCTAGTGAAATAGAGTGTTGAAGTGAAGTTTGTGGTGTATCGAAATATATTTTTTCCTAATTTTCCAATTGATTTTACCTGAGCGAGGACTATAACTTGCCCATTGTAACGTTAACTTACTTATTTCAGTGCATTTAATAAATAATCCGAAATGGTAAGTCAAAACGTTCTATGAATCGCAGAACCAAGTCATGGTAGATAACTAAGATAAATCAGTTTCTACAATGAAACTGGATCTCTTTCAAGGAACCGGTGGTGCATCAAAACTTTTATTTTAATTATTCATTATAAGGTGGATTCCGATCTGTTTTGCCCTGAACTGTTTGCATAGAGCTATCGGATAATACATAATTTTTATTTTCCAGGGTAATGAGAACTCAATTCCCATGGAACTATGTTCCAACTGTAAGTATTCGATTAGCTATGATACAAACTACTACTTTTTATCTCAGTCTTTCCTTCATCCTTTTGAATACAGAATACTAATTGCTTGCCTTAATAACAGTAAATTGGCTTAACATAAAAGCAAAAAGCTATTTCAATGCTAAAAGTATAACTACATACTAAAAGTCATCTTGCTTTAACCTAAGAACAATGTTTTAATCACAAATGTGTAAATCCAAAGTTTATAATAAAATTATGTCCTGAGTGAATGTGCCATGAGTAGGGTGTGAAAATAAAGCGTAACAAGAGGTTTGTTTTCAGCGCGTGTTAACTGCATTGATTTTAAGGTGGAGAACTGTGAGTGTGGTAGTGTCACTCGGGTCCGATGTTCATCTCCATGTTAGAGTATCGCACGAACACTATCTACGTCCAGAACAATTTTTTCTGAAAAGAATCCTCATATCCTGAATAATTAATCATTAATAACCAAACTATCTGGCCAAACTAACTTAAATATTATATTTTGCAGTGACATTTCTGTTTAAATTTGGTTATGCCTCTTCTCTCCGCTTGACTTTGCTTTTGAATTATGAATATGTTTCTAATGCATAATTCCTCCACCCTGACATTATACAAAAATTGTTCTGGATATGAGACAACATGTGATCCATATTTGTATAGTTAGTGCATCCCGCGGAAGTTGGCTGCTAGTCTAGAGCTAATGTGATGAATGTTCTAGAATGCTATCAGGTGTGAGGAATCTATGCAGATAGAGAGGTCACTTGTGCTCTTTCACATCTGTACACAATGCTTCATATAGTCCATCATGCTGTGTCCTTAAACGGCAAGCTGCCACAATCTTAAAGGAAAGCAAGAGGTATGAGATTGTATCGTAACATTTTTTTAATTTTATCATGCAATATTGTGCTGTTCTATTAGCGTTGACGAAAATTTAAAAGTGTGTCCTTGCATTTTACTCCACTTAAGATTGTGACAATAGAATTGTGCTGCTCAACAACACAGTACGATGTATTATAAAAACAGCTATTGAATTCAAAATTGTGGTAAAGTTTGTATAGGTCTCACAACGGATCTCGGCCGTAGTGAAATTAGCCGTTTCGATGCGCGATGAAGCTTTTTAAAATCCGCTGTGCGAACTATACATACAAACACTATCATACAAAAGTTCAGGTTCATACAGGTACCTATAGGATAATGACAGGACTTATTTTAATCTTCCTACTCGAAATGATTATTATTATAATGTCCAATAATTAGGTAAGTATACTGTAAAACCTTAGGTCCATATCATTTGAGCCTCTTGAGAATGAAGTTGTGTTCCAGCAAGCAACTTATTACAAGTGACCTCTCTGGCAGCTTATTATTGTTAGTTTTGTACATTGTATTGTATTGGTCTCCGTGTCACTGTTGGTCTGCCAACTAAAGGTATGTTTACATGTGTCTAGTTCCTATCATTCACTTGTTTCTATTCTCGGTTACCACTATTTTACTCCTGTTCAGAAATAGATGATTGATCTCCTTTTGATGAGTAAACTAAATGATTATGGGTGCTATACTATCATATGTAAGCAAGCATTTCTTGGCTCTCGTCTATAAATAGATGGCTTTCCCGATACTCTGGGTGTTTGGCAGCTGACATAGTGTGTATCTGGTGGAAAGGTCGATTTGCGCACCAAAACACAACTCTAGCGCTTTGTTTGTATGTTATTTATAGAACACAGCCAGCTACGAAGCTCTATTAGAAGTTGCTCGATACTGTCATATTTGCAACTGCATATTACTTGATACAAGCTTAAAACTAGAACCGCGTAATTATTTGAGCTACTGTTCAACAATAAAGTAGCCCTGCGCCGCGCCACTTGCCATAGCCAGCGCAAACAAACTTCGTAGCTGACTGTACTTATGTATTATGTTATGTAAATGTTAAAGATAATGGCGCATAATGGTGCAGAATATTCATAAGGCTCCTACTTTCGCCGCCCTGAATGAAAACGTCAATATAATAACATTGTGTAAACAACATTCGTTGACCTCGCAGATTTAGGTCAACATTTTTTTATCACTCAAGCTTTACTTACTTATAATGAAAGTTATGTCTGTTTGTGTGTAAACTAGATGCTTGAATTTGTTTGTGTGGAACTGACGTCAAGTCCACTGTAGGTATCGTGAGCATGGGCCAATGTAGATATAGGTTAAACAGAAAAGGGAAACTACCCGTTAACTAACCGTTTTGCTATTCCATGTTTACCACAAAGTACTAGACTTTAGTTATTCTTCCAATATACGTAGTAGGTAATGAGTGGATGTTTAGTGATATATTGTTAGTAGGCAAGGCACGTTCGTTAGGGTTCGGGAGTAGCCCGAGCCAGCCAGCCCGCGGGTGGGAGTGGGAGTGGGACCGGTAACGGTGAGTAAAGCTGTCGCCTGTTGCATGTGCCAGTCGACGCGGACGAGATCCGGCGGCTCGGCAAGCGCTTCCGGAAGCTAGACCTGGACAACTCGGGCGCGCTCTCCATCGACGAGTTCATGTCGCTGCCGGAGCTGCAGCAGAACCCTCTCGTGCAGCGCGTCATCGACATCTTCGACGCGGACGGCAACGGAGAGGTACCTACCCTACCCACACATCACATTGCATCTATTCTATTGTACACGCACTCAACGCAAACAACTAACATCCTTCATCCGTTCTCGCTTCAACATTATTATATTTGCCAAAAACTAGGCGTTTCAGCTTGCGCCTGCTGATTTACCAATTCTTGTGCTGTTATACTCCTTGCACAGTAGATCCGGCAGTGTTCAGGGTTCAGGGCCTCAGCTACCTTAACTAGTTCTAAATACAGGCTACAGTTAGATTAGCCTAAGACACGGGTGGAATAGTATGCAGAACCTGTGTATTGCTGGGCTGCTCAATGTTTCAATAAACCTGCTTTGATGTGAGGACTATGCACCTAAATCGACAGATAATGGCTGTAAAATCATTGTTAAAAACAAAGTTACAACTAGGTTATACCTAAACCTAACCTAACCTAGTTGTATGTACGTTGTTTCATTATTTATTTATTTTATTTTATTTTAGGAAAACCAGCTGCTTTTACATTTAAATATACACTTGGGTAGCTATGGAGAGCCAATTACAGGTTCTCACGTATAGGTTTTAAATTAATAAAAAGATGTACATAAACTACAAGTAGGAAGTACAGGTAAACATACTAACAAAGCAAATAATTTAGAAAATAACAGTAGACTTGAGGGTATGGAACTTGAACAAACTAGACTAGACTGCTCGTATCTATTACTTATTACTTTTATTATCTGTTTAATTAGGATGTATTATGCAGTAATAAGCACTTTTTTTTCATTTTCATTTTCAAAGGTGTCTGGTCTGGTTACTTATCACGCGCTTTCCTTTACGAAGTGAACAGAAATAAAAAACAAGCTCCACTTTAGCAAAATAAAAACAAGTGCATTTCCTGCAAGAATGTTTATTATATATATTTATACCACTAAAGTAACAAACAAGCATACGATACGGCCCTCTTGGCTGTGGATGCTGTGGAATCTTGCAATACCATAGAAGTATCGCTCGCGCGCGCGTGATACCTGTAAAGGTGTTCGCGAGAGGAAGATCTACTGAAACCGGTTGTGTGAGTGTGTGATGTTTGCGATGATTTGTCCAGGTGGACTTCAAGGAGTTCATCCAAGGCGTGTCGCAGTTCAGCGTGAAGGGAGACAAGCTGTCTAAGCTGCGCTTCGCCTTCCGCATCTACGACATGGATAACGATGGGTTTATCTCCAACGGCGAACTCTTCCAGGTAACCCTCCTTGGTTTTTCCTTGACCTTCTCACCACAGACTGCAGTCTTTAACTGAAGGTTGTAAAACTTCGTACGAGTCAGTGGCGAGCTCTGGTGCCAGAGCTAATATGCCGCCGCCGGAGGGCCTCCGCTCCGTCGTGGCCTGACGACTTTATCTAATACCGGGACTTGCCGGACTACATGATATGCTTCCAGGCTTGCATTGCATACAGTTGATTGATGAGTTAGTTTGAAGTGAGTTCTCCGCTCGGCAGGTGCTCAAGATGATGGTGGGCAACAACCTGAAGGACACGCAGCTGCAGCAGATCGTGGACAAGACGATCCTCTTCGCGGACAAGGACGAGGACGGCAAGATATCCTTCGAGGAGTTCTGCAACGTGGTGGGCAACACAGATATACACAAAAAGATGGTCGTCGACGTTTAACTGACGTCACGTTTAGCGGTCGTCGCGCCTGACTCGTTTGTTTCTCTAGCTAGACACTATTCAATTAGCGGTGCGGTGGCGGCGGTGCGGCTGCGGCTGCGGCTGCGGCTGCGGCTGCGGCTGCCCGGACGAACTTGGATCTTTCTTATTTAGGTGTATCTTTTGACAGTCTCTCTCTCAGTTGAAGCGTTGCATTCGAGGGAGCTTCACTGAGCTGTCATTACATAACACGGCGCATCTAAAATGAAACCAGAAGGATTGTCATTATTATGTTGTAAACAGTCCATTGGGTTTTATTTTAGATAAACAGTGTTATGACTCAACTTTATCCTTATTATTGTTAGCTTTGTTAGAAGAATGCTAGTATTGTACAGTTGTTTAGTTTAGATTCAGTCAGTAAAACCGTATCGGAAGTCGGAACCGGCTTTAGGTCCACCTGTCTCTGCTGTGACATTCATTAACGACGCTTATGATTAACATAATATCGTGTGCCTTTACAAACTTATGAAATGCATGCGTCGCCACTAAACAGTGCCATACATTATGAAACGTACCTAGTACAAATCTCGGCTGGCTCGAGACTTCTATTCTAATAGACCTACCCGTAGGTTTTGGGCGGGACTCAACATAAGCTCTATTATGATGCAAGAAGGTGTATTCTGTAGAGACAATGCGAGTCGTCGCCGGCGCCGCCGCCGCTCCATCTATCCATTGTATCTACTTACTATATCTACATTTATTATATACTTGTTAGTTATACAACATTATACTTACATAATATCAACTTTATTGTAGTTCAATCAAATAGATATATTAATTTTGTTGCGTCGCGGTTAGTTTAGTTGTTATTTAGTATTTTATTTATACTTGCTTGCTTGGTGCTTGCACCGGTGGCATCAAATCAAACTTTAAAATCGTTTTATTTAACAAATGACAAGGATAATTTTGAAACGTCTCCCAGCAGTCCCAGCACACGCTAGGTGAGTTGGTATCTGGACTATCGCGCTGGTTTCTCAAGTGGCCTAGGGCTCTGTTGCAGCGCTGGTTTTCATACAAAACGAGCCATGCAAAGGCTCAGGAGGGCGACAGTAGCAGTAGTGATACTTTGTTAATATCCTTACAATCAGCCTTAATAGTTGTGTAGTATTTATTGCACATGTGCATGGTAGTACAGTTACCGAAGTTATCCACAGATATATGATACGAGTGAATGTGAGCGCCACGGCCGCGCCACGCTATTGTTCTACCTACTTCATTACAATACTGTCTTTCTAACTAAATACATATTTTATAAGATGTTAGCGCCTTTACCTAATTCTAAATACAATTTTATGACGTAGATAAGTTAAGTCTCTTGTGACTGTTCATGGATGTGTGTTTGGCTGGTTCGTGTCGTCGTAGCTTCTTCCTATAGATACTCCTTTAACGCCACACGCAGTACCTATAGGTACCTATACAATGTATTTATTTTATTTGCATTTGTTTTGTTAGGAACTAAACTTTGGGCAAAGCAGGTTAATTTACATAATGATGATTAGTTACATCTGTAGCCTCGCATTCAGCAACAGCTATCGTAGGTGCTGTGATGTGCTGTGTTTGTTTCCAATACCTCCTCCCTCCCTCCCTAACCCCTCTCCCTCTCCCTTCCACAGGTCCTGACTGCCCTCCACTAACCCAGCCGGACTCAACTACCTAGGTCTTGATCGATATTGTACAAACTAAATAAAAATAACTAATTTTATTGATAACTTACTATGTTAAACAGCTTGTAAAACGACAACTCCCGAAAACGGAAGGCACCACGGTAGGTACAGATTACCTTTATCCACTCTAGATTATAACAAAATAATATTATCTCGTGATTATCTTCTATGTTCAATTGATGACCCTTAGTATGGATCCTATTGCACTAAATATGGTCTATTAAACCTTACATAAACATCAAAGTAGGAAGCAGGTTTTTTTTTGTTACAAAACTCTAGTCTGTTTCAGTTTTCGGGAGTAGTCATGTTATAGCTCGTTATATTTTCGCCATTACTAGCTGTAACAATGGCTGTATTGTAATGTAACACAGACTTGTACCTCCAGTAGAGTTGAACGTGCGTGTGCGCGTCTGGGCGTGGTGTGGGTGAACATAGTCGGGTAGTATAGTAGTAGTAGGCGGTGCCGCATGCCGGTGAGTGTGACCGGTGCAGTGATACTGTGGTGATACAGTTCAACTTATATTATGTTACGTTTACGGATGTTTGTATTCAATTAATAATTATATTCTAACTATTCAACTTCTCAGAGGCACATCATTATTTTATTTGTTAGAAATATTAGCTTGTTAAGATTTTATTTATTTAATATTTCGCGACGAGTTGAAACGATACGAGTGAGTTCGAAATTTCGTTCATAATCTGTAGGTAGGTAGGTACCTAATTTATAGTGACGAAGGTATTATTGTATGGTAGGGTAAAGCTAAGTTTGGACCTACTAAGCGCTGATACGCGCGGCGCGCGCCCAACTCTTACTGTCTTTGTTTAGTTAGTGACCAACAAGAGCCAAACGATAACGCACCGACACGCGTCAAATATGATTTTAACGAAACTAGGAAAAAATAAAGTTTCTTGCAGTGTTTACATTTCGTATGTAGTTATATTATACCTAACTATAATGTCGCTAATGTCACACAATATTTTAGCTTCGACTAATTTTTAAGAATAGTTGTTCTTTACTGCGCCCCACCTAAATTCAGTTAAAAGACATCTTTGAGGTTTTTCTTCAGAATGTACCTAGTGAGCGTTGATGCGGCCCTACCACCCACCACCAACACTACCACTACCACTACCACTCTTATCGTGTCAACCGTTTAGCATAGGTAGTAATTGGTTACGTTGTGTGTTAGTAAGATTTATATAAATGTAGGTACCTACGATAAAAACAAGGAATTGTTGGATACCTTGTTTTCTGTTCACGAGGTGCCTTGCGCAATTGTCTAAAGGCTCATTTACATGATGCTATTTTCTTGTACCTACTGCCAAAGCAATAATTGATTGCGGTAAATCAAGCTCCAAGAACTGTAAGAATTGTACACGCGGAAATAGTAAAAAAATTTAATGCAATTATTGAATGCAAGTTTTGACAGGAAAGCACGTTTACCATTTTTTGGCGGGTTGCTTCAAGTATTGTCTGTATTTGTGTTGGCGAATTTTTCATTCAAGTTTCAAACGTTCTTCTTATTGTACCTACTCGTACCTATGTGCTGTTTGCACCAAGGAAAGTTTTGGAACAAAAGGATACCAGATTGGTGTTGTTTAGTTAGACGTTGTGTTAGACCATGTAGGTCATTTATTCAGTTTAATTGTATTCAGCAGGCAAGAAACTTATATCATGTAAATTTATGGGCCTTAAAGGTAGAGTCTATCTATATTTGGTTGGCAAAGCGTGAATGAAACGCCTTGTTTTATCTGTGCAAGTACCGGCTGCGCCCACGGGCACCTCGCATAGCAGGTGGCACGAGAATCTGAAATCTAGTCACAGCTGTTGTGTGCCATCGATATGTACTATCGGTTGTGCTTCTTTTACTAGAGCCGAGCTCCAGGCTTGCGCCAGGCTTGCGTCAGGCTTGCCACAGGGGGAGCCACTACCTGCTTCTAACTATAGTCACACTGTAGTAATAATATTAAGTTACCGCCTTTTATCTTTTTGAATCAAAAACTCTGTGAATGTCTTGTGTCCTGCACTCTGTGGTACAGTCAGTCGTGCTGGTTTGTTGATAGTACTTTTTTAATATGTTTATGTGGAAAACTTCTATTCTATAGATTTAAATAATATAGGTATTGTTCACACACAGCTTTAACAAATTAAGTCTATCGCAATATTAATATTCTAAAGCCTTATTTATGGGGACAGGCATTTAGCACATGCAATGTATGTATTGAAATGGTTGTTCAAGTTATAAGTCAACTAAAAGACAAAATTAGTTTTAAAAATACTTCCTACAATAGGAGAGGCTAGTTATTGACATCAAACTGGCAGCCCTATTTTAAAAATAAACCAAAAAGGGTTGGTATCTAGTGGCGGCCACCGTAACCATATTGTTAAACCGTAAGGGAGATAACATAATGTACTTGTACGTGATGATAGCGTTGGTAGTTATGTACAGCGCTATTACGCTATCACGTCAAACCGAGGATTGTAATTAATTAGCAAGCGCGAATAGCCGTGTCCCTGTAATGTGAACTGTCCTGTCTACTGACATACCTACCTGCCTAGACACTGCAGACTATGGTCGTATGCTGTCTGCTCATCCATCAGTAGGTAGCGTGTCTCTATATTGAAGTTTACTCTAAAGTGGTGGAACTAAATAAGTTTTATTAAATTTTCAAATTTCAGTTTGTTTGTTTTTTTACCCAAATTGTTTATATACTTAACTACTATCAAGGTTCAAAAATAAATCGCGCCAGTAGGACCTTTCACCAGAGTCTGTCTTGGTGTTGGTGACAGATACTTGAATTTCAAATGTAATTTTTATTAAAAACGGGATATTAACCATCGTTTAGTGCGGCAAAATATCGGGAATTAATAAAACTCACTATTTGTCGAGAAAACGAGCGCAGTGTGCACTTAAACCTAACATTGCAGGTGACTGGTGAGCAAAAACTTTGAACCACTGGGTCTGCTGACATGAAAAAAAAAATATGTACCTAGGTAGTTTGTTCATAATTTTTTTTTTACAATCCACACAGCATCATCTAGGTAAGTTGCTGTCACACAGAGCTGTGTTTATAGGTACTAGATGACTGATATTACCTAATACAATACAATACATAGAAGGATATTTTTTATTATATATAGAAAATACCCAGAACACCCGGAACAAATATTTGTAGATCGTACAAACATTTGACCCGAGGCGGGAATCGAACACGCAACCTCCGTGTCGCAGGCGGACCTGCGCCCGCTGCGCCACATCGGTCGTCAAACTGACTACTATGGTGTAACAAAGACATTATGAATAATCTTACTTAAGTGTTGTGGTGTGAGTAGGTAAACCATACTCATAATAAAATTAGTATTTGAACCTAAATGACAATGTAAAATTAATTCATATCACAATAATATTTTACATTTCACTTTTACTAATAATTTATTAAATATACTAAGTACCTAGCAAATTAGAATGTCAAAACACTAAATGAATCTGGTGGCTATGGCTAGCAATTTAGTGTAATCAGCCCCTTTAGAATGAGTTTTTTCCTTGAGAATAGTTCTCAAAATTGTTGGTATGGGCACATGGATGCGGGTGCCAAGTGGAGTTCCATTATCATCAATTAGCACCACATTGTTGCTATCAAATTTAGGCACTTTAACATTTTGGGTCTGTTTCAGACCAACAAGGATTCCTTTTTTCTTCTGGCCCTTTATAGCTACCATCACTCTGTCACCAATACGGCCTATACCTAAAACAGTGAAACAAATTTATTTATAGGTATCTCCTACGCTCCTACCATACCAAGATGCTAAATGAGCAAAATCAAAATCAAAAATTACTTATTCAGTAGAATCACAAGGATCACTTTGAAACGTCTTACAAGCTAGGAAAATTTACACCAGTTCCAACGCGCCCATGCTGTAAAAGAACTGGCAACAACATCGGCTGGGTTCCTATCGCTTTTTTGGCATGACCCTTGCTATTGTTATGGATTCCAAGTAGAGTTGGAGCACATTCGTCCCAAGCCTTTTTATCATCTAGGTAATCGGTTGTTTTATAGTAAGCTTTTTGAGACAGATTTTGTTTAATTAAGTTTTTAAATTTGCCAATTGATAAATTTTGTACATCGCTTGGGACTTTGTTAAAGAAGCGTACACATTGCCCTTTAAAAGATTTACTGACCTTAGTGAGCCTAACTGTGGGAACAGCAAGTTTATTTTTATTTCTAGTATTAACATTATGATTATCACAATTTTTTTTAAACTGATTAATATTTTTGCAAACATACATAAGATTTCATAAATATATTGACAGGGTACTGTCATAATATTGATTTCTTTGAACTTATCTCTAAGTGATTCTCTGGGACCCATGTTATAAATTGCACGAACAGCCCTCTTCTGCAACACGAATATGGTGTTAAGCTAGTAGCTAAGTACAGTGGTTAGTCATCGTGATGGCTGGGTACGCTATACTATACAGTCTAGTCAAGAGAAAAATATATATAAGTATATATAAAATAATAATAAAATAAAGTATCTTGAAATCTTGAGGTTCAGTTAAGTTCCCCAGAACAAATGTTTACATGATCTGAAGATATTTTGAGGTTGCCTTGAATTACAATGATACCTAGCTAAACATAAATAGAAAAGTGTGAGAGTGGAAGGTGGTGGGTGACCATATAATCGGAAGGCAGAGCTGTTACCACCAGGCTACTAGTGGTGATCGTCCTTAGGGAAAGGAGAGTTTCTTACGTGTTTTGTTGTAAACATGAATAACTTTTGGTGGTTTGCCCTCGGCCATCGCTCGCTTGCCGATTTCTGAGTTATCAACAACTCGTAACCGAGTCAATAGCTGTACTTCTCTCAGACTTGCTGAAGTATGGAACCCACATGTTAAATGTGCTAAAAGGTTTGGCTTCAAATGCGAAAATTTGAGCATTTTATGTTACAAAAGCTATGAGATTTGATTCAGTGATTTGAATTATTTAGTTTGAATATTTATTTTTGTAGGTTAACTTTTTCGTCTTTTTTTTTTTTTTATGGCCTTTGCTACGTAGGCAATTAGCCAAATTCAAGTTATGGCAAGTCACAACATTTTAAATATCGTAAACTGTCGATTTTTAATGCCAAAAGATTTCACAAAAAATCTCGAAAACTATACAACAGTAGGTAAATACACTAAAATACGCTACAAACAACTAAAAATAAACATATAAAAACAAACTAAAGTTTAATATGATTACATTCTATAAAATGATCTAATGCAAAAATAGTAGATGGGAACGGAAATGATAATAAGTAACTCATGCAAAGAGGAAAATGATGATCTTTACGTAACAAATCATAAAGCGGAGGGCATTTATTATTTATACTACACTAAAAGAAAATGTGATCTACCGAACCATCCTCTTCTCCACAGTCACAGATAGGGCTATTACGCAGTTTGAAAATTTGTGTTTGTAGGCTAAATGAAATGTGATAAGATGTCATTTGTCACTTGTCAGTGTCACATGCTAGCAGCCATAATCCATAAGGAATTTTAAGAAACGCCGCCAAGACGCCGCCATTTTTTTCAAAATTTTGTTTGTGTACGTTGCCATGCGACCAGACGCCTTAAACAAAGAAGTGAAGTGAGTGAAGCAGCGTTGCCAGATGTACGATTTAAATCGTATTCATACGATTTTTTTCCCGTTTGACTCATGTACGATCGAATCATCGAAATCGTACACGGTTTGTACGATTTTTTAAAGATTTTTAATGACCTATACTGTGGGCAAAATGGTGACCGATTCGAATGGTGGTCCTAGAAAAGTCAGCTGTCAATTTCTTGTAATTGTTATTGTCTGTCAATGTCATTTACATCACGTTAGTCATGCATGATGTCAAATCAATCAATCAAACCTTGACAAACAAACATGGAACAAATCAAAAAGCCGCCAAACAAATGTTATTGGCCCATTACTATTCACTGAGTACCTACTCCCATCCCATCAGTAGTCGGGAATTACCCTTTTATTATCGCAGAAGTTCATTCAACAGTTCAGTTATTATCCAACCGATTTCTGAATCCTGTGCTAGTTTGAAGACAAGGGTATTTTACGGTATTATGCAATTTAGAACGTTTGCTTGTTGTATAACTAGGTACTTTATATTTAATATTCACTGGTTGCGGTTGATTCAAGCCAAGAAAAAAATGTGATTGTGAATTTTCCATCGACGATGACGAATCATCATCCAAAGCTGGTTCTAGTACACCTAAGAAGACGTTAGCTAGGCGAAATGAGCTTTCAAAGAAGCAAAAAGATAAACATAGAGCCCAAAAGTATCGTTCTGAGTGGGAAAAACTTGATGCATACAAAAACTGGTTGAAACCTAGTGAAAATGAGTACAAAGCAAAATGTATTGTGGCCATGTATGAACCAGCACCTGAAACGCTTAATTTGATGACCAGTAAAAATTTGTATAAGACGTAGCTAATTTTATTAATAAACTTTCTTACCTTTACATATGTACGATCCTTTTATTCTCCTCTCCATAAGAAATACGATTTTTTTCCAAACCAGCGTACGATCGCTCGTCAAAAACATCTGGCAACACTGCAGTGAAGTGAAGTGACACTCGCGTCATGCGCGACCAAATGTGCGCGACTCTGCGCGAGTGCCAGCCAAGCGAGTGCGCTGCGCAGGGTTGCGCAAAGAGTAAAATAGAAGGGTTGCGCGATCTGCGCGCGCCAGCAGTGGTGAAATTTATTTTACAAAATCGTTTTGTTCGTTTTTTTAACAATCGTCTAATGTTCAATAAAATGTGCCGCAAGCGCTAGCCCAGAGAGAATACTAGCACTACGTTGGTAGCCTAGCATCGCTAGCATCAATCAACACAAGTCCTTGGTTTATCTTGCTAGAGAGTTGGTTTCGAGCAGTTCCAGGTGTGAGATGGTTTGCCTCGAGGACAGTGGTCGGAGTGGCAGGTCTCGCAGCGAGTACCACGTGGACGTATGGCGCTGCGTGCGACAGCGCTGGCTAGTGGGCGGGGTGCTGGCGGCGCTGGCGCTGGCCGTGCTGGCGCCGGCCGCGGGCGCGCACGGAGGCAATCACTGCATGCTCTCGCTAGATCATTCATAGAACGCATTGCACTTGCCCATCATTTACCTACATCTATGGTACCTACATATTTCAAATAGATACTTACCTATATTTTTATAATTAAGTAATTATTTTTAATGGTATAAAGTAGTACTAGTATGATATAGAGAGACCTGCGGCCTAGCAACGCTGCCACCAGTGCAGTGCTGGCTGGCCACTCGCCCATATTCATAAATTTACTTTAGAGCACTAGTCATTTATCATTAGTAGTAGAGTAGGTAGGTACTTATGAGTACTTCTTTTACATATGCCTTGCTCACTAACATTTCGGAACATAGTCGCTAATGGGTTGTTTTATTTGAATACTGATGAAGTAGGTACTGTGTCAAGACACTGGCTTGTAAGATATTTCAATGTGATTCCTGCGTGTTTAAAACTCTTTTTGCCTAAAACGCATTTGAATTTAATGTATTTACCATCTTTGTTAATATGTGTAATCAACCCATAAACTACTATAAAGTATCTATCTATTACATTACTATTAACTATTCTGTAACCACAAATACCTTAGCATTAAGCTTTTATTCATATATTAAAATTATGTAAGTACCATGTAGTAAACACCTAAGTACTTATTATAGGTACATTTTAAATTTATCACTATCACTGAAGTACTTATTATTAACTATTATCTATAATAAAGTTATGCTTGAAGCCTCAGTTTTAGGCGGAGATCCCACCCTGTGTTCTGCATGCTTGGCTGGCCTGGGCAGGCTTGGATCTAGTTAGACTGTGAACTCACTGTTCCAAGCCCGTCCAAGCCAAGAACACATAATGAAGAACAGAGATCACTCTCTTTGCAATAGGCTACTAAATAGTACAAATAAAATAAAAATAAATGAACGGGCAAGATGAATTCAGCTTAATTACTTGACTGCAAAAACTTCTAGTTTGTAAATTTAATTCACTTGATACACTATGCCCCTACATAAGAACAAAAAAACAATAAACATTTTCTAGAACTACTTACCTACCATAAAATATTACTGGATAGATGGGTACAGCGAGTAACAAGAGTGGTGTGCGCAGGCGCGCTGCACGCGCAGCACGCGCCGCTGAGCTACATCTACTTCACGGCGGGGCGGCGCGGGGACCGGGCGCCCAGCGCGCGTCTGCTGCTCGCCTGCTGCGCGCATGCCGCGCTCGTGGCGCCCGCGCTGTGCGTGCTGCTGCTCGCCGGCACGAGCCGCGGGGACGTCCCCGTCGCGCTGCTGCAGGGGTGAGCCGCCGACCTCCCGCCGCGCCGTCGCCCCCCGGCCCGCCGCGCTAGACGTTCCGCGCTCTATTCCAGGGTGCTGATCTCGTCGGTGGGCGGCGGCTGCGGCTGGCTGTCGCTGGCGCTGTGCTCGGAGGCGGAGGCGGCGCCGCTCGCCGCCGCCGCGCACCTCTCCTCGCTGCTGGCCGCGCCGGTCGTGTCCGCGCTGCTGGTGAGAGGGCGGGGTCCCCCGGTGCGAGGCGAGGCGAGGCGGGCGGCTGTAGCGTGCCCCCGGTTGCAGTGCGGGCGGGCGACGCTGCCCGCGCCGGGCGCGGTGGTGGGCGCGTGCGCGGCGGCGCTGGTGCCGTACGGAGCCGGGCGCGCGGCGGCTCGCTGGGGCCGGGGCCGCGGAGGCGCGGGCGCGGAGCTGGCGGCGCGGCTGTGCGCGCTGGCGCTGCTGTACATGCGGTGCTGCGACGCGCTCGAGACGCGCGGCAGCGTCAGGGTTGAGGACATGTTCGCGGCGCTGCTCCTCGGTGGGTGTGTGAGTGTGTGTGTGTGCGTGTGTGTGTGCAGTGACAGCAGCTCGATACGCAGTGTGTGTGTGTGTGTTGTGTCGCAGAGCTGGGCCGGGTGGCGCTGGGCGCGGGCGCATGCGCGGGCTACGCTCGCAGCGGGCTGCTGACGCCGCGGGAGGCGCGCCTGGTGGCTCTGTGCGCGGTACCGCGCGACCCGCACTCAGGTTTTCATAATATTAGCTTTAATACGAAATGATTTATAAATCAGGTAATGGATAGCAGGTCTGATTTTGGTCGGTATTTCTACAAACGTTTTAAAAACTTTGTACACTTAGTTAGATAACTACAATAATTGGACATTATGAAAAGTTTTTTGTAGATATTAACTTCAGATCACGGCAGCCTTCTAATGTTCCCACCGCTGGGACACTGGCCTACTCTCAAGCTAGAGTGATTGGGTCTTAATCCACCACGCGGACTTAATGCGGATTGGTGGATAGCACATGTCTTTCGAATTTTTAGTTCTTATACATGTCGGTTTCCTCACGATGTTTTCCTTCACCGTATGAGAGCACTGGCATTGCGCACATACATTTAACTAACTAACTTGCTCTTTATTTTTATAATAATTGTAATGTTTATTTTTGTTACTCTTGTTACTTATTAATATTTATAGTTTATTTGAATTATGCATCTAAAGTAGGTACTTACTTAAGAAGGAATGATTTATTTGCTATTTCCACAATAACTAGTTGTGCAAATATTTAATTAATTCCTAACATGCCTTTTAAATATGTACACATCTATTATGAAGTAAGGTATATTCTGTTTTAGATTTAATTTTCTTACATAATATTTTTGATATACCTACTTAAGTATAGATTAATGGCAAATGTTGTGTTCCCATATCAGTTCAAAACCTGTATGGTAGATGGTATACTATTAGAGCTTAGTAACTACCACTGACTCACTCACTGACATGTCATGTGAGTTGAGGTACTTGCAGTAGGGATGGGGTAAAACTGATTGCGGATTCGTATAGAGGATGATTTGAAACTTTCTAGAAAAATCCCCCCTCCCCTTGAGGTCATAGTGGGGATTTTCCACTTGGCGTTAGAAAAGTCGCGTTTTTTTTTGAGATTAGTGTCCTAATTTGTCTACTGAATGTCGAATCCACCCCGGACCCAACTCGAATCAACCATGACCAATTATTATTATGTTTTTAATTTACTTTTTCGAATATTATTTTTTTATATTATTGCCCCTGTTAGGGAGAGCACATTTTACCCTTCGCACCGCGCGGCCTCTGCAGAACAACTACAGAAAACTAGTCTCTTTATAATATTAGTATAGATATCGATTAACACAAGGATAATTGAACGCGCGGTGCGCTTGTGTTGCATGCAGGCGCAGGCGCAGGCGCAGGCGCAGGCGCAGGCGGTGCGGGGGCGGTGTGCGCATGCGGCGGCGGCGCTCGGGGCGCGCTGGCGCTGGCGCGGCTGCCGGCCGTGCTGCTGGCGCCGGCGCAGGCGCTGCTGCTGGCCGCGCTGTCCTCTCCCCTCCCACCGACCCCTCCGCAACCAACTGACGTGCCACGGACCTAATTATTATAACCCATTTGAACCATACAATCATTGATTTTAGAACAAAAATGTTCTGAAATGAAATTAATAAGGCAATTCTTGCATGCAATGATGGTATGATGTAAATGGGCCATTAGTCTAGCGTACTTCTGATACTGAGAGGCCTTAAGACCAGCCTTTAAATAGAACCAAAGACGTAGTCTTTTGATAAAATCATAAAGTAAAGTCGGCTTCAATTTACTATATTTTATCGAGATGTGCCTAGTTACCTAGTTACCTAGGTGTAATTAAATTATTTTAATTTTTTTTTGTTATTATTACTTAGTAGTAATTTTAATAATATTCCAGGAACATTTGTACATTGTAATAATCTGGTGATAAAGATAGACTACGCACTAGAATTAAGACAGTAAAATTATTAAATAATCTAAGCCTAACTAAGTAACTACTTAAGTACCTGACATAATATTGTTGTTTATTGCGAGATATAATAAAACCAAAATAATAAATTAAAATTAGTTTTATTAGAAACTCATGTGTATCACAATCGATTATACATATTTACCGTAACTTAGAGTACTTACAATAATACTAATTAGGATGTGCAGAGTCTGAGAACATCTTTTATAAACTTTGGTGAGACTCATTTTTATAATTAATTGTAGACAATTGTTTTATTCTAAACCTGAGGCCCTATCCGGAATAATGCTTTTTTCTTGCTGTGAATTTTTATGGGATTTGATACGGCGGCGCGGCGTCGTATCATAATATGCGTGCAAAATAAACTACGAAAATGCCATGTAATCTGACAGCTGGCCGATACGTTAACGTTGTAAAATTCAAATGTGCTTTTTTTTCGTATCCGTTCCCGGATACGGTCTCAGATGTGTCTGCGCGTGACGTCGGAGTCGTGTCCCCGGGCGTGGCGCGTGATGTTACGCAGCAATAGCGCTAAAGATTACAAGCTTTATTCATAAACTAATTTAGGTGTAGGTATATAATCAAACTTCTTTAGGTAATTGATAAATTCGCAAAAACACTAGCGACGTGAAAAAAAACTAGTGTTGAAATGTAATGTAGTAGACGTACAATGTTGTTAACACGAGTTGTGTAACAATGTTCAAAAATAAAAATTTATTGAATTTTTTAGTTTTAATAATCACTGATTAAGTTTTCAAAATCATCTGATCAGTCGTTTGTTTTTACAAAATGAACACATTTGGTACTTACACATCTGTACATTAGATAATAATATGACAACTTGTCATATGGTTTAATATATACATATATAAGCTACCCTAGAGCTAGGCAGTATGTACAAGTTGGTACTTATCTTAACTTACATCTAAGAATCACAGTCGATATTCACATTTCTCACAATGATATACTAAACTTAATATTGATAAGTACTACCTAATTATGTGAACACTACGGTTCTTGCTTGAGTAGCTAAGCTAGAGTTTACAATGAACATGCAAACAAATAGGAATTTAGCCAGACCGAAACCCTTCTAAAGTACCCATAATAATATATACATGTAAAAGATGCCAATAATATTTATTTTACATTATAGGTAATGATTTGGTTTTTTTTGATTTGCTGTTTGTATTGTAATTGGATATTCATTGCATCTTTATTTTAATGACTGTGTAGTGTGTAGGTACATATTTAATATAAGATTCGCTAATATTTATATGAGCAAGTAAAAGTATAAAATTGTCTGGGGCGTTAATAAAAAGTAGGTACCTAGTTACATATTAATATCTAAAGTAAGAAAATCCCTAAAAACTCTCGTCGCCAAAGTTGGCCACTGACTCATACAAACTTACTTAATATATCCTACATACTTATAGACGCACTTCTCATACTTAAATGAATAGTAGAGTTCTTTGTGATAGTGCTCGTCCGGGGAAGGACTACCACCATACCTATTTCTGCCGCCAAGCAGTAATACTCGCATTGCTGAGTTCCGGTTCGAAGGGTATGGTTTCCGGTGAAATTACATTCTTTCCATCTAACGTCTTAGGGTGGTAACACGCAAGTTATATCTATGATGTTGCATGCGTACATAGGCTACGGTAACCGCTGATCATCAAAGTGGGTCGTACGCTTGGTTGCCACATTAGTGGTATAAAAAATATATATTGGTACCGCAACACCCAGATCCAGGAATCGAATCCGTGCCTTCGTATTTTATTTTCATGTTTTTTATTTAAATTAATGTTAGTAATGTATGAAAGTAATCCATACAATATTACATTTATATGGCAAGTTCACTAGATCATTTGTTATGTATTAATTAGCTTTGTGTCCTGTTTATTGTACCTATCACTATGACAGCCTATTATTGTTCCCACTGCTGGGACACTGGCCTACTGTCAAGCGAGAGTGATGGGGTCACGCGGTAGATAGGTACATACAACCATCGGATATAAAAAACAATAGTTCGCACATAATAGGTTACACATACCTTACTTACCTACCTACCTAAAACCTATCCAGTCGGTCGACAGAAATAGACCTGGGACCTACTCGCAGCACAGGGTCAAGGAACAGTAATTGGATTAATGCGGCTCGCAAGTGCACCGTTGAATAATGTGTGGTCGCGAGCTGCATCAGAGCACGTGACCGTCGTCGCTGGCTGGTCGCTGGCTGGTCGCTGGCTGGTCGCTGGCTAGGCGGGCGCGCCCTGCTGGCGCAGCAGCTCCCAGTAGAGCCCGCGCCGCGCTACCAACTCCTCGTGCGAGCCGCTCTCCGCCACCACGCCTGCAATGCATGCGACATTAACGCATTAACTATCTTTCTATCTACTTGCGAGTTGCGGTTGCGTTGCGATGCGAGTCTTCTGTACTTACTAACATGCATTTCGCATTATTACATGGGTATCTACACCTCTAAGCGAGTAACGATCGATATAACGAAGCATTTCCTCGTTAAAAACATTCCTTGCACTTGGTACATGTTTATGTTTTCTGAGCTAAGATATTTTTGAAGAAACACATTTTTCGAATCCACAGGCTCCCATAGAAGCCGTTTTCAGAGGATCAGATAGGAGGTAGGTCAGCAGTGAAGGGGGGTACCTTTGTCGATGACGCAGATGGTGTCGGCGTGGCGGACGGTGGCGAGGCGGTGCGCGATGATGATGGTGGAGCGACCGCGCGACGCCACCTCCAGGGCCGCCTGCACCGCCTGCAAGCAACGCCGTTACATTAGGTATCTAGGTCGCTGCTAGGATGCTAGGAGCCAGCGCCCGGGGCAGCGCAGAGAGCAGCGCTCGTACCTGCTCGCTGGCGGCGTCCAGCGCCGACGTGGCCTCGTCCAGCAGCAGCACGCGCGGGTCCCGCAGCAGCGCGCGCGCTATCGCCACGCGCTGCTTCTGTCCGCCCGACAGCGCCGCGCCCGCGCCTGCGCCCAGCACCGTGTCGTACCCCTGCAACCGACCCGCACGCTCAGTCGAGCCCGGAGTGCGACACTCGCCTCGCCTCGCCTCGCCTCGACGCTCACCTGCGGCAGCGCGGAGATGAAGCCGTGCACGTCTGCGAGGCGCGCGGCGCGCACCACCTCGTGCATGGGCACGCAGCGCGAGGTGTCGCCGTACGCGATGTTGTCCCGCAGCGAGCGCGCGAACAGCGCCGGCTCCTGCGCCACCAGCCCCAGCGACGCGCGCAACTGCCGCAGAGTCAGCGAGCGCACCGCGTCGCACCCGTCCAGCATCTGGGGATACGCAGATGCAGCGCTCTACAGAGGGAACGCTATTTGCGATCTAATAGCTACCGGAGTGAGCGAAACGCGGAGAACGAATGCGATGAAAAGCTGATCCGAAACCGGAAGGCTTCGGACGGCGGTGCGTACCACGGTCCCCTCCTGCGCGTCGTAGTTGCGCAGCAGCAGCTGCACGAGCGTGGACTTGCCGCAGCCGCTCGGGCCGACGAGCGCGAGCGTGGTGCCGGCGCGCATGCGCAGCGACAGGCCGCGCAGCACCGGCGACTGCGGCCGCGACGGGTAGCTGAACCGCAGCCCGGAGAACGTCACCTCGCCGGCGCAGCTCTGCAACACACACGCGCGAGGTCAGCGCTCGCTCGGCGCGGGGGTGAGGGTGCGGGGTGGGGGTGGGAGGGGCGCACTCACCCAGTCGGGGCGCTCTATGGCTTGGGGCGCGGACACGACGGCGGGACGGCGCGCCAGCGCGGCCAGCACGCGCGCGGCGGCGTGTCGCGCGGCCGCGAAGGACGGCGCGAAGGACAGCGCCTCCGCCAGCATCCACGCGCCGTAGATCAGCGCCTCCGACACGCTGCCGACGGAAATATTTACTTTCAAAAAAACCGACTGCGATATCTGTCGCAGCGAAAGATTCCGTCCCGGAGATGCGGGACCTCGAAGAAAACGGTAAAAATACTCACAGAATCGTGCTCTCGTAGGGCAGGTCCTCGCGCGCGATCAGGTACCCTCCGTACGCCAGCGACACGGTGTAGCCGAGCGTGGGCGCGCACAGGCACACGCCGTACACGGCACCGCGCACGAGCAGCGCCCGCGCCGAGCCCGCGCCCGCCGCCTCCAGCGCCTCCGCGTAGCGCGCCAGCAGCGCGCCCTCCGCACCTGCAGGGTACCGTGTGCGTTAGAGCTGTACCGACGCGCGACGCCGGGAGAGGGAGGGGTATGGGGGGAGGCACGTACCGAGGCTGTGCACGGTGCGCACGCTGAGCACGGCCTCGGTGGCGAGGCGCGCCGCCTCCTCCAGCGCGCGGCGCGAGCGTCGCTCGGTGCGCCGCGTCACCCACCCCTCCAGGTAGATGCCGCCCATTACCTGCGATATCGATCCTGATTATTATCATTTCATACTCGTAGTTTACAAATTAAATCAGGCTTTGTAAACACAAACGCGGCTCGGCCTAACATCAATATTTATTAAGCTCGACTTACGCACGGAACGCTGAGTAGACTGACGAGGGTCATCTTCCAAGAGTAGAACATGGCCAGGCCGACGCCGAGCGCCATCGTGCTGATCCCTTGCAGGACGGTGCCGAGGCGAGTACCTTCGATATAATATAATGATTATTTATCACGTCGCTGACGGGTCCCGATGAGGTGACCGAGAACGAGACGGGGAGGTCGCGCACTCACCGGTGGCTCCCTGCACAGCGGCGCAGTCACTGGCGAGGCGAGCGCACAGCGCGCCCGTCGAGTTACTCGGCTCGTCGAACCACCCTTGCTCCTGAACGAAAACAACAATCACCAAAAACACAAAACCGTCCAAAAAGCGATCATCCGCGCAACGCAACGGACCCTATCCCCGCGGGGCGGGGGGACGCACCTGCTGCAGGAAGTTCCGGAATGTCATCTCGCGCAGGCGGTCCGTGAGCCTCGTGCCGGCCAGGTTGAAGAACCACGCCTGCAGGAAGGTGACCAGCCCGCACAGCGCAGCCGCGCCCGCGAACATCGCCGCGTACTGCTGCGCCGCGCTCACCACGCCGGCGCCGTCCGGCAGCGCGAACATCTGCCGAGCGCATTACGTTAGCTACACATCGTCCCGGATCGATACGAACGCGACCGGCGCCGGCGACGAGACAACTAGCTCACCCCGTAGAGCTTGGAGAAGAGGTAGGCGAAGGCCGGCATCGTGGCGCCGACCGTGAAGGCGGCGAGCCCTCCTCCCGCCAGCAGCGCCCACTCCGGCCGGTGCAGCCGCGCCAGCTCGCGCCACGACACCGCCGGCGCCTCCTCCGCCTCCGCGTCCGGCTCCTCCGCCTCCTGAGAGTAGACACAAGCGACAGGTGAGTGGGACGCATGGGGACAGCGCGGGAGCGGGAGGGGCCGCACACTCACCACCGGCAGGTCCGGCAACAGGGCGGGCAGGCGCGCGGACCCGGCGCGCATGCTGCTGCGCCACGCCGCTGACAGCGACCCTGCAACGCCAACAAGCAACCGTCACTCCACTCAGTCCACTCAGTCTGCGGTTCGAGCCGCGCCTCGCTCGGCTTCGAACGTACCTCGGAGAGCGGAAGATCGGCGGCTGAACGACCTTTCGAGGGGCAGACTCGGGGACTCCGGGATCTCGTCGTCGTCCCGGCTCTCGGTCTCCGCTAAAGTGTTCGCGATGCTTCTGTAAAGATTGGGATAACCGTTGAGATCGTTCTCTCAGCTTCGGAGTTGGGACACGTCAGTCTCCGGTCGACGAATTCGCGGATCGTGCTTTTGAGGGTGGTTTTCGTACTCACTTGTGCGTCATGTCCTGCTGCAGGAGTTTCCAGTAGAAGCCGCGGCGCTCCAGCAGCTCGGCGTGCGAGCCCTGCTCTAGCACCGCGCCCTGGTCGACGTACACGATGCGGGTGGCGTTCACGATCGTCGACAGCCTGCGAACGAGACGAAAGCGCTCACTACAGGACTTCCTATTCTCCCATCCCCACGCCGAGAGCGCGGGCCGACGCGGGCTCGTCCAGCAGCAGCAGCAGCAGCAGCAGCAGCAGCCTCACCTGTGCGAGACGACGAGCGTGGTGCGGCCCGCGGCGGCAGCATCGAGCGCGGCCTGCACTTGACGCTCGGCGGCCGGGTCCAGCGCGGACGTGGGCTCGTCCAGCAGCAGCAGCGCGGGGGAGCGCAGCACGGCGCGCGCTATAGCGACGCGTTGCTTCTGCCCGCCCGACAGCGCCGCGCCGCGTTCGCCTATCGTCGTGTCGTATCCCTGCAAATGGTACTCTTTTGTAATCGCCCGTTTGAAGCTACCTTTGCTCCGCGTCGCTCGGAGGGCCTCCGCTTCGCTCACCTTGGCGAGTTTGATGATGAACTGGTGCGCGTGCGCGGTCTTGGCGGCGGCGACGATGCGCTCCTCGCTGACGTCGCCCATGCCGAGCGTGATGTTGTCGCGGATCGTGCCGCTGAACAGCACCGGCTCTTGTCCTACCACACCTGGAAATTCACATAAATCCCTTTCACATGAACTGGGTTAGGTAGTTCCAAGTAAGTATTAAGATAGAACTAGAAGGCGAAGTCGGCGCTGCCGCTGGACTGACCGATGCTGGTCCGGTAGTGGTGCAGGTGCAGCTCGTTGAGGCGGTGCCCGTCCACGAGCACGGCGCCCGCGTCCGGCTCGTACATGCGCTGCAGCAGCTGCAGCAGCGTAGACTTGCCGCAGCCGGAGCTGCCCACCAGCGCCACCGTCTCCCCTGCGCTGATCTTCAAGGATAACCCTCTCAGCACCTTACAGTCAACGATTTATTTATTAATATAAGGTCTTCCAGGGTGCAGATAGTCGGGCAGAGGTTGGGCTCTCTGCTGGTACCTGCTTAAAGGCTTCGAGCTTATAAACAAATTCGATGTATTCGATTATTCAAAATGTGCTTTAAATTTGCTATTAATACCTACCGATGCTGGCGATAAACGTGGGGTTACTTACTTTTACGTCCGGTCTCGACGGGTAGTTGAAGTAAAGATTGTCGAACACGATATCTCCTTTGAACTTGTCAGGCTTGAGCCCGCTGTCCTCGAGGCCGTTGATTTTGGACTTTCTTAACAGCAGCTTGAAGAGAGACCTGGCGGCGCCGCGAGCGCCCGAGATGATCTCCAGGTGAGGGTTGCACATCGCGATGTTCTGAGCGGCCATGAACGTGCAGAACAGGACCTGAAACAAAACTATGTCAGTACGACTCTGTCATACTCGAGACTCAAGAGGAAAAAACCTTACCCTATTTGAACGTTTGTTCTTTTTGGGAACTAGCATACCGGCTAACCGGGCAGGACTATACTTACAGTGACCATCACTCCCGGGTGGTAGTCCTGCTGGTCCGGCGGCAGGTCGCGGTCGCGCACCACCAGCTGGGCGCCGTACGCGAACACGACGGCGTTGAGGCTGTAGGTGAGCAGCCAGCCCAGTCCCAGTCCCGCGCCGGCCCAGGCACCGCGCCGCCGCGCCGCGCCCGCCGCGCCCGCTAGTGCTGCGCTGTACCGCGCCGTCTCCACCTCCTCGCCGGCGTAAGCGCGCACCGTGCGCACGCACTCCAGCGCCTCCTGCGCCGCGCGCCCGGCCGCGCCGTACGCCGCCGTCTCCTGCGCCGCGCACCGCGTCCCGGACGCCGACACCACCGCCTGCACGAGGATCGCGAGCGGCACCACCGCCATGCCCGCCAGCGTGAGCTCCCAGCCGTAGCTGAGCGCGAGCGAGCAGCCGCACACCACGGTGCCCGCCAGGTACGACATCATCGCCACGTGCTCGCCGACGCCCGCGCGCAGCTTCTCCATGTCCCTGCAACGAAACACCGCTCCGGTCAGCGACCGCCCGGACCGGGAGGCCGATCCACCGGCTCCGAGTCGGATCGAAAGCACTCACTCGGTCAGGGCGGACGCGAAGTTCATCGACGTGTTGGTATCGAAGAATGCGATCTCCTGCGATATCACCGACCGAAGCAGCTGCAATCTCAATCGCGCGACCTGCAACATTTTTTGTTTATTTGAAACTAGACGTAGAAAATAAATGCAGACACTGTATGATAGCACCGAGTGGAAGCAGGTTGTACTCACCATCCTGGCGGCCGCCCAGTTGGCGAGCGTGACGGCGGCGGCGGCGCACAGGAGCTGCGCGCACATGATGGCCACGCTGGCCGCGCCGAAGGCCACCGAGTCCGCCACCAGCGCGTCCATGTGCTCGCTGCGGTTGCCCGCCGGCCTGCGGACGGGAAACGGTTCTGTGAGCGCCTCGGGAGGGGTGCGTGCGGGAGGTAGGTACTAGATATAGATAGGTACTCACAGGAGCGCGCCGCCACCGAACAGGCGCAGGATGGTCGCGTGCGGTGTGGTGGGCGCAGCGGCGTGGCGCTGCACGAACAGGGAGGTGAGCTCGCCGTACACGGTGACGGCGGCCACCAGCCCCAGCGCGCTCGCCCACGCCACCAGCGCGCCGGCCGCCGTGCCCAGCCGCTCGCCCCACTCAGCGTACCGCCACTGGAACAAAACAAAACCCACTGAGTCACCTTCTCCGTACCTACCTTGACACTAGGAACCTTTATTCTACTTACCTACCTACCTACTAAAATGAACGACTTGATTGAGTAACATAACATAACACTAACTAACATCCAAACTTCCGCATTTATAAATGATCGCGACGTAGATGCGATGCGCATGCGTACCTATAGGTAGGTAGGTAGGTAAGGTATGCGTAATGCAGTGAGCACGAGGAAGCCTGTAAAGTGAGACAATTTTTATGTTTTCTCGAATAAAGTAAGTACCTACTTACTATTTAACTACTTACGTCTTGCAATATAAATAAGGATTTCAAAGTCAATATCAGAACAATCCTAATCTGCATGCAGCAGAGTTTAATTTCCTAGGTAGGTAAGTAGGTACTTTAGAGGCGCGTGCCCTGACCGTCGCGCGCGGTCTAGGCCACGCGCCGCGTCTCACGACATTGACTCACGACAAGGACTCCTTTGTCCATTCATAAACCCAGCAAAGTTACACGATCACGCAAATAATTAATTACCAAACAAAGCAACCGTCGTCTCCATGCGATGCGCGACCTTTCCCGCCTGTGCCCGTGCCGGCGCCGGCGGCGCCGCGTCAACCAACGACGCCGACCGACACGTTGACGTCGCGGTACCTATTCCTACCTATAATATAATAGGTAGCCTGCCTACTCGTAGGGGATTTTACCAGTCTTTAGGTTAGGAGGTAGGTAGTATCGTTTCGCGGAAACTCTATTGATCCTTCCTCGTTGTCATAGGTAGGCAGGTATGTACTTCTATGATAGGTACCTACTTACCTATATAATCTTCTTCTTAGTTAAAAAAATTAATTGCTGTGCGTTAGGCTCGCTAAAACTCGAAAACGGCTGGACCGTTTTACCTAAACCTTTGGTGTTGAAACGTTCGTAGGAGTGCAGGGAAGGTTTAAACGGTGAGAAATTATGGAAAAATTGCGAAAAAAATAACACGAGTGAAACCGCGCAGGGTCTACTAGTCTTAAATATAATTTACTACAGTATATAATGTGGGTATGATAGTGGTGTAAGTATTGGACTTTGCTTTAGCACAAGTTACGACTTATTATTTAGTATTTTTAGGGCTCATAGAAAATAAGCACACGCTGTTGTGGTGGTGCGTGCGCGCGTCGCGTCGCGCGTCGCCACCGGACGGGCGGGATGCCGCTGCGATCTGCGCCTGCGTGCGTTGCAGTGCAGCGTGCGTGCATTCTGCAGTCACGCTCATGCACCGGGCGGCCGGCGACCGGTATTACCAGCTCGCAGAAACGAGTTCAGTGACACATGTTTTTCCTCTACTAACACATGCATACCGTCTACACCTATATCGATTGCGAGTTCGCCACGCGCGGCCCCTCGTGTACTTACATTACACGAGGTACACTCACACACATCTACCTTGGGATAAGATGCTAACCTATGGTAGGTAGGGTAGGTATGTGCCTATGGCGAGCGAGAGATGAGATGGCGAGTCATGCAGTTTATGCAAATAGGTCGTTAGTAATGTAGTGGTAGTTAAGTACCTACCTAGGTACCCACTTACCTACTAACTCGTAAAGTCCCGTGTAAATGTAGTGTAGGTATTGTAGGTTAGGTACCTACCTAGGTACCTACGCGATGATTTTTGAACACCTACCAAGGTAGTTAATAAACTAAATAAGAACACAGAGCAAACTAACTAGGTAGGTAGGTATTTGAGGAAAATTGATTCGGTAAGTTGCCGGTAACTTATAGTAGGCAGGTCAGGTTACTTGAAACTGAACGAAATGCATTTTCCTCATCATTAAAACATTTTGCGGCGCTCCTCTGTGCCAGCTAGCAGCTCGCGGGAGAAAGCAACAGTTTACAGATAATACGTAGGTAGGTAAGTTCGTCTGCCTAACTGTTTCATGGAATGGAACTGGAAGAAACAAGCGCGAGTGTGCGTGTGCGTGGAAGCTACCTACTTGAGTGCAACGTGTGTGTGATGCTGCCAGCCATTATTGAGGTGACGATCATTAATGTTAATTACATTAATGGTAGGTTAGGTACCTACATGACTTTTTCGTCTATTTATTTATTTTATTTATTTATTTATTTATTTAGACACACCAACGACAGTTACAGAGAACATTATTAAATAGGTACAGTAAAGAGTATTAGATTATAAGTAACCAGCACTTACAGGTGTATACAGCTTTCTATCTATCTATCGAAGAAGTTGATCAGCTTCTGTGGTCGCATGACATGAGTCAGTAGTACGGTACCACGTAGCGTAGGTAGGCACCTACACTGAGTCATGTCGATAGAGTTCTTCTTACTCACTCGAGATCGTGTTTTTGTAATGGGTCAGTCTTTGAGTTTTATTCTAAATGTCTTTGCTTAGGTACCTTTACCCTTACCAAAATTCGATTACAAAAGTACCTACTTACTTATTATCAAAATAATAAAATATGTTTTTCTTTTGAATTTAAATGCGAGGTAATAGGTAGGTATTTTAGCAAACGCACGTCTGTCTGACACGGCGCAGGCACAGCGCAGGTACGGCGCGCAGATCTGACCATACAGTTAGGTACCTACAGTGTCACCCAGTGCAGTCATCTTTAGAAAACACACGAACTTCACCAATCACCATTGACCCTTGTGATTATCTTAAAAATAATAACCAACTTAGTTAGGTAGGTAGGTAAGGTAGGTACTATACGTTTCAGATTTTGATGAGTTGTCTTAGACCCAGTGTTGGTCACACGGCACACATCGATAGACGTTTCGATGAAAGCCTTACATTTGTTTCGGTCATTGCAATAAAATTCGTGGCATGTGCATTGCGTGCAATGCAGTTAATAATAATATTAATTGACTCACAAAACAAAATCAATAAATACTGCTCAATAAAAGTACGTATTACCTACCGCAGGGGAATTACCGCTGAGGACAGTTTCGAGCGGTAGAGTCAGTCAGTAGAGTTTTATTCAATAAAATCACCAGGATTTCTTTGAACCCCTACCTAACCCTAACCTCGTAAGTTGCAATATTGCATAGGAAACAATACCAGGAAGGTCCCCAGTCCCTACGAACGTCGTTCATCGGTACAATAATTTATTGTTAATTTGCACATAGTGTTGAAATGTTTATGCTCGCTCGATACAAATAAGAAAGGCACCTCTAGGTTTTGTAGGTTGGTTATTGGTTTTCCACTTGACTTTTTTACGGTTGATAGGCGATCGAGCTATCGAGCCATGCCCCGCCGGCCGCCGCCCGCAACCGTTTTATTTAAACTCTCATTGTCAGTGTTATGTTAAGATGAACAAAGAACCGCGAGCCGACTATATGGTCGATAGCAAGTAGGCTCGCAAAAACGTATAATTGTCATGTCAGGTAGTTCTTACTTACTATGTTTTTTGTAGAGGATTGGTTCTAGGAAGTACCTACCTATGTAAAAATATCTTATTAAGTCACATCACATAACAAGATAAGTACAGGTATCTATGTAGTTACCTAGCTACGTACTTACCAACGTATTAAAGTACGCACACAGATGTGCGTGATGGATGCTGTGTGTGAATTAGTCTCTCTGTCAAACCAAACCGGTCTATGGCATGCCTTGAACTTGTCCGAGTGAACATAGGTGAGTACCAAGTATGTACATACCTTACCTATTTACCGACGACGACGCTGCATTCAGATATCGTCAAACGGACGGCAGTTTTAGTTTAGGCGCGCCTTCATGAAAGTCACCGACGACAACGCGGAGGGATCCTGCCTGATGCCTGATGCCTGATGACATTATGTAGTATCTATTGAATTTATCTATTGTGCATTATGTAGTTTATAACACTCTATGTTGTGTGAGATATTGCGCTCCACAGACACGGATATATTCGCTTGTGTAAAATTAAATTATGAGTTCGGGATCAAGCCTTCATTATCTTCGTACTGCTGGCTGGAACACTGGCCTACTCTCGAGGGTCTTACTTAGACGCTTTCATAATTTACTAAAACAAAGCGTGCAGTTACGTGTATGGTATGGGCTCTTTATAACGTGGTTTCCACTTGTGAGTGGTGAAGACAAAACCATCGACCTCAATCTAATCGTGGCGCGTTACAACACTACACGACCTGAGGCCGTATCCGGAAATCCGGAATATTTAATGCTTTTGACAATCCTAAACGCAAAGATTTCTATAGTCAAAGCGTAAACGTCAACGTAGGTATAGTCTAACTTGGGACCAGTATATTTTTTCCAGCGCCTCTTTAATGCATAAAATTGAACTAATAAAATCAACGCAAATAAAATAATACGCCAGCGGCTCTTCGCGCTTGACACCTAGATACTAATAAAAAAATCACAAGATCAAGGAAAGGAAGGACCTTGCCTAGGTAGGTACAGTAGGTAGATAGCAATTAAGCAAACGAAATTATTATTATGTCTAGGTAGGTACTCTATTCTCAATGTCTTTGTGTCGACTTGCGTAAAATAGTGTAACGAACGATATGGTAGGTAAATAAGGTGACACGGCCTGTTATTATGGCTATTGTTTGCAATTAGGCAATTGCACAGTTCATTTTTCCTTGGTCAGCGTAGGTAGGTTACCTACCTACCTAGGTAACCTTACCTACCTACCTAGCCTACCAGAAATTCCAGAGGACTTTAGGTTTTGTATTTGTTGTACCTACCGGGCCTTTATGAAGCTATTTTAACTTATCCGTGTATCGAAGCGAGGAGTGATCACAGTCAGTGTGAGCAGTGTGAGCACAGTGTGAGCGAGCTCGGTCAACATCGAATCACAGATGTGGACTCACCTTTAGCTTTAGCGTGGGTCCACACCTTTAACATTTCAACGACATTTTGACGAATCATAACATACTACCTACCTTGACAATGTAGGTACCTACCTAGGTACTTAGTTCAAACTTCAAATTACGAAGAGTACCTGCCTATAGTTTTTTTACGACGTTGTTACGACAAGATTCGTGATGTGAGTTGACGAACGACTTATTTAAAGTAGGAAGATACCTTTGCGAATGAAAATAATCATTTGTGAGGTAATAATTATTTGAACAAAGAACGTAATAAATATCGCGATGGACACGGCCGGCCGGCCGCGCGTCTCCGGCGCCGCACTGTGGTCCACAGGCCCGATTTAGCTCCAACTTGCAACTAAATTTCATGTTATTAAAATAAAACCAAACCATTCTCAATGTTTTCCTAAAACACTCGTTCAACTTATTTAAAAATACTTTTTTTTCTAATTACACTTATTTATGAATTCTGATGGAATGATTCATGTGGAATCCTGAAAAAAATATGTTTTTTTTGTTGAGAAAACTTAATTTAGAGACGCACGAGTAGTAAAAAGTTTTTTTAGCATAATACAGGATAAGTACTCTCGACCGCCGTCTGAAAGGAAAAATCTAAACGGCTATAGTCATGGAAAAAGGTTGTTAGGAGTCACGGGCTTGATTTTGATAAAAATAAGAACGGCATTTAAAATTATCAAAAAAAAAAATGATAATTTTTTGAGTAAATATTTTTTTTGATATTTTTTTTTATATTTGGATCTGCTATCTGATAACAAGCTAATACTGTACAGCAACAATAAGTTTAGTGTTGCTAAAACAATTACCAATCCTGATGTCTAAAAAGAACTGAAGTGAAATATATTTTTCATATCCTTTCATTTTCTTCAGATTCAGTGATAATTTCTTACAAAAAATGCCTCAACTATAAAAAATAAACACTTTCCACGTGAGGTGTTGTACCTCCTGGATATTCCTGCAGCAGGATCATCATCCGATGAGGATTCTGAGTAAAACATATTCTGTAAATTTATTTTATTGTTTATTATTTATTATCTTCTTTAGTGCTTCTTTTTTTCTCGCATCCTCTTCCATTATTCATCTCTTTATGACAGTTAAACAAAAAACTTCCTAACTCACGTCGAATATTTTTTTATAACGAAAAACCTAAAGTTGGAGCTAAATCGGGCGTCTGGACCACAGTGCACCGCCCGGGGCGGGGTAATAACGGTTTGCCAGTGTGTTAGGTTAGGTAGGTATGAATTATGCACTTAAGGGTATCGAACTGTGTTATCTTTGTGTTCAGTTAGGTTAGGCCACGCCTATTATTTTATTCGATAGTAATTATGTAGGTAAGTAGGGTACTAGTACTAGGGCTGGTAAGTGGATCACTATTTAGTAAGTAGGTTATACCTATACCTAATATGTTCATACTAGCTCATACCTTCTAACTTTTACTTCTAGGATAGGTAGTACCTACTATGCTGCTAGGTACCTAGGTATAAAATACTTAATACTTTGATTAGCTTCTTGATAATATACAGGGACATATCCAAGACTAGATATCCAAAAATACCCTATGGTATAGGTTTGTTCCCCGATTTTTGGTATTTTTTGAGTTATGATTTTTTAAATGTTTTTTTTGGTTGAAACTTTTGAAACTGATAAAAAAAACTTTTGGGCGTTTTTTTCCGATTTTTTTTTTGTCTACTGCCGACTTATGAGTGCGCTGCGGCTTCAAGAACCGGTCGTGCAGCGATGGCTTTTTCTATTCTAAATACCTAATACGTAAGTAAGTAGGTAAAACCGGTACCAACCAACGGTATAGGTACATACTTACAACCCTGGTGGGTTACTTTGGCTAAATCGGATCGGATTTCGGAAATATATTGAAATTTACGCATTGCCGTGGGATTGCAATTTCCAGTCGTAGTTTCTACCTAAGTACCTATATTGATAATACTGTCTGTAGCTGGCATTGCTGTGTTCCGGTGCGAAAAGTATGGCTTCCGGTGAAATTACTGGCACATGAGGCTTTCGATCTTAGCCTCAAGGTGGCAACCCGCAAGTGATACCTCTGGTATTGCAAGCGTCCATAGGCTGCGGTAACCGCTTACCATCTTGTGGGCCGTACGCTTGGTTGCCACTTCAGTTTTATAAAAAAAAAACTAGGACCGATAGGCTCAAAACTTTTCAAACATTATATTTTTATCATAAAATAAAACTGCTTTCAGGTACCTACGTAAATAATGTGCCTCGGCTCAAACAAAAATAAGGTAGGTAGGTGCTACTATATGTATATGTTAGAGTCATATCTATACTTACTATATAATATAATATAATATATAATAATAATAATATGCACGGGTGCGAGGCCGGGACGAGCCGCTAGTAATATTATTATAAAATACATTAGCTACCTGGTATCAACACTAATGATCACTATGGATACCTTACCTACCTACCTACCTACCTGCCTACCTACCTACCTACCTACCTACCTGCCAACATAAATACCTTCCTTACCTTACTTTTTTTAACAATAAAAAAAAAAAAAAATTAAGGGATTAATATTTATTGGAAAATATGGGCCAAAGTAAACCAGTTTAATAGGTAGGTAGGTATAGTTATTATAAAAAAAAAATAGTAGTACCTAGGTAACAGTAGGTAAGTAGGTACCTAGTTAAAAAAGTAAAAAAAAAAAAAACTTTTAATCAGGTCATAGTCATTTACTAGATTATTAGCTATAATTTGATTAGTAGGTACTAGGTAGGTATAGTTCTCACAGCGGATTTCGGCCGTCGGTCGTGAAGTTAGCCGTTTCGATGCGCAATGGAGCTTTTTCAAACTAAATTGTCTTAGCGCATCACAAACGGCTGACTTCACGGAAGCCTAGATCCGTTGTGCGAACTATACCTACTTCAATTTATTTTTTACTTTTTTTAATGCATTCTTATTTTCAGCAAGTTCTAAAAAATATTTTACTTTAAAGAAACAAGGTTACAAACTTTTTTCGAGTTTTTACTTTTACTTTTACCTACCTATGCTTTACTTTTACCTACCTATGCTTTACTTTTGCGCAATGGAGCTTTTTCAAACTAAATTGTCTTTGCGCATCACAAACGGCTAACTTTACGGAAGCCTAGATCCGCTGTGCGAACTATACCTACCTGCACAATAATTTGCGATGCCTGAAAAGGGAAAATAATAGGTAGGTACCTACTTTATAAGACCTACTCTGTAATGTAGATCACTCATTTATTTGAAATACATATTATTATTAGCCAAACTTTGACTAGACAATATAGAAAACTTTGTAGCCAAATCGATCCAGCTATTTTAGAGTTTTAGCGAGGCTTACGAGCAGCAATTAATCTATGTAACCTAGTTATGTAGTATGAAGAAGAGAAGAATACAATTACCTTTGACTATTATATAAATCTTTGACAATTAGGTACAAATCAAAGAATTTTGTTCCGATGTCTGAGGTACAAATTAAAAGCTACGATTAAAACATACCAAATCAAAGAATCCAATATCTTCATTAACGTTTTTTCTTTTCACATCCAGATCATAAGCTTTTCCTTTGTGGTTCAGGAACCTTTTCACCTGCCCTTTCATGTTTATTTATATTTGAAACACTTGTCTCTCACTCACTCTCCCGCCAGTAACAAACTACAAGCAAACAAAACTTGTAGTTATTATGTATATTGATTATTTTAGTATCGACGCGAGTTGATCTGGCGCGGGTATTGTGATCGACAGCGTCCGTTACTCGTCTGTACGTGTCGCTGCTGTTCACTCACTGACCGGTCGCGCGCGCTGCGCTTTCATTTACGTGTAGTCGTCGCCCGTTTTCGTTGTCCGGAGTTTGCCGAACTGAGGGTGGGGGTGCCGTCGTCGTCGTGCGCTGCGTGCGCCTGCGCTGAGGGAGGTCCCGCCGGTGTGTGTGTGTGTGTGTTGTGGACTTGTGGAATGAAGGAAACTACGCACGCGAGACGCGAAGAGCATGCATCATGCCTCGCTCGGGATTTCCTCGGTGACAAATGCGCGACCGTTGAGCCCGCTGTACCCGCTCTTGACGCAGGCACTCATCACTCTAATAATAGGTAGGTACGGACCTAGGTCACAAAGCCTATGTAGGCTAGTCAGCTCGTTGGTATCGCCGATGAGTAGGTAAGTAGATATACCTACCTAGGTAAGTAGAGGTAGGTACCTATCTACCTATATTTACGAGGTACTAGGTGGTAGGGTATATCGCGCATCGAGAGGACTCAGAGGAGGTTAGTGTCAAAATCTCCTTTGAAAATTCCCTTAATAGGGGATTTTGGACTTACGATTTTTTGGTGATCAATTTTAGTTAGGTACATACCTATAGTTACCTAGGTGGTCAATTAAAAAAAAACCATAGAACTTTTACGGACGTACTTTAACGGAGATATTGGGTTAGTGTCAAAATCTCCTTTGAAGATCCCCCCCCCATAGAAGTGGTAGCGTAGCCCCCCTCTTTGATCTTTTTTGAGGAAGTACCTTACCTTACCTTACCTTACCTTACCTTACCTACCACACACAACAGACAGAAACGAAAGCAAATGCCTTCTTCGCTCGCTTCACTCGCTCTGTCATTTTAATGTGTTAAAAATTACAGCCTTATAGATGTAGGTACCTAAACACGTTTGCAAATGAAATGTGTCATCGGGTGATCGAAAGCTAATAATTTAAAATCATCCGCGAACTGATGACCGGAAGTGATAGACGAACAGAGGTCATAGACAAATACAAGGAAAATCGGAGGGCCAATGTGTGATCCCTGGGGAACCCCATATGAAACTACTTTTGCGGGAGATGCATAATAGCTACGAATCATGATTCATGACTAGCTGCGATTGACAACGGAGACTGTGACGGAGATATGACGCGCACCACTACATTCTGTTGGCGCACCACCTTACAATCCTCACAAAGGGATTATTCCCATCTGTCATCTAGTTTTGTCCCCTCGAGGAGAACGCACAAAAAAGTGCGATCTGTCACCCTGTCAGTATCGAGAGGAGATAAACTTTTGTCGCCCGTCACTAACAAGGAGAAATGGTCTATGTCTCCCTGTTAGTGACGGGTGATGTTAATTCCTGCTTGACCTTGGATCCACAAATCTAAAAGTACCTACCTTGTAGGTAGGTACTTTTAGATTATTGTGATATCTCTGTGCTAAATAATTGTTATTGTGTAAGTACTTTCGTAGTTAGATAGAAAACGTCAGTAATGGTAACATAAATATTAGTAAAGATACAGACTGAAATAAGTACTAAAACAATCTTAAAAAAAATATAAACCTAAATTTTGCCATAGCACTAAAATTTGCCAAAAAAAATAACTGTCTTTTTATTCCTTACTAATAATATATCAGTAGCACTACTCAGCTGATTTTTATCAAAATAAAAAAATTACACCGATTAAAACTAACCTAACCTACAAAACTGCAAAAAACCTTTGAAAAAAATAACAATTTAACTTTGTCAAGTCGCAGGCGGGTGCGCTACTAACTTTGAAGTTGGCCGTTTTATCAGTTTTTTGTTCGGAGGGTGACTACTTTCTCGGGATGTTTAGCTCAACAAATATATTTTATAAGTTAAATATTATAATTCTAACAATAACTGCTTGATTAAAGAGTTGGATCTAAATAATATAAACCACTAATATTTACCACTTGCTTATTTTCGAATCTATACATTATGGGTGTATGACACAATTTATTGTTTTGTCAGGTCAGCAAAATGTAAAGTGATGCGCCCCTGCCTCACCAGTCAGTCGAAGCACAACAGTCGTCTCCAGTGTGTACGTACTCTCAGACACACACTTTGTAATCTCAACTAATAAATGCGCAGATTTCGCGCCTCTTATTCGCTGTTTTCACTGGTCCCATCACTAACAATAGTAGGTATTGAAAGACGTGATTCAAGGAATAAAAAATGATGCAAGCAGGCCACTGAGACGGGCCTGATGCGGTTCGCGTGTTTAGAGTAATATTTCTATCTTAATGAAAGGAAAATTCAAAAGTAGTGGAAGAAGAAGAAGAAGAAGAAGAAGAAGAAGAAGAAGGTTAGGTTGAAAAAAAAAAAAAAAAAATACACTCTGGCGTATTTTTTACTTTAAATCTATGTAAGTATTCAGCAAATCCCCCGTGTCCTGTAAAAATTTGAACTAGAATCTTATTAAGGTTTTTTTTTTTTTTTTTTAATACCATCTCGAAATGGAACTAACTTAAATTAACCTGTTGCTATTAAAATGCAACAACATTTCTATCTTTATAATTAACTGCTATAAAAAATTTAGGTAAGTTTAGGTTAGGTTAGGTTAGGTTAGGTTAGGTTAGGTTTTTTTTTTTTTTTTTTTTTTCATAATTCCGTTTCATGTTTCTGAAACGGTTGCAATTTATTTCTCTGACATAATCAGAGACTTTATTTGAATTTTCAATTGACACGCTTTATATTAGTTTACATTATAATCATATAGTTTATTTACATTCATTATGGTACACTGCTTTAGTTTAATCATAAAATTTATTTACAATAATAACAAATTTTTTATAGTATTTTTTTGTTTTTTTATTTTTATTTATTTTTATTATTATTATTATTATTATTATTATTATTTTTTATTATATATATATATATATTTTTTTATTATTATAATTTTTATTTATTATTATTTTTTATTTTGTTTTTTATTTTTGTTTTTTATAATTAAACTTTTATTCACAGACAATCAACTTTTGTTTCTTTCTATCGATTTTAGAGTTATGTAAGTACAAAACTTCAAGAATTCCGTTCTACTCTCTTTTTCTGTGATCCATTCGTTTATTGTTTTATGATTTATATCTTTCTGAAATTCTATAGCCAACATTTCTCTTCTATAACTGTATACCGGGCATTCAACCAAAAGGTGGATGATGATGTTTTCGACGACCGATGTGGCGCAGCGGGCGCAGGTCCGCCTGCGACGCAGAGGTTGCGGGTTCGATTCCCGCCTCGGAACAAATGTTTGTACGATCTACAAATATTTGTTCCGGGTGTTCTGGGTATTTTCTATATATAATAAAAAATATCTATCTATGTATTGTATTGTATTAAATATATATCAGTCATCTAGTACCCATAATACAGCTCTGTTTAACAGCAGCTTACTTTGGGGCTAGATGATGCTGTGTGGATTGTCCAGCATTCCAGGTTAGGTTAGGTTAGGTTAGGTTAGGTTAGGTTTAAACGCCCAGGAAGCGGCTCTGGGCGAATGGCGGCGGCAGCTCGAGGAGCAAAGCACTACAGGTGCGGGTTCCCGACGCCGAGCGTTGGAGGGGATCCTGCCCATTTTGGAGGAATGGGTGGGACGAGAGTGGGGGTCACTCTCTTTCCGGCTTACACAGGTTCTCTCAGGGCATGGCTGTTTTGGGAGATACCTGTGTGTCGTAGCTGGAAAGGAGATGACCCAGGAATGCCACCATTGTGGCTGTGTGGAGGATACCGCACAGCACACAATGGAGGTATGCCCTGCGTGGGCTGGGCCGAGAGCAGATCTCGCTGCGGCCTTAGGAGGTGGAGACCTCTCGCTGCCGACTGTCATGGAGAAGATGGTCGGCAGTGAAAGAAACTGGGAGGCGATGCTTGCCTTCTGCGAGGACGTGATGTCGCAGAAGGAAGCCGCGGAGCGCGAGAGAGAGCGAGATCCGCTCTCTCAACGACTCCATCGTGGGCGGGGCGGGCGAGCCAGACGGGGTGCCCGCTCTCAACACAACCCGCCGGGAGGATCTCGGGCGACAGGTGCGGGGGCACCTGTTGTCCAATAACGAGACCTCCCGAGGAGATGACGAGCTTCTGCGCTCGTCGCACTTAAGGAGATCTGCCCATTACACCGGGGCGGACGTGGGCCACAGGCGAAGCCAGGCGGACTGTCGAGTTACCGCCGGCTTCGTCTTTGCTCAACAGTGGCGGGAATAGTGAGTTTTTTAGTGGGTATACCTCTACTAGAGAGGGGAGTCCCACATACCCCGTCTGTGCCCCCCGGCCGGGCGGGGATGCGTAATGCATTTTCCTCACTTAAAAAAAAAAAAAAAAAGGTAAGGTTAGGTTAGGTTAGGTTAGGTTCCGTCCCCCGGATTCAGAAGGTAGTGGGTGCTCTGCACAGACTGCTGCCAAATCTCGGGGGACCACGGGATGGAGTTCGCCGCCTGTACGCGGGGGTGGTGCGATCGATGGCTCTCTACGGAGCACCCGTCTGGTCCCACAGACTAGCGGGTGTTAGGCGCTACAGGTTGCTGTATAGCAGCTTGCAGCGTCCTATGGCCATCAGGATCGCACGGGGGTATCGTACGATATCCCTAGAGGCGGCAACAATCCTGGCGCGGTTCCCGCCCCTCGACATCTTGGCGGAGACTGACGCGCGTGTGTACGTTCGTCTCCGACATGATGACGGGAGCGGAATCGCGCCTTGTGAAGTGCGAGTGCAAGAGCGCCGGCGTGCGTTTGTTAGGTGGCGCGAACGGCTCGAGGAGCCGCGGAGTTCGCGCCAGCGCATCGTCGGCGCAATTGCACCCAACCTCGAAGCCTGGCTGGGAAGGGAGCACGGCAACGTCACCTATCGACTTACTCAGGTACTCACCGGACATGGATGCTTCGGTGAGTACCTGAGTAGGATCGGTCGCGAGTCGACACCACAATGTCACCATTGTGGGTGGGACCGAGATTCCGCGCAGCACACGCTGGAGCAGTGCTCAGCGTGGTGCCTGGAGCGCGGGATCTTGGTCACCAGGATCGGGCAGGATCTTTCTCTGCCAAGCGTGGTTGAGGCCATGTTGGCAGATGAAACGGCGTGGAGGGCCGTGGCCTCTTTCTGTGAGACCGTAATGGTTCGGAAAGAGGCCGCTGAGCGAGATCGGGAGAGAGCCGATCCCGCTCGGAGAAGGCGGCGGCGGGGTGACGGCAACGGCCGCCCCGCACTGCCTGCCCCATAAGGGGCCAAGCGGTATCCCCTGCCGAGCAGGGGAACTTTCGGGTTCGTGGGCGGTCTAGAGTAAGGGCTCTGGTCGTCCGTTTTCAGCGAACCCGGGAAGGGCGGTAGCACAGGGGTGGCCCTGTGTTGCCGCAGCACTGCGAGGTGCTGGGGCTGACTATTTTTTAGCCCCGGGAAGTGCTCTGAGCGCGATGCGAGAGGGGCACCACTGATAGCCCTAGGGGACCGTGGAGCCCCTTGGCATGCATCGAGGCTGGCCACCGGGGATGGTTTAGTGAGCCGTCGAGTCCGACAACCTCACACACCCCCGTCGTACCCTTATGCGACGGGATGTCTGGATGCAGATTCCTCCCCGTTAACAAAAAAAAAAAAAAAAAAAAGGTTAGGTTAGGTTAGGTTAGGTTCCGAGGCTATTTGTTTTCACGGGCCTCGGCGGAGACCACCTGCTGGTACCAGCATAGTGGTGGGGGGAACCCCAATTTTGGTCGGGACGACGTTAAAATATCTTGGCGTTGTCCTCGACAGCAGGTGGGACTTTGGGGTTCACCTGGAACGTTTGGTTCCGAAATTAGTAAGAACAGCAGGCGCTCTTAGTCGCCTGCTTCCTAACACAGGAGGTGGAGGTGTAGGCTGCCGCCGCCTGTATATGGGAGTGGTCCGATCGATGGCCCTTTATGGGGCCCCGATCTGGGCTGGATCTCTGAAAAACCGCCATAAAGCCCTTCTGCATCAGGCGCAGAGGGTCATGGCGGTTAGAGTAATCAGGGGTTATCGGACCATCTCCCATGGGGTGGCCTGCGCTCTTGCAGAATCCCTGCCGTGGGAGCTCGAGGCCGAGGTTCAATCCTCGGTCTACTGGCAACGGGCAGACGCTCGTAGTCAGGGCAACCGCCCAGCGCCTGATGAAGTGGTGCGGTGGCGCGTAAACGCCCAGGAAGCGGCTCTGGGCGAATGGCGGCGGCAGCTCGAGGAGCAGAGCACTACAGGTGCGGGTTCCCGACGCCGAGCGTTGGAGGGGATCCTGCCCATTTTGGAGGAATGGGTGGGACGAGAGTGGGGGTCACTCTCTTTCCGGCTTACACAGGTTCTCTCAGGGCATGGCTGTTTTGGGAGATACCTGTGTGTCGTAGCTGGAAAGGAGATGACCCAGGAATGCCACCATTGTGGCTGTGTGGAGGATACCGCACAGCACACAATGGAGGTATGCCCTGCGTGGGCTGGGCCGAGAGCAGATCTCGCTGCGGCCTTAGGAGGTGGAGACCTCTCGCTGCCGACTGTCATGGAGAAGATGGTCGGCAGTGAAAGAAACTGGGAGGCGATGCTTGCCTTCTGCGAGGACGTGATGTCGCAGAAGGAAGCCGCGGAGCGCGAGAGAGAGCGAGATCCGCTCTCTCAACGACTCCATCGTGGGCGGGGCGGGCGAGCCAGACGGGGTGCCCGCTCTCAACACAACCCGCCGGGAGGATCTCGGGCGACAGGTGCGGGGGCACCTGTTGTCCAATAACGAGACCTCCCGAGGAGATGACGAGCTTCTGCGCTCGTCGCACTTAAGGAGATCTGCCCATTACACCGGGGCGGACGTGGGCCACAGGCGAAGCCAGGCGGACTGTCGAGTTACCGCCGGCTTCGTCTTTGCTCAACAGTGGCGGGAATAGTGAGTTTTTTAGTGGGTATACCTCTACTAGAGAGGGGAGTCCCACATACCCCGTCTGTGCCCCCCGGCCGGACGGGGATGCGTAATGCATTTTCCTCACTTAAAAAAAAAAAAAAAAAAAAAAGGTTAGGTTAGGTTCCCCCCAAATGGGTTCTGCCTTGTCCCCCCAAATGGGTTCTGCCTTGTCGTGGCTGGGGGGCTCAGTAGTCGTAGTGGTACGACGAAGCCAAAAGAACCCGAGGAGGCTCGCACGGCGCCCTGGAGAGTCCGGGTAGCGGCGTTGCGAGTGTAGGCGGCCTTGAATGGCTGCGGGACTCGGTCGGCGTCTCGGCCTTATGCTGAGTAGCGGCGACGCGGGTCGGATAGGCCTCTCCGCGCGTCCCTCTGTTTCAGCAGAGGGTGCAGTGTGACGAGGCAAGGTCCAGGAGTTTGTGCTGGGATGGTAACGGTTCTGGCATAGATACCTGGTGTGAACCACTTGGTGGTCGGAGGAGTTGTTTGTTTGCGCATTGCGCGGATGAAGCAGAGTTTGGGCTTGGCGTGCGCTTACCCCGCCGTCAGGCAGGTAGTGGGGGACTTGTCTTCCCTGCCACCAGCTCGAAATCGTAATCCTGTAACAGTTGCGGATCACGTCTCGTGATTGGAGCAGGACCGAGGGCCTTGGCTTTATTGCCCGGGCTGCGAGGAGTAAACCTCTATAAAAAATCCCGAAGGACAAGTGGCGGTGCAGCACGAGGTCCTTTCTCTTCGGAGGAGGGCTGGCCGGTAAAGCCAGTCGCTACTGCATCTAGGCGTTGCGCCTTGGTTAGGTCCACCTAACCCTTCCAGGACACACGTGGGCTCTGTCTTGGTCGTATTTTTTACCCCCCGGTACTCGTGGGATCTATTATGGAAACTTACATAAAAACCAAAACCAAAAGGAGGGCGGCCGCCTGGAATGCCGCATCGTAGGAGTTGCTGAAGAGCCTGTAAAGGTGTCTGGTGCGGACGCTTCGGCGTCATTGAGGAGTGTGGACGCTTCGGCGTCACGGAGTGGAAAAGACACTTCGGTGTCGAAGAATGTCGCTAGGGAAGCTGTGGTGGTCCTGAGGAGAGTGGACGCCGTGGTGACCCCTGTGGCAGAGATGCTGGAGAGGACCAGATGTCCATCCCTGGTCACCAGTTTGGAGAGTGGGGAATCGGACTACAAGTCTGTCCCCGACAGCCGGCTTCCGGTGAGGTTCTGGAGGAAGAAGCCTCCTACTTCTAAAAGGGCTAGAAGTAGTGAATCCGACTCGGACCGTCCTCGGAGTCCTCACGGAGAGAACTCTAAACAGTTGATGACTGGGTCGACGCGCGGTCGCGGAAGGACCTCTATCACGGGCCAGTACGTCGGCCTGGCTAAAGCCAGGGCTGAGCTCAAAGCCGCAGAGCGACAGGCGATGGACTTGGAGTCGGAGAAGGAGGTGGCAGCAGCAACGCCCAAGGCGCGGTCAGATGCTGCCACCAATTACCTGGGTGCCTCGACCTCTTGGGGCTCAACAAGGGAGGCCTCAGCCGTCGCCCTATCTGATAGGGTAAAGGAGAGCCTGACGGCCATAGAATTGGTTGGGAGTAAGTCGGGCAACCTTAAGGGCACTTTCCAAAGTGCCCTGAAAAAGTCCGCGGAAGTGCTGCGGGAGGTGTTTGAGGAGTTGGCCTCTCGAACGCCTGCCGAAGAAGTATTAAAACTTCAGGCGGAGAATGCCCTGCTTAAGGGTCAGCTTAATCAGCTAGGCGGGGAGTTGGCTGCGCTTAGGGCCGAAGTAAGGAGCAACAGAGAGTGCGCTGCTCCTTCCCCAGCTTTTGAGGAGCTGGGGCGAGATCTCCGAGCCTCACTGGCAAAAATGGATGCCCGGCTTGATAGCCTGGAGGTAGACGGGCGGCTTTTGCCTGAGAAGCGCCACCGCCCGCCTCTGGCAGCGGATAAGCCGCGTGAGGTCTCGCCGATCCTGACTCAGACGGCGAGAAAAGCTCCGGTGGAAAAACCTGCCCCCACGTCGTATGCGGGGGCGACTAAGAAGGCACCGGTGACAAAAGCTGCCTCTGGAGAAAAGGGGAATAGAAGCAAAGCGCCTGCACCCGCCCCGGCGGCTCCTGCCCCGACGGCTCCTACCCCGGCTGCTCCTGCTCCGGCAAGCCAGACGCAAGAAGAGGGCTGGCAAAAAGTGGGCCCGCGCCGCAATAGGCAGCGCAAGGAACCGGCTGACAGGGTGCCAAGGACATCGGCACCTAAAAAACCAGAGACGTCCAAACCGGCTACGGCTAGAAAAGCCAAGGCCCCAAAGGTCCGAGCCCGCCGCTCAGCTGCGGTTGTGATTGCGCTGCAGCAAGGGGCAGTGGAGAGAGGGCGAACGTACGGAGAAGTGATCTCGGAGGCCAAGTCTAAACTGGACTTGGAAGAGCTCGGGATCACCTCCGTACGCTTCCGGCAAGCGGCGACTGGGGCTCGCATCTTAGAAGTCCCAGGAGCGGAGAGTGGCGGCAAAGCCGACTTACTAGCGGAAAAGCTCCGGGGGCTTTTTACAACGGAGGATGTAAAGGTCTCCAGGCCAGTGACCTCAGTTGATCTTCGAGTAACCGGTCTGGATGACTCAGTGACCCCGGACGAGCTGGTGGCTGCAGTCGCCAAAGTGGGCGAGTGTTCGCCGGACAATATTAAATCCGGCGAAATAAGGAGGGGTCCCGGTGGCGCAGGCACGGTTATTGTAAAGTGCCCCGTCACGGCTGCAAAAAAAAGTTGTAGCCGGACGCTTCCGGGTCGGATGGGTGGCGGTTGGGGTCAAGATTCTTGACAATCTTCCCCTCCGCTGCTTCCGTTGTTTCGCGCAGGGCCACATTGGGGTCCAGTGCCAGTCGGAAATCGACCGCAGCCTGAATTGCAGGCGATGCGGTCAGGAGGGCCACAAGGCCCGGGAGTGCTCCGCCACGCCCCACTGCTCCGTCTGTGAAGTAGCTGGGAAAAAGGCGGACCACCTCGCTGGGGGCAAGGCCTGTGCCAAGCCCCTAACTAAAAAGGCAGCGAAGAAGGCTGCGGCAAAGGCAAGAAAGGCCAAACCGCAGTCTGCAAACCCGCCTCAAGCGGGTAGCGAGGAGGATTCCATGGAGGTCCAATAGTTATGGACCTCCGATTCCTGCAGGGGAACCTCAACCACTCCGCCGCGGCCCAGGATTTATTGATCCAGGCCATGGCGGAGTGGCAGGTCCATATAGCTGTTGCTGCCGAGCCGTATCGCATCCCGACCCGTTCTAACTGGGTTGGGGATCGTGATGGCTTGGTAGCAATTACACAGCATTGCGCGGAGAGTGCCGCTCCACTTACTCTTGTTTACAGAGGTAGGGGTTTTGTTGTTGCTAAAGTCGGCGAGCTGGTCGTAATTGGGGTATATTTTTCCCCCAATCGTCCGCTCGCTGAATTCGAGTGTTATCTCGCGTTAGTGGGGGTCGCTGTAGGTCAGAGCTCTCCCTGTCCTGTTGTCGTCCTTGGGGACCTCAATGCCAAGTCTGGGTCTTGGGGTTCCGCGACGACGGACCCTAGGGGGAGAGTTTTGGAGGAGTGGCTGGTGGAGTGTGATCTGTCGATCCTCAACCGCGGCACAGTGAACACGTGCGTGCGTCGTAATGGGGGGTCAGTCGTGGATGTTTCTTTCGCGACCCCGTCCATTGCACGCCGTGTCCAGGGGTGGCAAGTTTTGGAGAATGAAGAGACGCTGTCAGACCACCGTTACATAACGTTCAGCGTCTCCAGACCGTCTCCGGCCACTTCAAGAGCCCCGAGCCAGCCACGACTGGATGGCCCGCGCTGGGCGATAAAACGCCTGAATAAAGAGTTGCTGCAGGAGGCGGCTCTTGTTAAGGCGTGGCTGCCGGAACCACCACCGGTAGATGTGGACGGGGATGCGGCTCGGATCTGCGAGGCCATGACGCAGGTTTGTGACGCTGCGATGCCTCGCGCTAGAGCCTCTCCGTCCAAACAAGGAGTCTACTGGTGGAACGAGGAGATCGCCCAGCTCCGACGCTTGTGCGTGGAGAGGCGCCGAGATTTTCAGCGGTATCGGAGGCGCCGCAACCGCGACGAAAGCGAAGAGGATCGGCTGTACGCTAAGTACAAGGAAGTGGCGGTGGAACTCCGCCTTGCCATTGGCCGGTCCAAGGCCGCGGCGTGGGAGGAGTTGCTGGAGACGTTGAAGGGGGATCCTTGGGGTAGGCCATACAAGCTTGTAAGGCAAAAGCTACGCCCTTGGACTCCTCCCATCTCCAGCAGCCTAGAGCCGGAAGTCCTCGAAAGAGTGGTCGAGGCACTGTTCCCAGAAATGGGAACGGACTTTGTGCCTCCCAATATGGCACCGCCGGAACAGGAGGCGGGAGACTCGGACACTGAGGATGTGCCCGAGGTCTCTGTAGCGGAGTTGGGTGCGGCCGTGTTGCGCATTAAGTGCAAAAACACGGCCCCAGGACCCGATGGCATTCCTTGCCGCGCTTGGGTCCTGGCCCTTGGCGGGGAGCAGGGCGCTCTAGAGCCCCGAGTAAGGGCTCTCTTTAATAGGTGTGTGCGAGAAGGTGTTTTCCCGCACCGTTGGAAGGAGGGCCGTTTGGTCCTCCTCCGAAAGGAGGGACGGCCGGCCGATGACCCGTCGGGTTATCGGCCTATAGTATTGCTAGATGAGGCGGGGAAGCTGCTGGAGAGGGTGATAGCCAACCGCCTCATCGAACACATGGGCGTTGTAGGTCCGAATTTGTCGGACGCCCAATTTGGGTTCCGCTGGGGCCGGTCGACCATAGACGCGATCGGTCGCCTACGGGACATGGCAGAGGAGGAAGTTATGAGGGGCGGGCAGTTGTTGGCTGTCTCATTAGACATAAAAAATGCCTTCAACAGCCTGCCCTGGTCGACTATTATGGAGGCACTCCGCTATCATGGAGTGCCCCCGTACTTGAAGAGATTGGTGGGGAGCTACCTATCGGATAGGGCGGTAGTGTTCCCCACCAGAGATGGAACGGGTGGTCGCCGGCGCATGTCGCGCGGTGTTCCCCAGGGGTCTGTTCTAGGGCCCCTGCTATGGAACATCGGCTACGATCACGTCCTACGCTGCGCTAACCTGCGAGGCGTGGGCGTGATCTGTTACGCCGATGACACCCTAGTGACAGCCCGGGGTTCTGATCTCCGGGCTGCCTTGGTGTTGGCCACCGCTGGAGTTGCGGCAGTGGTGTCGAGGATTCGACGGCTGGGGCTAGAGGTGGCACTCCACAAGTCCGAGGCTATTTGTTTTCACGGGCCTCGGCGGAGACCACCTGCTAGTACCAGCATAGTGGTGGGGGGAACCTCAATTGCAGTCGGGACGACGTTGAAATATCTTGGCGTCGTTCTCGACAGCAAGTGGGATTTTGGGGTTCACCTGGAACGTTTGGTCCCAAAGTTGGTGGGAACGGCAGGCGCTCTTAGCCGCCTGCTTCCAAACATAGGAGGTGGAATGGTGGGCTGCCGCCGCCTGTATATGGGAGTGGTCCGATCGATGGCCCTTTATGGGGCCCCGATCTGGGCGGGATCGCTGAAAAACCGCCATAAAGCCCTTCTGCATCAGGCGCAGAGGGTCATGGCGGTTAGAGTCGTAAGGGGGTATCGGACCATTTCCCATGGGGTGGCCTGTGCGCTAGCAGGATCCCTGCCGTGGGAGCTCGAGGCCGAGGTTCAATCCTCGGTCTACTGGCAACGGGCAGACGCTCGTAATCAGGGCGACCGCCCAGCGCCTGATGAAGTGGTGCGGTGGCAAAGGGACGCCCAGGAAGTGGCTCTGGGTGAATGGCGGCGGCAGCTCGAGGAGCTGAGCACTACGGGTGCGGGTTCCCGACGCCGATTATTGGAGGGAATCCTGCCCATTCTAAAGGAATGGGTGGGACGGGAGTGGGGGTCACTCTCTTTCCGGCTTACACAGGTTCTCTCAGGGCATGGCTGTTTTGGAAGATACCTGTGTGTCGTAGCTGGAAAGGAGATGACCCAGGAATGCCACCATTGTGACTGTGTGGAGGATACCGCACAGCACACAATGGAGGTATGCCCTGCATGGGCTGGGCTGAGAGCAGAACTCACTGTGGCCTTAGGAGGTGGAGACCTCTCGCTGCCGACTGTCATGGAGAAGATGGTCGGCAGTGAAAGAAACTGGGAGGCGATGCTTGCCTTCTGCGAGGATGTGATGTCGCAGAAGGAAGCCGCGGAGCGCGAGAGAGAGCGAGACCCGCTCTCTCAACGGCTCCATCGTGGGCGGGGCGGGCGAGCCAGACGGGGTGCCCGCTCTCAACACAACCCGCCGGGAGGGTCTCGGGCAACAGGTGCGGGGGCACCTGTTGTCCAGTAGCGAGACCTCCCGAGGAGACGATGAGCTTCTGCGCTCATCGCATATGAGGAGGTCCGTCCATTCCATCGGGGCGGACGTGGGCCACAGGCGAAGCCAGGCGGACTGTTGAGTTACCGCCGGCTTCGTCTTTGCTCAACAGTGGCGGGAATAGTGAGTTTTTTAGTGGGTATACCTCTACTAGAGAGGGGAGTCCCACATACCCCGTCTGTGCCCCCCGGCCGGGCGGGGATGCGTAATGCATTTTCCTCACTTTAAAAAAAAAAAAAAAAAAAAAAAAAAGGTTAGGTTAGGTTAGGTTAGGTTTTTTTTTTTTTTTTTTTTTTTTTTTTTTTGCCATCTCGTAATGGCACTACTGGCGGTTCACCACAGACTGTTTGTCCGTGCTCTTGGGGGATCTTACAATTTTTATTTATTTATTTTTTCATTTACATTTTTTCTTAAAACTTAACTCAGTGAGACATGTATGTTTATCTTAAAAACTAACAAACTTGTATTATTGTATTGAGCTTATTACTTAAGGATAGACTTTACTGACATTTTATTATTTAACAACATTAATTATGTTATACTACTTTACACTAAATTGATACACTAGAAATTGGGATTTTACAATTTTAACTTATTAACATTAACTTTACATTTAGGGAACCAAACCCTCCGCTCTCCGCTCAAGGGCTTCCACCACCTCTGCGTTGTTGTCCTGAATAGCCATTTTCAGATTGTATTCAAGAATAGTTTTGGCTGGCGCTGCCATCGCTTGCCTCACGAAGTACCCTATCGCGTCACTGCTGTCATCGACGTAATAGGTGCAGCTGATGGTGTGCCGCGAGACTGCTACCACCGCATGAGGAACACTTTTGTGCAACAGCATTTTACTCCTCGTGTTGATTATGATCACCGACTCATACGTCAAGCCTTGAGATTCGTGGATGGTGAGTGTGCGAGACCCCTGACCTAACCCAAAGCCCTGACTGATCAGGGTTGCTTTCTCTTCCTGAGTGTGTACGAGGAAGAGCGTGTTGGCTTGGTTTTTTGGAATGTCTGCATCAGTGAAGCTCTCTAGCTTTAACGAATGTAGTCGGGATATTGAGGAGTATATGCCAGAGTAGACGTCGCTGATGGCGTACGCTACGTCCATTGGGTTCCGATGAGTGCACAACCACTCCTGTGTAATGTTTGCAACCGAACTTGGTCGAATATAGGTCATCTTGAAAATATTTCCTCTATCGATAAACGGAAGTTGGTTGACGTCTCCAATGAGAACAAGTTCGCTGGCACCTGCCAACCGCGCAGCCATGATAATGGCCCCAAAGTGGTTCATTGGGGCCTCATCGATCGTGAGACGGTTATACTTGTCCTGGTCTTTGAAACCATTGACCAGAACTGAAGCCATTGTTCGGACCCTAGTTTTCACTTTGTCTCCGATACGCTTTGCAAGCTTCTCCCTCAGGTCATTGGCTGCTTCAGTTGTTCCGGTGATAATCGCGTCGTTGTCCGCATCAAAGTGTTTTATTACCCAGGTTGTTTTCCCGCACCCGGGAACGCCATTTACCCATTTTATTCTTGGTATCACCCAGTTGTTCCAGCCCGCATCGACGTCATGGTCTCCCGAAAAGGTTTTCGCCCTTTCGAGTATCATATCGTCTAGCATTATCCTGGTACAACGAGCGACAACTACGACTGGGTCGCAAGGTGGAGTTGCAAACTTCGGTTCCTTCCGCCTCGTCTCCTCCTCAACACGCGCCACAAACCCGCCAGTTTCGCTGTAAGCCGCCATATATTCCCCTTACATTGTACCTCTGAGGACTTGGGAATTGTCGTTATTGTATATGGCGGCCTCCGCCTCCTCGAGCCTGTATTTTAAAAGGTTTTCTATTCCCAGCTTGAAGTCCTGCAAGATGTTACTGCAGGTCTTTACGTTGATTTCTTTCGTTGCTTTTTTGATGGCTAGGAACTCGAGGAATGCGTTCAAAGCGTGGTCTGTGGGGCCTTTGACCGGTCTAAAACGGGGCGGACTGATTTGCCCCATTTCGGCTTTGCGGATCTCAGATTCGGGTTTTCTGGCCTGCTGTTTCTTTCCTTTTCCTGTTGTTTTCAAAGGTTTGCCGAGCAGGCTGTAAGCGGCAGAACTGAAAGCGCTGAGAAACTGTTCCAGGTGTTTTCTCGGTTTGATCCTTGTCTTCTCAAGCCAAGCCGCAAGCTCTTCGTCGGCAGCTTTTTGTTGGACGCGTTCGGATCCGGTGGTTAGTTCTGGAACTTGGAGGTCTGTGTTGTTGGCTGCGTCTCTCTGGTCGCGTACTCTTAAGAAGCTAAGATCTTCGCCCCTGTTTTCGTACACGACTACCTCGTGTTGTTCAGCGGCTTTGAGGCAACCCAACAAGTCGACGACCTCCCCCTTCGAGTATTCGATCGTCATGGCATCTACACTAATTATGCGCGGGGAGTTTCCTTCTTCTCCTAGCTTGTTTAGTAGCAGCCTTGCCTCTGCGAAGAGGTTTGTGCCAGCAAGTTCTAGAAGAGCAATTGTTTTGTTTTTCGTTCGCACAATCCGACACCGGTGGTTTTCCACTTCCATCACGGGTAACGCGCTGTAGGTCTTGTAGCGCATTGTACTTTTAAAAGTGCTTCCGTTGAGCAGGGACGATAGGCCCGGAGATATGGCCACTCTGTTGTATTTGCCGCGACGGCAGAGGCAGAAGCTCAGCCCAAGCTGAGGTTAGGTTAGGTTAGGTTAGGTTAGGTTAGGTTAGGTTAGGTTAGGTTAGGTTAGGTTAGGTTAGGTTAGGTTAGGTTAGGTTAGGTTAGGTTAGGTTAGGTTAGGTTAGGTTAGGTTAGGTTAGGTTAGGTTAGGTTAGGTTAGGTTAGGTTAGGTTAGGTTAGGTTAGGTTAGGTTAGGTTAGGTTAGGTTAGGTTAGGTTAGGTTAGGTTAGGTTAGGTTAGGTTAGGTTAGGTTAGGTTAGGTTAGGTTAGGTTAGGTTAGGTTAGGTTAGGTTAGGTTAGGTTAGGTTAGGTTAGGTTAGGTTAGGTTAGGTTAGGTTAGGTTAGGTTAGGTTAGGTTAGGTTAGGTTAGGTTAGGTTAGGTTAGGTTAGGTTAGGTTAGGTTAGGTTAGGTTAGGTTAGGTTAGGTTAGGTTAGGTTAGGTTAGGTTAGGTTAGGTTAGGTTAGGTTAGGTTAGGTTAGGTTAGGTTAGGTTAGGTTAGGTTAGGTTAGGTTAGGTTAGGTTAGGTTAGGTTAGGTTAGGTTAGGTTAGGTTAGGTTAGGTTAGGTTAGGTTAGGTTAGGTTAGGTTAGGTTAGGTTAGGTTAGGTTAGGTTAGGTTTTTTTTTTTTTTTTTATTTATTTTTTTTGCCATCTCGAAATGGCACTAACTTAAAATTACTGTCGCTATTATTATGCGACAACCTTTCACTCTTACATTCATTCTTCACTGTATTTATTTAGTCCCCTTACAATTTTTATATAAAATTTAATAATATAAAAATCAAATTAATTTTGAAATTACAAGCAAAAGAACTTTTATATTCTATTATAGGTGGTATTTAGGGACACCAATTTTATTTGAATTTCAATTTCCCATTTAAATTTTCCTTTCACTCTTTATTATTATTATTTATCATTATCATATATTATTCTAACTATATAATTATTAAAACACATTTCGTCCTTGCTATTGATTGCACAGAACAATCAATCCAAAGACTTAAATAATTTTATTAACATTATACCATTACTTTAAATTCCTTAAATCTAGACATTAACATTTTAATATTTTTATAACTATTTTATGCATGACTACAATTAATTTTGTTTAACTGTATATTAAATAACACAATTATAATAAACATATTTAAAAAATTATAACTATTTCCATTATCTTATCAATACAATTAATTTTAATGAAATTGATTGGTATATTTTATAAAACTGATTTCTTTGTTATATTATTTAAATACCAAATCTGATCTGAACTAACAATAAAATATATATATAAACAATAATTAATAAAAAAAAAAATTAATATTAATATAAGCAATAATTTAAACTAATAATTAAACTAAACTAATAAATAAATTAAACAATAACATGAATAACAATTTTAATAATGATAATAATTATATTCTTATTCTTATAGGCCCCGTTTACACTTTCAAATTTAGCTATCTACCTATCTATCAACATACTTATTTTCTAATTGCCATCTAATAAAATATTTCATGGCAAAATATCTTAGAAGGCAATATAACTTAATGCTATTTTCTACAATGCACATGGTAACCTGGGGTTCATGCCGCCAATACAATCACTATGACTTTAATATTAGCAAGATCCGAATTGAATTGCATGATCACTGCAGTTCCACAACATCAATGCCAATGCACTAGCAGCACAGGACCCCTGATCGCTAACACGGTATGTATGCATCTTATTCTATCATTATACATAAATCCTACCTACTGAATACAATAATATAACTATTAAAAATTAAAACTAAAATTAAAATTAATTTAGACAAAATAATAATTAAATTAATTCAAGTACCTAATATTTATATATATATTATTATTATTATTATTTTCTTGCCCAAGTGTGCCACTGTCTTTTTATCTATCGATTGTCACTGTCAAACTTTGGATTTGTCAATGTCAATAGATTTCATTTGCAGTTCTGTGGTCAATTTCAACAAAAGAAGAAGACTGTGTTGTTTTTGTTTGTCATAATTATGCCTTCTTGCCAATAATAAATGAAATTCGTTTGTTTTTAATACTAGGCACGAAAATAACATAATCTGCACTGATACGGCGGCGTCTACTGACTGTAGCTACAATAAAAAGTAAGTTAAGTTTTTGATTATTTTTACTACTCTTGAACAAAATAACAAAACAAGTGCACGAATCTTTATCATTATAACCTCAATTAATTGAATTAATAAAATATACTTTAAAATAAACAACAAAATTGATTGAAAATTACAAGACAACAAGAAAAGAAAAAATACAAATAAAAAAAAATAATGACTATTAATAATTTATGAGACAAAAATAAATTATAATTCAATAATAATATGCTATTCAAAATAAATACTAGGTAAGTGACAAACTAATATGCTTCAACTAAGCCACTTCCACATAGGAATCGTTTTCTTTCCCGATTTTGCGCAGAACGGTCCTTGCAAAATCGAGAAAGAGTAACCTGCAATTATCATCACCCATGATACTACCAAAGTTATCCATGTGAATATCTGTCTCCATTGCACTCTCGCAGTCATACCTCAGTTTGCCAAATTTGGAACAATGTGCTAAGACATGTTGTACGGTCTGAGGTACATCTTCACCACAAGAGCACAACGGAGAGTCAGATAGCCTAAATCTGTGAAGGTAAGCCCTAAACCCTCCATGTCCTGTCAAAATTTGAGATACAAAATTATTTAATTTGATTTTTGCTAGTATTTTATAGGCCCTGGCTACATCTTGAAAAAATAGCTTGGTGACTGACCCGGTTGTGGCTGTCCTGTAGTTGAGCTGCCATTCTTCTATAGTATCAGCCCTAGTGGAATGCTTTGCAAAGGACAACGGAAACCTGTCATATTTTGGTAACTGGCGATTGTGCAATGCTGCATTCTTAGCCAGCTCATCTGCCCTCTCATTTCCTGCAATACCGCAATGTGCCTTCACCCAGTAAAGTGCAACTTCTTTACCCTCACTGCTCAGCTGAGAGATCTCCTTCCTTATGTCGACAGCTAAAGGGTTGACTGTGTTTGCGTCACTGACCGTTTCCAGACCTGATCTTGAGTCACTTGCTATAGCATACTTCTTCTCTTGTCTCCCTTTAACAATGTTCAGTGCCCAAAGTACTGCCGACAATTCCGCCTGATACACGCTACAGAAGCTCTCGAGACGGAAGCCTGTATGTCGAACCTCCACTCCACCGATCCAGCAACTGACTGCCGCCCCGACCTTCCCTTCCAGCTTGCTGCCATCCGTGTAGAGTACCGGCCCATCGGTTCCCAAGGCATCAGCGTCCTCCTGAGAACCAATCGACCCAAACTCCAAACGCCTTCTCTCCGCTGGGTGTGGCAGCGAGTACGGACTCCTCCTCATCTCTAAGCTTCTGCCGGGCAAACAGGTGAGCGCTCCTCCTCTCTTAATCTTATATACCGCGGCCTGCTCTCTTACCCGCATTGGTAGCGGCACTATTCGGGCCAGAAGTACGCTCGACACCAACGAGACCGTACGGTGAGCTTTGCTGATCTTGAGGGCGAAGGATCTCGTCAGCCTGTTAAGCTCTGTCTCCGCGTACACGCGTCCCGACACTTCGGCCCAGCAGCTCGCGGCGTACAGGACAGTAGGCTCCACCACGCAGATGTAAATGAGCCTCAAGATATCGGAGTTGAGGCCCCATTGCGCTCGCGCCGCTCTAGACACCGCCTTGTACAAGACTATGGCTTTCTTGGTTGTTAACTCTAAGTGTCTCCTAAAGCTGAGCAGCGGGTCGACCGTCAACCCCAATACCCTAAGACTATCTCCATACGTCAGTTCAACTCCTGCCATCCTCAGTCTGGGGGTATAATACCTAAGCTTTTTTGTAACTAGGAGAGCCTGCGTTTTTCCAGGGGCAAACTTCATTTTTAGCTTGACTCCCCACTGCAATATTACAGCTAGAGCACTGTTCACGCTCTCTTCTAACTCATGTCCGTCTACTGCCGCCGCGATCAAGACGATGTCATCAGCGAAGGCCTGCACCCGTACCCCCCCGTACTGCGACTGCTCTAACAGGGGGTCTAGCTGTATATTCCACAGGATGGGGCCGCAGGTTGAACCCTGGATGCAGCCTCGCTCGGTCTCTCGCTCAACGGTCTCACCCGCGTAACGCAACCTCACCCTCCTCTCCGACAGGTAGTCCGCCACAAGGCGCACGATGTCCGGGTCGACCTCCTTAACGCGCAGCTGCTCTATAATGACGGGCCACCACGCTGCGTCGAACGCGCCCTCGATGTCGAGCGACACCATGACCACTATCTTTTTATCCCGCGTATGCATTCTGATTTCAGCCATGGCGTCGTACAGGGCGTCCTCGGTGCTTCGCTGCGGAGTGAACCCGTACTGAAGCGGGCTGAGACGCTGTTCCCTGCCAAGCTGCCACTGCAGCCTGTTGACGAAGAGCTTCTCCAGAATCTTTCCCAAAACCGGCAAGAGTCCGATAGGGCGGTAAGATTTCGGGACAGTGTAAGTATCTCTCGCCGGTTTCGGGATCACCTTAATCGTGGCCACCTTCCAAACCCGCGGAAAGCAACCCCACCTCAGGCACTGCGAGAAGAGTTGCAGCAGCAGGGCCTTGTTGCAGACGAAGGCTCGGAGGCAGATGTCCAAGGTGAGGCCGTCTCCCCCGGGAGCCTTCTTCGGGCTCATCGCTCGCAGCACCGTCTCCAGCTCGGTGGGCGTGAAGTCGCCGCATCCCTCCTCCCTTGCGGGCAGCGCCGCCAGCCGGGCGCGGTGTGTAGTGGCGGCTGCCCGCGTGTGCGCCTGCTCCGGCGTGTCCGCGGCGGGCGGGTCCGGCGGGTAGAAGGTGTCGGCGAGCAGCCGCGCCGACCCCGCCGCGTCCAGCGCCGAGCCGTCCGCCGCCTGCAGCAGCTTGTCCTGTTGCACCCGGGCGGAGCACGCTTTCATCACCCGGTACGAGCGCTCCCAGATGGTCTCCTTCTCCTCGCCAGTGCAGAACTCTTTCCAGCTGGCGGTTCGAGCGGACTCGATCGCGTCCCGATACTCCGCTCTCGCAGTCAGGTACTCGTCTTCCACGAACCGCCTTCGCCGTGGGTTCGCCTTCGCGATCCTCCTTCTGCGCCGCACCATCTCCGCCTTCAAGCGCGTGAGCTCCAACGTCCACCACTTACACGCCTTGACGACACCTCTAGGTGTGACGCGAGGTATCGTCTTCTCGCACGCCTCCACAATACATTCTGTATACATCTTTGCAGCGCGATTTACTCCCTCTCTGTCCCCCACGCCTGCCACACATTCCTCCATGTCAATTCTATCCAGTTCCCGTTCCAATTCTGTCGAAAACGCTGTCCAATTTGCCTTCTTTGTGTTATAGATCCGGGTGCTGCTGCCGTTATCCGGGGCGGTCTCCAGGTGCGCACCCAGACGAAGCGTGAACCGGATTGGGCGGTGGTCGGACAATGTGCCGAATTGGTCGTCAACTTTCCAGTCCGCGACCACGGGCAGTAGGTCGCTGGAGCACGCCGTGACGTCGATGATGCTCGTGCACTCCTGGCCCTGACGCAGCGCGACGTAGGTCGGGCTCTCCCCGCGGTTGAGTACCTCCAGGCCGAGCTCAGCGAACGCCTCCATCAATGCCAGGCCCCGCGCGTCCTCTGCATCGCACCCCCACCAAGGGCTGCGCGCGTTCATGTCGCCGCAAACCACCACTCGCTGCACCCGCATCTCCCGCACCATGCCAGAAATGCAAACCAGGTACCTATCTAAATCTAATTCTTTATCTAAATAAACGCTAATCAGTCCTATCTTAAAATTATCCACATTAAGTATGACCCCCGAGACATCCTCAGTGACAAATCTAATGTTCTCTACATATTTTATTCTAGAGTCGGTGATGACAATTGCAGATCGTACAGGTTTGGAAATGTCCGCGGTGTCGCTCTGGATGACTCTGCACCCGCTCGGCACCGACATGTGAGCTTGCGCCCCCACGTACGGCTCCTGCAGCATTAAAACGTGCACTCCGCGAACGGTCGCCTCCCGCATGCACTCGTGCGTCGCGGCCCTACCTCTACCCAGGTTGTATTGAACAAATTGAATATTCTGGAGGGGGGCCTGATTAGTGCCCTCAGCAATACCGGACAGCTAGTCTTGCTATCCGGTCCCACCTCCTCCACTCCGGGCAGTCGGAGCTGTAGGCCGGGTGCTCACAGTTTGAGAGCCGCTTGGCCTTGCAGTTGGTGCAGTGCGGGGCCGCGCTCCTGTTGCGACACTCCCGAGTGTCATGGACTCCTGCGCAGTGCCCACATTTTGGCTCCTGAGCCCTACAATCTACTACTTTGTGCGAGAAGCCTAGACAGCGGTAGCACTGAATGAGAGGCGACTGGTCGACTACGGTGACCATCTGGTAACCCAGTCGCACCCTCCGGTCCCTAAAAGCCGCCCACACCTCCGGGCTTCCCTGAATTATTACGTTGTTTAATCCCGCGGTCCTCCCTTTAATTCTCCTAACAACCTTAACTTTTCTCTCTGTTTCAGGTACGTGCAGAAGTAGGCCAGCGTTCTGTCGCAGCAGCGCCTCCTCAACCCTGGCGTCGGCGAGGTCGGCGACGACGCCAACGAGCCGGAGCAGCGGGTCCCGCCCGCGCGGCTCCGTCACGGTGAAGTCGTCCCCGAGCCCCTCGATCGCCTCGCCCATCACTACTTTCTCGCGCTCCGACTCGAGCGATATCGCGACGCGGCTATTCTTGCACTTACGCACCCCGGTGACACCAACCCCCATTCCGATGACGTCGATTCCTTTTTTTATGGTCGAGATAATTTGGTCTCCGGTGTGGGTGGGATTCTTGGACTCCACCATGATAGCGTGCTTGGCCACGGCACGCGCGTAGGAGTCGGGCGCGCGCGGCTCGACGGTGGGGCGGAGGGGGTGGAGGGGGAAAGGGGGGGCGCCGGGCTCGCGCTCCGCTGCGCCGCCGCCCGCCTCGCGCCCCCACTCCGCGCGCAGCGCCCGCACCTCTTCAAGCACGCGGTCCTCACCCCCGAACGCCCCCTCCATCCCGCAGTCCCCGCCGCGGGGTGGAGGGGGCGCGCGCAGTGTGTCTCGCATCTCTTGGACTAGTTGCCGCGTCCGCTCACATTCCTTCACAGTCTCGGCTCCCGCCCGCCTCAGCTCATCGAGGTTCGTCTGCACGTAGGTGTTGATTGCCTCAAGTTTCATTGCGTGCAATTTATGTTGCAGGGTGTTCTGCCTCTCACCGAGGGCCTTCGCCCGCTCCTTCTCGGCGATGTGGCGGCAGCGCGAGTCGGTGAGCCGCAGCACCATCTCGTAGAGCCCGCGCAGCCCGGTGAGGATCGACTCTTTGATGTCGCGGTTGAGATTTCGGGACCTCTCGAGCTCGGCGACCGTCTTCTGCAGCAGGCGACTCGCGATCCGCGGGGCCTCGTGAATCGGGCCACCCTCCCCGGGGGACATCATCGACTGTTCGAGGAACGCGCCCGGGCTCCCGGAGGAGCCGCACTCATCATCGCCGCCGTCCTCCGGCTCCGGCTCGGGCTCGAGGCGCGGGTCGTTCAGGTCCGCGAGGCGCACGGGGCGCTCCTCGCGGTACGCGGCGGGCGTGCCCTGCGCCAGCTGAAAGCACGACTCCTCGTCGACGTCGTCCAGAAGCCTCTGGGTGGACTCGAGGCGCGAGCGCAGCGTGCTCACGGTGTCCCGGCTCGGCCACTCCTCGTCGCGGCGCGCGTCCCCCCGCGCCCCCGCACCCCCCGCACCCCCCGCGCCCCCCGCCCCATCGCCCGCGAGCGAGCGGCTCAGCGACTGCGAGAAGAACCCGCAGGGCCCCGGGGGCCCCGGGGGTGCGGGCGGGGGCGAGCGGGGCACCGTAGGCGGCCGGCCGGCTGCTGAATCCGCCTCCTCTCCTGTTCTGGTCAATTTCTTAGTCTTTGACATATTGGAGGGCCCAGCTTTGAAAGACATAACTTTCACCCACTAAATATAAACTATTTATAAATAATAATACCAGACTGTATCACTTTTATATATTTATAATAAAATGTTTAATAAATAGTACCTTAGTTATTAAAAATACCTACCTACTAAAATACCATTATAAATAAGCCTACTATAATGTCTAGAAATACAACACAATAAATAAATAGTAATAAAATAATCTAATAAATAAATAATAAATAATCTAAATAAAGTTCTAGATAGATACCTACCGAATTAAATTAATTTACTACCTAACTTATAAATATCCCAATCCCAATCCCTAAAAGCAGGAATCTTTATACGAGTAGGTATACAGCTCAGTATCTATGTGCAGGTGCCGGCGGCGGCGTAACTTTAGGCGAGGCAGAAAGCTGAAGGGGAAGTCATTAATTAATATAAAATTATAAAATTATCCAACTCTTCCACCTATTTCACAAGCCTTTAATAATGATATGGTCTAGATAGGAAGCGCCTGGGTGCTCTCAACACCAAGCAACTAAACTTAACCTACCCAGTTCAAGTATTTAATAGGAGACAAACCGAGCATCTAGCCGCTAATTAGTTAGCTATATTATATTATTCTGTGCATTTACTATAATAGTTGGTTTTTTTTTTATTTTTTTATTTTTATATATTTTTCTCTTACATTTAACCTCGTGTTTTATAATAACATTAAACAATTTCAAAACAATGGTTTGGTCCAAAAACTAGTCAAGTGTTAAATTCACACAAGCACTCAACATGATCCTATCTAATAGATAATGGCTAGACCCACCCTTGCCAATGACCTGTAATGTAGGTTAGGTGTTGCTGACTTATAGAACTTATCCAATATAGTTCAGGATATCAAGCACCTGGGCGTTCTCATCAGCATGCAGCCAAACTGACCTCAACCAGTTCAAATAGGTACCTACTAGAGGAAAACCGAGCAAGCACCCACAACCTTTAACTACCTACTTATATTATTATGTGTATTTACCGAAACAAAAAGAAAACTGTTGAGTTCGTGCTCAATAAAACCAAACAAAGTCGGAGCCCGCACCTACTCTCCGTCAATAGTACAGCGAAACAGTGGCGCGGTGCAAAGACTAAACAATTTTTAATCTTTCCTAAAGTGAATATATAACAATAAATCCTTGTAATTCTATATTAATATATTTTTGGGCAAGCGCCTAACCGGAAAGCCTGAGCAGCGTCAAGGAATACTTTGCGGAACAAAAGTGTCAGACGCTGATTTTAGAAAAGTACATTTATTAAAGAAACAAATTAATATGACGATACCAAAATGATATAAAAACAATGCTCAAATTTTTAATTACCTACTCCCCAAATATTTTTTGAATGTTGCCTACTGGGCCGGCTGTGCGTATATTAACATTCACCAAATATTTTAGAGTCCAGCCCGCTAATGAGTATTTACCCCAGACCGGACAGTATTGAAACAAATGTACACTAGCAGCTCACAGAAGATTATGATTAAAAGACTATTTCAATAAAAACAGCGGTGCAGAATGCTTAATTTTTGTATACACCTTACATCAACTTTGCCGATCATTTAGTAGCGCCTGCCGGAAACACATTAACACTAGCACAGTTGAAATTCGCCACTAATAGGTACGATCTAAGTATAATAATTTGCGCTGCTAAAGCTTCAACCACACTGTCCTCTTCAGTGTTTAGGTGTATCAACCAGAATGCACAGCAGGTACCCACTAACTGTCGTTCTTGCTGTGATGTTAACAAGATCTATATGTAAGTAA
>OX596362.1:12187500-12192500 GCA_951394395.1 Colostygia pectinataria
TTTTTAATGCTTTGTTGATTGCATATTGTGCGTGTTGTATAAACTTGAGCTTAGAGTCTATAATGACTCCAAGTATTTTCATTTTATCCACGAAGGTCAGTGTGTTGCCCTCCATAGTTATGGTGCATTTCTTGGCTCCAGCTGAAAAAGCCATAAGTTGTGTTTTAGAGGGCCCAAAACTCAACTTGACCTTGTGGCCCCATTCTGTTATCAGCTTGAGAGCCGCACCAGTAGTGTGCTGAAGGGTAGCCACATCTTTAGCCCCGACAATAAGTAGAACATCATCGGCGAATGCCTGTATATGACATCCCTCCGGCAAGCTGGACTCCAGTAGCTCATCAAGAATGATGTTCCAGAAGGTGGGGCCACAAACCGAGCCCTGTACACAGCCTCTAGATGTTGTTTTGGACGCTGTAGCGTCCGAGTAGTTAAGTGTGACGGTTCTGTCCTGCAGATAGCTGAGGATTATTTGATAGATGTTTCTTGGGCATTGCATCGACTGAAGTCTTGAGAGTATCGCAGGCCACCAAGCATTGTCGAAAGCCGATGCAATGTCCAAGGAAACAGCAACAACCATATTTCCGTCATTCTTCAATGTCCGTACTTTATCTATAGCAGTTTTTAGTGCCGCCACCGTCGATGTCTGTTCCTTAAAACCAAATTGTCGTGAGCTGTGGTTGTTAGTTAGATACATGTGGTATTTGAGTCTGTTGATAATGAGCTTTTCAAGTAGCTTGCCCAGAACATTAATTAGACCTATCGGACGGTATGACGCCAGATCACTATAATCATCTTTGCTGGGTTTTGGGAGTGTTTTAACAAAGGCTGTTTTCCAAGCCTTAGGAAAAAGAGAATTTGACAGACATCTGTTCATAATCTCAGTCAGTACTTCAGGATAGCACTCACCAAATTTACCACAGATATCTGCCGTTAAGTGGTCAGGGCCCGGAGCACGACTGGAGTTCATGGCCTTTAAGGTTTCGAGAACTTCATGTTTAGTGAACGGCGGCTCATCGGCTGTATCTGGAGTCAAAGCCGACTTAGCCCTTATTTGCGCCTGCGCTTCTGATACATCTGGTGTGTCATCGGGGTAGAATCGTTTGAGAAGAGCAGCCGCCGTTTCACTACTGGAGCTAGTGTGTCGATTGCCATCAATTCGTAGAGTGGCTGGAGGTTGAGGTTGAGGGCCGCTCTTGAGTAGTCTGTTGGTAAGTGACCAAACGTCCTCCTTACCCTGACGTGAGCAGAAGTCTCGGAAACTTTCAGTTGATGCCTTGTTGATGGACTCAACATATTTCTTTTTGAGTGCATCTCTTTCCGCTATCGTGACCTCCAGTGGTAGATTTCTCCTTTTCAGGTCACGGATTCGATGATGGAGGCGAATCACGCCTTTTTTGAGGTCTTCGAGCTCGTCATTCCACCAAGTATTTTTATTTATTATGAATGAACGCTTTGCCGATAAGGTTTCATCGCAAGTGGTTTGAACGGTCATCGTCAAGTCATGGATATATTTTTCTAATTGTTCGTTGGTCATTAATGATACATTACTAGTATGGAGATTTTTATTTTGCATATTAGTTTCTAGTTTAGTCTTAAAATGTTCCCAGTTGACTTTTTTGGTGTTGTATTTATAAGTGGTTTGAGTTTTATTTTTGTGTATGTGTTTACTTGAAAATGACAGCTCAAAATCTATAGCATTATGTTCAGAAGATGTGGTTACGTCATCATTGACATGCCAATTATGTATTTTACCAGCAATATTTTCAGATACCAAGGTGAGGTCTATAATTGAGGTTCTGACAGCGCCGTGGGTGACCGCCTCGAAGGTAGGAGTGGTACCAATGTTGCAAATACTAAGATCGTTGGCAGTGACCAAAGCGATGACATCACAACCTCTTTTGTTAGTCCGATCAGAACCCCACAGAGGATGCCATCCATTGAAGTCACCTCCAACAATATGGAACGAGTTTTTGTTTGCTTGTAGAAAGGCTTCGATAAGATTCAAGGTGCTTGATTCGTCATCATTAGGCTCAACATAAGCCGATGATATGTAAAGGCGACGTCCTTTTACGGTCAGTTGTACTACGCAGTAGTTCGGACTTGAGTTCTGGGCTATTCCCAGAGAAGCTCCCAAGCCACCCCTCAAATAGATGCACGCTTTGGTTCTTTCGTTACCAGGAAATTGGTATAGTGAGAGACCAGGCGTGCTTTTAACATAGTTATTTTTGCCCACATAGGGCTCGGACACTAAAGCTATATCGTATTTGTTTGAGGTAAAATAATCTAAAAATTCTTGTTGGGCATTACGCCCTCTGCCTAAATTGATTTGAAGGATTTTGAGAGGACTATGAGTGACTGGATTAGGACGATTATGAATATTATAATCCATAGTCAATCCTCGAAACTAATTTATTTTTCATGGTGGTATGTATTGGGCAGAAATGTGAAGTAGCACTGTGGTCAACTTTTTTACTTGTTCCGTATTTATGATTGTGTTCGGTGCAGTTGTAGCAGGTTGGGGCTTTTGCTTCTCTATGAGCACATTTGGAGAAACTGTGGTTGTTGCCTGCACAGTGGGAGCAAGCAGTCTGTTCATTAGTGCACCTCTTCAGGGTGTGACCAAACTGAAGGCACTTGAAGCACTGCAACAGTGGGACAAACTCACCCACATGAATACGCTGATGGTCAACGTTAACAGAGCCCAGTTGCAACATCTCGTGCCAGATGGTCGGCGTAACCGGTTTTTGTTGCGTCGTTGAAACTTAAACACAACATCATCCTCGTTGGTGATAAGCAAGTTTATGGACTCATTTTGTCGTTTAATCAGGGAAATGAGATCGTCGGTTGAAGTTTCCGAGTAGAGCCCTTTTAGTTCCACCATTGGTCGGAGACGCTTAGCGGGCTCAGCCGTCACCCTACTGGTGGATTCACTGAGTCGGCTGAGCGTGTCGGCCTGGTGTTCGGCACAGTCAAACTCTACCCTGATTTTGTTGTTGGAGACGTGTTGGACTTTGGCCGGAGCATAATTGGAATTCCTAAAGGTGATGCTATTACGCCAAGCCTGGAGCATCTCTTCCTTGGAGTTCAAGTTTTCCTTTGCAGATACGATAAGAGCGGGCTTGCTAACGGGACGCTCAATCGGCTTAGGAGGTGTCACTTTGGCTATATCAGAGTATGAGGTTTTCGGAGTGGCTGGTGTCGGCCTATCGTTAAATGCTTTGCTCATTTCCTCCTTGATAACCTTGCTTATCTCATCACGTACGCTAGAGACGTCGACACTGACCTCCTTCGATGAGCGCACGGCATTACTTGACCAAGAAGAAGAAATCGACCCAGTATAATCCATAATGGATTTTGCTAGATCGATTATCCTCTTCTTGTTGGCACTGGTAACACTTTTGCCTTCTGTAACAGCCGAGATTATAGAGGTAGCATCGGCAAGTATACGTGCTAGCGTCTCCGGTACGCCCCGAGGTTGTGAGGGGCCGCAATCCGCGTCACAGTAGTCGTCACTGTCAGAGTCCGTAATATTGTTACCCGAAGCGGCCTCTAGGGCCGCCCGGACCGAGGGCGGTATCGCAGATAGCATTTTACGATGCTGTTAGCAACCCTGCAGCAACTTCAACAACAAGAAACTGCAAAAACAGCTTAGTTATTAAGTTAGTATTCTCCCCCTACATATATCGAACCGAAATTCACTTCAGTGAATGACCAAAGGGTGGGTGGGCGGGCGATTTTTTGAATTTTTTTGTCAATATTTGATGTTTTTATGTTGCAGGTACGTGCGGGGACGTCGGGCAGAGGTGTTCCAGCCACGAGAAGTGCAGCAACCAGGAAGATGTTGGCGACAAAAATTAAAAACACTCAAAATACCCTAAAATCAAGAAAATTAGCGGTAAAACGTCCACAACTAATTTTCTGCTAATGAAATGGAAACTCCGCGGGTGGGGGCGCAACCGGCACCACAAACTACTGTTTTAGCACTAATTATAATCTATAAATTTTGAAAAATGTATTTTTAAAACCGAAATTAATGAATTTTTTTTGTAATATTCTAATAAAATTATGTAAAACGTTGAAAATTTTAGATTTTTGTATGGAGGGTGGGGTTTAATGAGATGCTATTGCACAACAGGCACCGAGGCGCTTGATTTGATGTATCATACACTATTAAAAGTTAAAAGTAATTTTTGAGTTTTGGTTGATTGTATGGAGATGTGTCAGGGGTAAGGTGGACTTTTGTAGGGCGGTCGAGCAGTTTTTGAATTTTTTTGTCAATATTTGATGTTTTTATGTTGCAGGTACGTGCGGGGACGTCGGGCAGAGGTGTTCCAGCCACGAGAAGTGCAGCAACCAGGAAGATGTTGGCGACAAAAATTAAAAACACTCAAAATACCCTAAAATCAAGAAAATTAGCGGTAAAACGTCCACAACTAATTTTCTGCTAATGAAATGGAAACTCCGCGGGTGGGGGCGCAACCGGCACCACAAACTACTGTTTTAGCACTAATTATAATCTATAAATTTTGAAAAATGTATTTTTAAAACCGAAATTAATGAATTTTTTTTGTAATATTCTAATAAAATTATGTAAAACGTTGAAAATTTTAGATTTTTGTATGGAGGGTGGGGTTTAATGAGATGCTATTGCACAACAGGCACCGAGGCGCTTGATTTGATGTATCATACACTATTAAAAGTTAAAAGTAATTTTTGAGTTTTGGTTGATTGTATGGAGATGTGTCAGGGGTAAGGTGGACTTTTGTAGGGCGGTCGAGCAGTTTTTGAATTTTTTTGTCAATATTTGATGTTTTTATGTTGCAGGTACGTGCGGGGACGTCGGGCAGAGGTGTTCCAGCCACGAGAAGTGCAGCAACCAGGAAGATGTTGGCGACAAAAATTAAAAACACTCAAAATACCCTAAAATCAAGAAAATTAGCGGTAAAACGTCCACAACTAATTTTCTGCTAATGAAATGGAAACTCCGCGGGTGGGGGCGC
>OX596363.1:0-15000 GCA_951394395.1 Colostygia pectinataria
CCTAACCTAACCTAACCTAACCTAACCTAACCTAACCTAACCTAACCTAACCTAACCTAACCTAACCTAACCTAACCTAACCTAACCTAACCTAACCTAACCTAACCTAACCTAACCTAACCTAACCTAACCTAACCTAACCTAACCTAACCTAACCTAACCTAACCTAACCTAACCTAACCTAACCTAACCTAACCTAACCTAACCTAACCTAACCTAACCTAACCTAACCTAACCTAACCTAACCTAACCTAACCTAACCTAACCTAACCTAACCTAACCTAACCTAACCTAACCTAACCTAACCTAACCTAACCTAACCTAACCTAACCTAACCTAACCTAACCTAACCTAACCTAACCTAACCTAACCTAACCTAACCTAACCTAACCTAACCTAACCTAACCTAACCTAACCTAACCTAACCTAACCTAACCTAACCTAACCTAACCTAACCTAACCTAACCTAACCTAACCTAACCTAACCTAACCTAACCTAACCTAACCTAACCTAACCTAACCTAACCTAACCTAACCTAACCTAACCACACCTAACCTAACCTAACCTAACCTAACCTAACCTAACCTAACCTAACCTAACCTAACCTAACCTAACCTAACCTAACCTAACCTAACCTAACCTAACCTAACCTAACCTAACCTAACCTAACCTAACCTAACCTAACCTAACCTAACCTAACCTAACCTAACCTAACCTAACCTAACCTAACCTAACCTAACCTAACCTAACCTAACCTAACCTAACCTAACCTAACCTAACCTAACCTAACCTAACCTAACCTAACCTAACCTAACCTAACCTAACCTAACCTAACCTAACCTAACCTAACCTAACCTAACCTAACCTAACCTAACCTAACCTAACCTAACCTAACCTAACCTAACCTAACCTAACCTAACCTAACCTAACCTAACCTAACCTAACCTAACCTAACCTAACCTAACCTAACCTAACCTAACCTAACCTAACCTAACCTAACCTAACCTAACCTAACCTAACCTAACCTAACCTAACCTAACCTAACCTAACCTAACCTAACCTAACCTAACCTAACCTAACCTAACCTAACCTAACCTAACCTAACCTAACCTAACCTAACCTAACCTAACCTAACCTAACCTAACCTAACCTAACCTAACCTAACCTAACCTAACCTAACCTAACCTAACCTAACCTAACCTAACCTAACCTAACCTAACCTAACCTAACCTAACCTAACCTAACCTAACCTAACCTAACCTAACCTAACCTAACCTAACCTAACCTAACCTAACCTAACCTAACCTAACCTAACCTAACCTAACCTAACCTAACCTAACCTAACCTAACCTAACCTAACCTAACCTAACCTAACCTAACCTAACCTAACCTAACCTAACCTAACCTAACCTAACCTAACCTAACCTAACCTAACCTAACCTAACCTAACCTAACCTAACCTAACCTAACCTAACCTAACCTAACCTAACCTAACCTAACCTAACCTAACCTAACCTAACCTAACCTAACCTAACCTAACCTAACCTAACCTAACCTAACCTAACCTAACCTAACCTAACCTAACCTAACCTAACCTAACCTAACCTAACCTAACCTAACCTAACCTAACCTAACCTAACCTAACCTAACCTAACCTAACCTAACCTAACCTAACCTAACCTAACCTAACCTAACCTAACCTAACCTAACCTAACCTAACCTAACCTAACCTAACCTAACCTAACCTAACCTAACCTAACCTAACCTAACCTAACCTAACCTAACCTAACCTAACCTAACCTAACCTAACCTAACCTAACCTAACCTAACCTAACCTAACCTAACCTAACCTAACCTAACCTAACCTAACCTAACCTAACCTAACCTAACCTAACCTAACCTAACCTAACCTAACCTAACCTAACCTAACCTAACCTAACCTAACCTAACCTAACCTAACCTAACCTAACCTAACCTAACCTAACCTAACCTAACCTAACCTAACCTAACCTAACCTAACCTAACCTAACCTAACCTAACCTAACCTAACCTAACCTAACCTAACCTAACCTAACCTAACCTAACCTAACCTAACCTAACCTAACCTAACCTAACCTAACCTAACCTAACCTAACCTAACCTAACCTAACCTAACCTAACCTAACCTAACCTAACCTAACCTAACCTAACCTAACCTAACCTAACCTAACCTAACCTAACCTAACCTAACCTAACCTAACCTAACCTAACCTAACCTAACCTAACCTAACCTAACCTAACCTAACCTAACCTAACCTAACCTAACCTAACCTAACCTAACCTAACCTAACCTAACCTAACCTAACCTAACCTAACCTAACCTAACCTAACCTAACCTAACCTAACCTAACCTAACCTAACCTAACCTAACCTAACCTAACCTAACCTAACCTAACCTAACCAACGAAAACACAAATATTTCTTGGTATATAAACTTAAGTGCGATACATTAAAACAAGCGTATCCGTGAGTACTGATCGTTAATATCATACGAAGACACGCGTTCCATACAAAAAAGTTGATTTTAGGAAGTTTTTATACATTTCATTAAAATATTTCTTAACATTTTTACTAAATTCAATTTTTTAAATTCATTCTTCCAAATTTTAAATTTCTATTTAACTGTAAAGTCGTAGTTTAGCGCGCCGCTGGCGCAGCCTATCACGTAGTTCCGCTTTCATTGATAAAAACTTAACTATTGGCGTTTTACCGCTAATTTTCGCTGTTTTAGGGAGTTTTGCAAGTTTTTAATTTTTGTCTTGATTATCTTCCTGGTTGCTGCACATCTCGTGGCTGGAACACCTCTGCCCGACGTCCCCGCACGTACCTGCAACATAAAAACATCAAATATACACAAAAATTTGCAAAAATTGCCTGACCGCCTACGAAAATTCACCTTACCCCTGACACATCTTCATACAAGCAACGAAAACACAAATATTTCTTGGTATATAAACTTAAGTGCGATACATTAAAACAAGCGTATCCGTGAGTACTGATCGTTAATATCATACGAAGACACGCGTTCCATACAAAAAAGTTGATTTTAGGAAGTTTTTATACATTTCATTAAAATATTTCTTAACATTTTTACTAAATTCAATTTTTTAAATTCATTCTTCCAAATTTTAAATTTCTATTTAACTGTAAAGTCGTAGTTTAGCGCGCCGCTGGCGCAGCCTATCACGTAGTTCCGCTTTCATTGATAAAAGCTTAACTATTGGCGTTTTACCGCTAATTTTCGCTGTTTTAGGGGGTTTTGCAAGTTTTTAATTTTTGTCTTGATTATCTTCCTGGTTGCTGCACATCTCGTGGCTGGAACACCTCTGCCCGACGTCCCCGCACGTACCTGCAACATAAAAACATCAAATATACACAAAAATTTGCAAAAATTGCCTGACCGCCTACGAAAATTCACCTTACCCCTGACACATCTTCATACAAGCAACGAAAACACAAATATTTCTTGGTATATAAACTTAAGTGCGATACATTAAAACAAGCGTATCCGTGAGTACTGATCGTTAATATCATACGAAGACACGCGTTCCATACAAAAAGGTTGATTTTAGGAAGTTTTTATACATTTCATTAAAATATTTCTTAACATTTTTACTAAATTCAATTTTTTAAATTCATTCTTCCAAATTTTAAATTTCTATTTAACTGTAAAGTCGTAGTTTAGCGCGCCGCTGGCGCAGCCTATCACGTAGTTCCGCTTTCATTGATAAAAACTTAACTATTGGCGTTTTACCGCTAATTTTCGCTGTTTTAGGGAGTTTTGCAAGTTTTTAATTTTTGTCTTGATTATCTTCCTGGTTGCTGCACATCTCGTGGCTGGAACACCTCTGCCCGACGTCCCCGCACGTACCTGCAACATAAAAACATCAAATATACACAAAAATTTGCAAAAAATCGCCCGCCCACCCACCCTTTTGTCATTTACCAAGGTAAGAATAGTCGATTTAGACCGAGGAGATATTCGTAAAACCCTCATAACTTCCAAACTTCAGTAGTTTTCTTAGGAAGGTTTTTGATATATTGTTGGTGCTTACACAGGCTTTTTGCTTGCTTAAAGAACAAATTCATTTGTCTGTTGATTTAATAAATTTAAGTTCATTTCAGTTTGAGAATAATTCAAGAGTTTTTAAATTAGAGTTTTAGTGTTAATTAGTGAGTTGTTTGTATTGAATAGGCATTATTGGTTTCTTCTTGCCTCTTAGAGACAAACCCTATATAAGACTATTTTCCCTTGTTTGTTGTACATTTTATAACAGCGAGTTAATTAATAGATAGGGTAAGCACTAGCCATGTATAAAACGCCACCGCCAAACATTGTCAGGAAGTCGCCTACGGCCTCAACACCGGAGAAGGCGATGAAGGCGGGCCCCTCGAACCTCGCAGTAGTGAAGCTAGCACCTGGAGAGATAGCGAAAAGTGTTGGAAAGCTGGATGCGAATACTAAGTTCACCCGCAGCAAGACGGCAGAAGCCAAGGCGATCTGGGTGCGTGCTAAAGTACAGCTGGACCAGTCTGGTAACATCAAGACCACAATAAAGAATGAAGTCCATGGAGCCCTAAAGGCGCTGTATGAATTAGTAAAGTCGCTTGATGCTGCTTCACTTGTTGCGCGACCTCGAGAGGTGGAGGCGGAGCGAGAGCCAAGTCCGGAACGTGCCGACCTGACTTTTACTTCGGTTGTTGCTGATAGAAGTAAAGAGATTCTAGAGGGAATAAGGGAAGTGAAAGAGATATTGGAAAAAGAAATGGGAGAGAGCAGGGAAAAGCTGATGGAGACCAAGAAAGCACTGGAAGATGCCGAGACCAGACTGAGCGCCCAGATAACGTATGCGCAGGTGGTAGCGAAAGCACCAACTTTTACGCCTGCATTTACTCAGCGAAAGACGATGCACTCAGTTATCGTATCTTCTCTGGATGAAAAAGATACATCGGACACGGTGATGGAAAAAATAAAGACAGCAGTCAAGGCAGGAGAGACAGGAGTAAGGGTGGAAAGAGTAAGAAAGGCTAGAAACCAAGCAGTGGTTATAACGTGCCAGGAGAGAGAGGAGATGGAAAAAGTAGTAAATAAATTAAATAATAAGAAAACTGATCTTAAGATAGAAGAGGCAAGAAATAAGAACCCAATGGTCGTAGTAAAGGATGTCATGCAGTATTTAACTGACGATGATTTGATGGCGGCCATCAGAAACCAAAATAGCGAGGTCCTTAAAGGAATACAAATAGGAAAAGAAGACATGAAAGTGAAGTTTAGAAGGAGTGCCAGGAACCCGCTGACAGTCCACGTAGTGCTGCAGGTGACCCCCTTGATTTGGCAGCGGCTGACTGCAGCTGGTCGGATACATGTCGACCTGCAGCGGGTAGTCGTGCAGGACCAGAGCCCGTTAATCCAATGCACCAAGTGCTTGGGTTACGGACACGGACGAAAGTACTGCAAGGAGCCGGAAGGGGACCTCTGCAGTCACTGTGGGGGTTCGCACCTAAAAAGAGAGTGCGCAGCTTTCCTGGCAAACGAAACACCAGAGTGTAAGAATTGTAAGAATGCGAAAAAAGATAGGTCAGACCACAATGCTTTTGACAAGATCTGCTCGGTCAGAATAAAATGGGAGGAATTGGCCCGTTCGGTGGTGGCATATTGTTAAGGGCACCCAAATGAACTCTATAGATATTAAGTACAAAGTTATGCAAGCAAACCTGCAAAAGAAGGAACTGGCTACTCAGGAATTCATTCTGGAAGCTGGTCGTATGAAAATAAAATACGCTCTAATACAGGAGCCATACGTTGGAGCCACCGGGGTTATGAGGGATTACCCGGGAGTGAGGGTGTTACAGTGCCCGAAAACAGGACCTAAAATAAACAAGTCAGCAGTGGCCATCTTTGACAGTAGTGTTGACGCCACGATAATACCAACTTTAACGACTGAGAATATTGTTGTGGCAAAAATTAAGATAGAAAGTACAATTATTACCGTGGTGTCAATATACTTCGAAGACAACGTAGACATACAGCCATACCTCGACCAGCTGAAAGAGATCGTAAGCTGGGCAGAGAATGGAAACATACTTGTGGGAGGAGACGCTAACGCATGGAGCACATGGTGGGGAAGTGACAGAGAGGACGAAAGAGGTAGAGAACTTCACGGAACTCTAGAAGAACTGGACCTCCATGTGCTCAACAACGGAGGCGTTCCGACCTTTGATACCTACAGAGGAGGAAAAAGGTACAAGAGTCACGTGGACATCACGGCATGCTCAGCGAGCATGATAAACCGCGTGGACGAGTGGAAAGTGGACACGGACATTACAAGCTCAGACCACAACGCCATTGTAATAGGTATGAAAACTAAAAAAGATTCAGGACTCTCGATTAAATATAGTAGCACAAAAATTTACAACACCAGGAAAGCAAATTGGAGCCAGTTTAGTGAGAAAATTACCCAATCATTAATAGATAATAATATAAACAAAATAGAAATAGATAAAATAGATAATTCACAAAAATTAGAGGAGTTAGTTCATAAATATACAGATATAGTAAAAGAAGCATGCAATGAAAATATCCCTAAAATTATAAAAATAGATAAAACGTGCTTACCATGGTGGAATGAGAACCTGGACCGGATGAAAGCGGAAATGAACACGAAGAAAAGAAGAATCCGTTGCGCTGCTCCTCGACGCCGTAGATGGGTGGTTGAAGAGTACCTGAAATCAAAAACAGAGTATGAATTAGAAGCTAGTAAGGCAAAGACACAAGGATGGAAGGAATTCTGTGGGAGGCAGGATGGTGAAAGTGTGTGGGATGGAATCTATAGGGTCATAGCAAGGACAAGGAAGAGGCATGAGGACGTCCCAATGGTGATGGACGGGGAGCCGTTGGATCCGAAAGAGTCAGCCAAAGTCCTGGCAGAAGCGTTCTTCCCAGATGATAAACAGGAGGATGAAAATGACGAGCATAAAGAGATAAGAAAGGCAGCAGAAGGAACTAATGAGAGGAAACCGGAAGACGAATGGGATCCGTCTTTTACAACAGCCGAACTCCAACATGCTGTAAAAAGCTTCAACCCCAAAAAGGCACCAGGGCCAGATGGTTTTACTGCGGACATCTGTGCAGCAGCCATTAGAACGAATGAGGAAGTATTCTTGGCCATTACCAATGCATGTCTACAGTTATCCTATTACCCCAGCGAATGGAAAGAAGCAGTAGTCGTAGTCCTCAGGAAACCAAATAAGGATAACTATACTCAACCTAAAGGATACCGACCGATTGGGCTATTGTCGGTACTAGGAAAGATCCTTGAAAAGATGCTGGTTAAAAGGCTAAGGTGGCACCTGTTGCCCCAGATGAACCCCAGGCAATATGGTTTTATTCCACAACGCTGCACGGAAGATGCGCTGTACGACTTGATGCAACACATAGATGCAAAGATAAAAGCGAAAAACATCGTGGTAGTTGTATCGCTGGATATCGAGGGAGCTTTTGATAGCGCCTGGTGGCCAGCGGTTAAAAACCGTCTGGCAGACGGGCGTTGTCCATGCAATCTCCGACGTCTAGTGAGCAACTACCTTGAGGACAGAAAAGTCAGGGTCAGGTATGCTGGGGAAGAATATACAAAGGAAACAACGAAGGGATGCGTGCAGGGATCAATAGCAGGGCCCACCTTTTGGAACTTGTTGCTAGACCCATTATTAAACGAAGAAGAAAAAAGAGGAACGTTCTGTCAAGCTTTTGCGGACGACGTCATCCTAGTATTTTCAGCCCAAACAGCACTTAAAATCGAGACTGAAGCTAATGCATGCCTGGCACGTGTGCAGCAGTGGGGCTGTCGTAATAAGCTGAAATTTGCGGCACATAAGACCAACGGCATGTTGCTGACTAAGAAACTGAAATATGACGTACCGCGGCTGCACATGGGCGGTACGGATATACAAATGGTAGAGGAGTTGAAAATACTAGGATTGATAATTGACAACAAGAGAACGTTCCAGAGCCATGTTTTATATGTCTGCAAGAAGGCAGTTAACATATTCAGGCAGCTCTCATCCGCGGCCAAAGCAACATGGGGATTAAACCCTGAAGTGGTCAGGATTATTTACACGGCGGTTATAGAACCCATAATCCTATACGCGGCAAGTGTGTGGGCTAAGGCAGCAGAAAAAATCTATGTACAAAATCAGCTGAACACAATCCTGAGAGGGTTTGCGCAGAAGATCAGCAAAGCCTATCGAACGGTCTCGATGAACTCAGCTCTTATTCTGACAGGGTTGCTGCCACTTGACTTAAGAGTCAAAGAAGCGGCAACTCTATACGAGACAAAGAAAGGGAAGCCGCTGTTATTTCTGAAAGACCGATCGGTAGAACAGAAGAAAAGCTTCTTCGAAGATGTACACCCAGCTCAGGAACTTGATTGCAACTTTACATGTCTGACAAGTGAGGAAGAAGTGCAGTCGCTTGAAAAAGATGATGCAGTTCAAATATTTACCGATGGAAGCAAACTGGAAGGGAAAGTAGGGGCAGCGTTAACCTGGTGGTCAAGCGGTGTCGAGCTCAAAGCCCGGAAGTATAAATTGGAGGAGTACTGCACCGTTTTTCAGGCAGAGTTATATGCAATTTATCGCGCCACGGAAATGATAGTAAAAAGCAGAGAGACCAAATTCAAAATTTTTAGTGACTCACGATCAACTTTAGAAATAATACAAAAAAGGGATACTCACAACAAATTGGCAGCAGAAACTAGAAGGAATTTAAAAGAAATAAATAAAACCGGGAAAGTGGTCGACCTGTTCTGGGTTAAAGCGCACGTTGGTATAACAGGGAACGAAAGAGCCGATACCTTAGCGAAAGAAGCAGCATTAAATAAAAAGACTAGGTCAGACTACGATTGGTGTCCTGTTTCATTCGTCAAACGAGCCATCAGAAATGATACGGTTATCGAATGGAACAGGAGGTATAAGTCGGAAAAGACTGCTAGCGTCACCAAGATGTTTTTCCCGTGTGCGGAGTCGGCTTACAAACTGTGTAGAAAAATCCCAAACACATACATGAACACACAAATTTTCACAGGCCATGGTGGTTTTTCCCAATATCTCTACCGTTTCAAGAAAAAAGAATCACCCGCTTGCATATGTGACCCAAGTGAAAAGGAATCTTTGACTCACATCATATTAGAGTGTCCACAGTTTGGAAAAGCTAGATTTGAAATAGAAAACAAAATAGATGTTAATATAACATATAATAATATATCAGCGATTATAACAGATGAAAACATGAGAGAAGAATTCTTAAAGTATTGTATAAAATTGATAAATATAGTGATATTTAGAAATAAAACCAAATAGAAAAAACTGTAAATATCAAATTAGTAATAAGAAAAAAAAAAAAAAAAAGAAAAAAAAAAAAAAAAAAAAAAAAAAAAAAATATTAATAATATAAAGAAGGGATATTAGATAAGTATTAATAATTATTGTACATAAATTAAATTGATTTTAACAGTGTAACTAAAGAAAGTTTAAATAAATATTCGAAGAACAAAGTCTCTGATTCGATTCAGAGGAAAGTCGCGGTATCGTCGAAAAGACGGTACAAATAAAAAAAAAAAAAAAAAAAAAACCTAACCTAACCTAACCTAACCTAACCTAACCTAACCTAACCTAACCTAACCTAACCTAACCTAACCTAACCTAACCTAACCTAACCTAACCTAACCTAACCTAACCTAACCTAACCTAACCTAACCTAACCTAACCTAACCTAACCTAACCTAACCTAACCTAACCTAACCTAACCTAACCTAACCTAACCTAACCTAACCTAACCTAACCTAACCTAACCTAACCTAACCTAACCTAACCTAACCTAACCTAACCTAACCTAACCTAACCTAACCTAACCTAACCTAACCTAACCTAACCTAACCTAACCTAACCTAACCTAACCTAACCTAACCTAACCTAACCTAACCTAACCTAACCTAACCTAACCTAACCTAACCTAACCTAACCTAACCTAACCTAACCTAACCTAACCTAACCTAACCTAACCTAACCTTTTTTTTTTTTTTTTTTTTTTGTTAACGGGGAGGAATCTGCATCCAGACATCCCGTCGCATAAGGGTACGACGGGGGTGTGTGAGGTTGTCGGACTCGACGACTCACTAAACCATCCCCGGTGGCCAGCCTCGATGCATGCCAAGGGGCTCCACGGTCCCCTAGGGCTATCAGTGGTGCCCCTCTCGCATCGCGCTCAAAGCACTTCCCGGGGCTAACAAAAGTTAGCCCCAGCACCTCGCAGTGCTGCGGCAGCACAGGGCCACCCCTGTGCTACCACCCTTCCCGGGTTCGCTGAAGACGGACGACCAGAGCCCTCACTCTAGACCGCCCACGAACCCGAAAGTTCCCCTGCTCGGCAGGGGATACCGCTTGGCCCCTTATGGGGCAGGCAGTGCGGGGCGGCCGTTGCCGTCACCCCGCCGCCGCCTTCTCCGAGCGGGATCGGCTCTCTCCCGATCTCGCTCAGCGGCCTCTTTCCGAACCATTACGGTCTCACAGAAAGAGGCCACGGCCCTCCACGCCGTTTCATCTGCCAACATGGCCTCAACCACGCTTGGCAGAGAAAGATCCTGCCCGATCCTGGTGACCAAGATCCCGCGCTCCAGGCACCACGCTGAGCACTGCTCCAGCGTGTGCTGCGCGGAATCTCGGTCCCACCCACAATGGTGACATTGTGGTGTCGACTCGCGACCGATCCTACTCAGGTACTCACCGAAGCATCCATGTCCGGTGAGTACCTGAGTAAGTCGATAGGTGACGTTGCCGTGCTCCCGTCCCAGCCAGGCTTCGAGGTTGGGTGCAATTGCGCCGACGATGCGTTGGCGCGAACTCCGCGGCTCCTCGAGCCGTTCGCGCCACCTAACAAACGCACGCCGGCGCTCTTGCACTCGCACTTCACAAGGCGCGATTCCGCTCCCGTCATCATGTCGGAGACGAACGTACACACGCGCGTCAGTCTCCGCCAAGATATCGAGGGGCGGGAACCGCGCCAGGATTGTTGCCGCCTCTAGGGATATCGTACGATACCCCCGTGCGATCCTGATGGCCATAGGACGCTGCAAGCTGCTATACAGCAACCTGTAGCGCCTAACACCCGCTAGTCTGTGGGACCAGACGGGTGCTCCGTAGAGAGCCATCGATCGCACCACCCCCGCGTACAGGCGGCGAACTCCTTCCCGTGGTCCCCCGAGATTTGGCAGCAGTCTATGCAGTGCACCCACTACCTTCTGAATCCGGGGGACGGAGCATTTGAAGTGCTCCCCGAAGTCCCAACGGCTGTCCAAGGTGAGGCCCAGGTACTTGAGGTACCGCCCCACCTGGACATCCACGTCACCTATCCGAATCGACACGCTGGGTGGTTCCCTACTCCTCGGGAGTTTGTGGAACCACAGCGCCTCGGTCTTGTGAGGCGCTGTCCGCAGACCCAGCTCGTGGATCTTGTCCACGACACAAGCCACCCCAAGCTCGGCGAGCTCCTTGGTCCTGTCGAAGGAGTCCCCACCAGCTAACACTAAAGTGTCGTCTGCGTAGCAGACAACGTGTACGCCGGCGGGGAGATCGACACGCAAGACCGCATCGTATGCGAGATTCCACAGCAGCGGTCCCAGAACGGACCCCTGTGGAACCCCGCAATACACTTCCCTCTCGTGCAATGTACCATCCCTGCCTACATACTGCACGCACCTATCCCGCAGGTAAGCACCAACAATGCGTTGCAGGTAGAGGGGCACTCGATGGTAGATGAGCGCCTCCCTGATCGCCCTCCAGGGCAAAGAGTTAAACGCGTTGACGATGTCCAAGGACACCGCCAACATCCTCCCGCCCCGGGACACTACCTGGTCCGACAGTGATCGGACGCGAAGAATCGCGTCCACTGTCGAACGCGCCCGTCCACTGTCGAACGCGCCCGCCGGAAACCATACTGGTCTTCCGACAGGTCGGGACCTTCCTGCACCAGGTGCGTGCATAGACGGACAGCAAGTATTCTTTCGAATAGCTTGCCGGCTTCGTCTAGCAGGCAAATGGGACGGTACGCAGAGGGAGAGTCTGCGGCCCTGCCTTCCTTCTTCAAGAGGACCAACCTTGCCTCCTTCCATTGCTTGGGGAACACACTGAGACATAAACAGCTGTCAAACAGCCGTCTCAGCCTGTCCCCCAAGCCGGCGGACAGTGCCAGCACCCAGGCCCGACCGGGAATCCCGTCGGGTCCTGGTGCCGTGTTACGGGCCCCGAGACGCTTAACGGCTCGGACCAACTCCTGTTCCGTCACCCCCAGTTCATCGGACCAGATGGTCGGTGCCGATGATGACACGGGGGGCGAGGGACTGTCCTGGACCCTAGGGAATAGTGTATTAACCACTTCCCCCACAAACTCAGGGTCCAGGGTTTCCGTCACTGGAGGGACCCACGGTCTGAGCTTGCCCAGTACCATCCTGTACGGGCGCCCCCATGGATCCCTATTCAGTCCGTCCAGGAGCTCGCTCCAGGCCCGAGCCTTGGCGTCGGCTATTGCCGACTGGAGCACTTTGGAAGCGTCTCTGTATGCCCTATACGCACTATCCACCTCTTCGGCAAGGGCTCGGCGCCTTCTTCGGGCGCTAGTGTACCGGCGTCGGGAGCGGAAAACTCTGCCTCGCAGCTCCGCTATCTCCTCCGACCACCAGTACACCCCCTTTAGCTTGGTTGGCATGGCTCGGGGCATCGATACGTCGCATATCGACGTCATCGATTCCCGGAACCATGCTGCCTCCCTCTCAGGATCGGGCAGAATCTCTCCGGCGTTTCCATCCGGCCAGGCCGCGACAATGGCGGCGGCTTCGAGCAGATCCCTGTCGAGCCGCTTGAGAGCCCATCGTCGCGGCGGGCTGCCACGACGGCGGGATACACGGTCGGGGGTGCGGAGGGTCACATTGATTACAATGTGGCGATGGTCAGATAACGTGACCATCTCCTCCGCAACTCTCCATCCCGTTACCAGGTGTGTGGCAGAAGGAGTCGCCCATGAAAGGTCCACGATCGACTCCCCCTGCCACCGCACACACGTGCTTACAGACCCCTGATTTAACAATCGGAGGTCCATACCCGCCGTCCATTCCAGCACGGTCTCTCCCCTACGGTTATCTTGAGGACTCCCCCACGCACGAGCGTGCGCGTTGAAGTCGCCCAAGACAAGCACAGGACGCGGCGAGCACCTGCGAATGCAGTTGCCCACGGCGTCCAGGTACGCCTCGTATTCTACGAGGGTACAGTTGGGAGAGACGTAGCAGCCCACAACGGCTAAGCGACCCCATTCCGTGGCCACGAAACCCTGTCCCTTCTCGATAAGGGCACAGGGGGGGTCACCTTGGCCACCACCCCAGTAAATAACGACGGAGTCCATGTCGTCTCCGAACCAGCGAGGATGGTTCGGGACGTTGTATGGCTCCGCGACTACAGCAAGTGCAATCGACCACTGCGCGAAGGTTTGCAGGACCAGGTCCTGCGCGCTCCGGCAGTGGTTCAGATTGCACTGGAGGACCTTAATGGTGTGGTCCATTAAGAGGCCTCCATGGCCTCCTGGGGCGGCGGGCTTTGGCCCGACTGAGCGGCCCCCTTTGTTGGGGCCGCTTGGCCTTCCGGTGCTGGGGCTGATCGAGGAGGAGCCGCCTTCCTCTTGCCCTTAGGAGGGGAGCATTTCTTACTCCCCATCCTGTGGTCGGCCTTGCAACCCTTGTCAGAGCACAGGCACAGCGGACACTTGTGCGGACTTGTGCACTGGCTAGCCCTATGGCCGGACTCGCCGCACCCGTAGCACACGCTGCTAAGGTCCACCTTACTCTGACAAGTACTGCGTACGTGCCCATACTCCAAGCACCGGAAGCACTGGAGCGGTCTTGCGGACAGGTAATCTACCCGCGCTGACACCCAACCGACGACGACGTGCTTTGCCGCGGCTAGCTTGCGCACGCAAGCTAGTGGACAACGGACCCATACCGTGCCCAGGGCGGTGGGTGTGCGACGTATGTCGCCTACCCGCACGTCGTCGGTCGAGCAGCCTCCGGCCTCGGCGACCGCGACCAACACCTCACGAGGTGTGACGCTGTCGTCAAGATCCTTCAGCCGCAACTCCCCCGTTTTCACCGGGCGTGCAACACGCACACCCAGATCCGCGAGAGCCACGCGCATGCGTTCGGCCAGGGCGTCTGCCTTGGAGATGCAGTCAGGCCCATGCACCTCCAAAATGTGACCGCCAGTGATCGCCTTTTTTACTTTAACTGTGTCTATTCCGACATCCGCCAATTTCACCCGCGCCTTTACGGTCGCCATAACCGCGGCGAGCGTGAGCTCCGATCCCTCCGGAATCGTGAGCGTGATCGCCGCAGAGTTTGGCAGCCGCTCAGGCGTCGGCTTTGGTGCAGCCTTAGCCTTCGGACCTGCCTTAGCACCCTTCTTAGGACCACTCTTCGGACCGGCTTTTGGGCCAGCCTTCGAGCTAGCTGTCGGAGCGGGCTTCTCCGGCTGCGGGGCCTTCTCTGACGAAGCCTTCTTCTTTGTCTTCTTCCCGGTCACTGTCGCCCACGTAGACGTAGGTGCCTTTGGCACGTGCGTCTCCGCGGGTCGCGACTGCACTGGTGGCTGGGAAGACACCGGCGTGACTTTCGCCTTTCCCGTTGGCCCCTTCGGCCCTGTCTTGGCAGGAGTTGGGCCACTGCCCTGGGAGGAAGAAGAAGGCTGGGCTCTTAGAGCCGAAGCCAACTTCTGGTCCATCATCGCAGCCATGCGCTGCATGAACCGGTCCTCCCAGTCGTTCCCTCCAGCAGCAGCGGCAGATGTTGGCGCCGCTGGTTTGGCCGTGTTGTCCGCACTAGCCTGAGGACGGCCTTGCTGACGGATGGCTTCCGTCAGTTTCTCCA